>JAEBDU010013487.1:131098-177118 GCA_016802625.1 Heliconius numata | reverse complement strand
CCCCCCCCCCCCCAAGGCTGAGACCGCGCCTGAAGACAGCACGTAGATTTTGGACTTATTTAACGAATTTTATTATATCAATTACTTATATAATAACAGTTGAGTACACGTGTCTTTATCTTCTTTATGCCTTACACGGGAGTTGATAATATAATTTGATGCGAATAACTTAATTTCATATGAGCCGTCGCCGCCTATCTCAACGGGCGGTGCCGTCGCTCTGGGTTTTCACTTTGTATGAATTACCTGTATTAGCGTTATGGAAGACTATATATTAAGTATATTTTTATTCGGCGAAACGATTGAATATTGTTTGATTACACTAAACATAAATAATCAAAATTTTGTATACGTTCGTTAACAATAATTATGATTATATTGTGGCACAATTGTTACTTACAAAAATTATGTTTATACAAAACCTTTATTTTTCGAGACCACCGCGGCGCAGTACGACGGCGTCTGATTGTCAAAACGATGGTTGTGCATTTGATCTGCACTCGAGGTAATTTATTTGTTAATGGAACTCTGGGTTTTAATTTATTACTACCCTACTATGTGCGGGATACAGCGTGAAGCTAGTTTAATTAAATTTTTAGGCATAATAAAAACGACAAGATACGAATCCATAGTTAGTAAATTTTTAAATACTGTATTTATGTAGATATACCACCGGGAATTAAGCACTTATGTTAATAACAATAATTTGACAAATTTACTTACTAAAAATTTTTAAATGGCTAAAATCTAGCGAATCGTTTGAATATCACAAAATATCGTTTGAATGTGTAAAAAATTAAAACGGTGTGACGTAGGTCAGAAATCAGAAAATTTCGTCGTCACAAAAAAACAAAGTCTATATAAAGGATATTTCAATTACAAATTCTTTTGAAATTTTTTCATAAATACACTTAGGTACCGGTCGCACAAACGTTTTATGCAAAAGGTTTTATATTTATTTTCTCTCTAACATAAGCTCTTGCACGTACACGAGGCTCACCTACGTAGCTTTGTTGGGAGTAAAAATGAAAAACTTACCACTGGATTGTAAGTCTAAAAATATTTTTGACTTGCAGTCGTGAATATGCATATTTTATGTACATTTAATATATGACTAAAACATATATATATTGAAAAATCATGATTAAAATATAAGCTCATGTGTTATATTAGCATACTCGATCAACGGTAGTTTATTGGTAAGGGACCTACTGAGGTCCCATACATATAAAGGGGTGAAATGGATAGGTAGGTTAGAAGTGTGCAATGTATATTAATACATTGCACACTTTTAATGAAACCTAGACTTGGTCTCAAGTCCTAGGCACTTGCTCTATTGCACGGCACTGGGCACGGAGCCGGCACGATAAATTCAAATTCAAATTCAAAATATTCTTTATTCAAATAAACTTATTATAATCACCCAAAAAATATTTCGATTTTTTCGCCACTCACATACACATAATTTTCCAAATTCGAGTGGAAATAGAAGAACGTAGTGTTTTAATACTACCTTATGCTTTACAATACAGAAAAACAACGTTTTATATATAAGACTATTATTGTTATTATAATTTTGTTTATCTAGAAATTCTCTGTATTTATATGAATGTTGAACAAATAGCAGTATTTGCCGAATAAATATTTGAACACTTAGAAATAGCATATTAAGTAGGCCGCGGAAAATTATAAAGCCACAATTATATTAGCTTGTGAGATACACACGCCCGATGTGATATTACAGTTTCAGTAGAATAACGCGATCAAAGGCATCAAAACAACACACTTAATTTGAACAATTGAACAATTCAAATATGTGTTAAGTTCAATATAAAAAATATGAACAGATATAAAAAATAATTAGCTTTTGAAATTTACAAAATAAAAATCTTAAGAGACTCTTATAAAAAGTATTTTAAATCATTATATAGTAAAAACAATGTCGCTATACAACCGTATATTATATATTAAAACACGAAAGTAATTGAGTGTATTAAGTAGATAGTTCAGTAGTATAAGCGGGCGAAGCCGCGAGCGGGTCGCCAGTTTATTTATAAAAAAACATTATTTTTGAGCAAATAGTAATAAATAGCAGAAAAATGTACATAATAAAAGTAAGCATGTGATAATTTAGGAAAAAAAATTAAAATGGAATAGATATTTATAATATATAAAACATAAACTAGGTTTACCATCAAAAATCAATAAAATATTTTAAGCTCATATTAAACAACACATACCTTTAATACTTACATATTGACGAAATAATTTTGTATAACTAATTAAAGTGAGCACAAAGTTGTCAATTACTTCCTCCGAAAACTCATTTATATTTTTGAACTTTATTAACTTTTAAAATTAATTATCTTTAAAATTATATTGATTTTCCAAATATAAAATAAATTTAGAACATAATACCCGGCGTTTGCTTAGTTTAGGTTAGATTAGCATTGTTTAGAATATAGAAATATAATAATAATAAATACTGTTATTTAAATAATATAATAATAATAAATACTATTATTATAATTTATTATATTTTTAAATGTATTTTTTTTATAATAATTTATATTTAAAAATGTAAAATTGATTCACTAATTTAATAAAAGTATATTTTTCCAATACTATAATACTATGGAAAGCTAGTATTCAGTTATGTTTTTTTTGGCCTTTATTAGATTATTTTAAAGATACAAATCACTGCAATAACACTTTTAAAATGATAAAAATATTATAATAATAAATAGCATTTCCTCTTGCCAAATGATAATTCTAAATATGTACCTAACTATTTTTGGGTAGCGGAAATTTCTAAAAATCTTACACGGTTTACAAGAGACGCGGGTTCAAAGCTATCTGCGTTTAAATTTTTTATACGCTTCTAATAAAGTATTAATATTATCTTATTGCTTTATATCAGAATATTTAGCCTGGCTATTATATATATTTTATATTACCTCACAAAATTCGACTTCAAAAAAATTATTTACAGTTTAAATCATAAATCATATTTAAAATACTAACCTTTTTTGCTTCTATAGATAGTCTATTTCGATTAGTCTATACACAATAGCAATTTTCTAGAAAAGCATCGCCCACTCTAATGTTTGCTTTACCATTTTTTATTTTCATCATTTGAGTACATCTTATAACAAAGCGCACATTGTACCTATAATAATAAAAATAAAGCCAAAAAAGTCTCATGTTCTCTTTTCGAATTATGTAAGCCCATCATTCGAACCTCTCTAGTGGTAACGATAACAGAGGTTACCTGTTTTTTAGGATTCAGTATCACAAAAGTAAAAAACAGAACTTTTGTCCGAAAAAGACTGAAAGAAAAAAAAATTACACATATTTCATTAAAAAAAATTTATCACGAACATCGTCACGATCATTTGTGGTTTTTTTCACAGAAGTTTATACATATTTCATAAAAATAAATAATTACGAACTTATATTTGTAGTTTTTTTCACAAAATGATGAATGTATTTGTTACGGAACTCTTGGTGGTGAGTCTCTGACTGGTGAGTCCGACTGGCTGGTTTTTTGTTCTTTATCATGTCTTCATGATACAAAGACTAAATTTTCTATAAATATATTATGGGTTAAAGTATCTAAACTATAATATCTAAAGATATCCATGTTTCTTTTTGAGCATGAACCCTCAATATCAACCTATAAAGGATACAAACACATTTTTTCCATTTACTTTATTGCTAACACGTGATACCCGTCCTCAATGCGCAGGACATGCGATAGGATTTTGTTCATTAAAAGTTAACATCCGATTTATAAAAAAGCTTTCTAAAGGTTCTGATCTATAATTTGTTCGTGATAACTATTTAATTAGTGAATTCTTACTTTACAATATCCTATATATAAGTAAAAACCGCATATATATAGCAGGGTAGGCAGAAGAAACCTGAGAAGGAGAACCTAGTGTCATGATACTGTATATATAAAGGAGCGATTCATTATTAAAGCAAACAAGACACATTCATTAAGATGCCATATTGCAATGTCAGGGGTAGAAGATTTTTTTTTATGTTTGAATTTTTCTATTGATTGCCAGTAATAAACTTTATGTTTTTAATATTTTATCTGGCTCTACATTTAGTGTTCAATACAAAACTGAAGTGCAAAACTCAGCTGAAGTCTAGCGAACTGTATAATTGAATTTATATTTACAGTATTGTAATAAATATGACTATAAAATTATAATCAATAATACAATCAAAAACAAATTCAAAATTACTGACCGCTGTTTATGTAACATTGCTGGATATTTTTAGAAAATTTGAATTTTCGATAAAGTTTTTTTTTAGCTTCACTCTGTATTTTGTACATATAAGGTAGGTAAGGGGAACCTGACTGCCTAGTGTTAAGACACTCCTTCCCCATAACACTTCTTCGCCTCATCTTCTGTCGATATCTTTAAAGAATTGTGTGTTAATGCGTTTTTCTCTCATTACCATGTGAGATGAATGAGAAGTTGAAAGTATCGAACATTTTATTCCCCCTAATTGAACCTAAAACCGTCGCGTTTACAGTCTTGTACCCCTATGCCATGTATATCTTAATTAAGTTATATAAAGTTTAATTTATTATATTGGATTTTCGCAGTCTTATAAATAAATTAATAAAGATTATTTAAGGTAAAGAAAGATACATTTTATATAATCTTTATTATTATTTTTTCCCGTAATATAATAAATTATCAAAAGCCTTTAATCTAATCCATAATATTTATAAAAAAATCGTTTGTCTTTGGTCTTTCAATTTCAGAATTTGAATCTATGCAACGTGCATTATTTTCTATGATCTGTCAAACGACTTATAGCCGCCTAACTTAAAACTTTTTGAACTTTTATTCTTTTTTACTAGATATTTAATATAATTTATAACACCTAAAATAATTAAAATATTGTAAAATGGGTGACGATTGTGAAAACACGCAAACTCAGACTCAAAATTCGCAAGTCGAATGGAGCCAAACGAATACTCCGACTTTTATACCGAATATATGGGGTAGACTTTATTTAACAAAAGTCTCTTCAACTGGAAAACATTGCTGGAAAAAAACTCAAAATCTCGAATATTATGGTAAATACTTATTATTAATTTGTCAAGAGTATCTAAAATATATTGTTGTTAAAATATTTTTTGAGTCATAAACCAACCTGTGTTTTAGATCTTATTCAAGCTGAGTTTACATTGGGAAGATCTTTAAATTGCACATATGTAATGAAAACTGATATTATTAAGGATAATATAATCAAAAATGTTAGCAAACAACATTTTCTCATAAAAAAAGATTTAAGGTAGGTTGAGCAAAGCAGATACGAAATTTTGTACTAGAACTTTTATAATAATTCTAATCGATTATTAATTGTAACATAAATAATTTAACAGAACTTCATTTTTAATATGTTTAGTATCTAAAGAAATATATGATTGTAATCTTACATTACTTAGTTATGTTTCATGTTCTTACAAGCAATTTAAAATGCTTATAAAACTTGTAACCATGGTTAATAATCGAAGTATAAGCAATAAAAGCATGATTTTTTGTACGATATACTTTGGAATGATAAAATTAAATTTATGCTTAATAAAAAAATCTTTATGTATTCATTACAACTACATTGTATTTTTTTACAGTGAACCTCTTAGTCCTGCTATTTTAACTGACTTATCCCATAATGGTACATTTATTAATGGTGAAAAAATTGGTAAAGGCAATAGTAGAGTGTTGGATGACAATGATGTAATATCTGTTACACACTGCATTGTTAAAAGTATGTACCTCTTCTTCTACATTTTTAAATCATAATAATCATATATTTTATTTTTTTATATATTTTTTTTTCAGTTTTTTTGTTTAAAAATTTATTAAAAAATGAGCAAGACGAAGTACCCAAAGAAGTTTCTAAAAAATATTATATCTCAAGGGTACTGGGACAGGGTGCTTGTGGAGTTGTTAAATTGGTTTATAACAAAGTTTGTAATTTTTTTTACTTGTATGTTATAATAATATAATTGTAGTATGGTTTAATAAATACTATTTAAATCAAATTGCATACTAACCATTTTCAATCAAATAAATTATTCATATAGAAACAAAGAAAGCTTTATTAAGTTTGAATTTATTAATATTAATCTGAATGAATCTCAATTCACATCTTTATCTGAATTAAGATTCTAAAATTAAAATAAACATGCTTTCCTAATAATTTCTGTTACATTTCACAAATATTATTGGACTATAATTGACATACTTACAATAAATATTGTATATTTCTATTTTTTTATTTGCTTCTATATTAGTAAATATTTTTTACAGTTGAAATGTACCAAATATGCCATGAAAGTGATAGCAAAAAGTAAACTGAGTAATGGACATAATAATCATTTGAATAATCCTGACAAAATTATGAATGAAATTTCCATAATGAAGGCACTGAGACATGTAAGCCGTATTAAATAAATAACTAAAAAAATGCATAATAAATAAGATAATTTATTGTCTATCTGACCTGTATTTATATTTTTTAAATATTGAAATTTAATTATATAATGTTTTAGCCCTGTGTAGTCTCAATAGAAGAAGTATTTGATTCCCCTGATGCAGTGTACATAGTACTGGAACTAATGCAAGGCGGGGAGTTGTTTGATAAAATTACAAAACATGAGCGGCTGCCAGAGAGACTTACTAGATTTCTGTTCAGACAGATGGTGCTGGCGGTCAAATATCTTCACTCTAAAGGAATCACACACAGAGACCTTAAAGTAATTACTTTTTTACTTCATGCTGTTTCCCCTAAAGTATATATTAGGATAGGTAGAATTAACCTGGGAACCTAGTGTTAAAACAATCCATTCCTCATTAAGATGTTCCACATTTTTCACTGAATTCTTGAGACATTGCATATTGAGAGGCAGAAGACATTGCTTTGCCTCATTACCGGAAGAAATTAAAATAGTAGAAACTAAAGTAATTATTAAAAGACAATAATAGAATATATTTATTTATAAAAATAAAAGAAAATATGTGTTAGTTAATTTAGTGCACTGCTTCAAGTTTTGACAATGTAATGTTGTCAAGTTTCCGGTTATCTAAATAACTTGATGGCAAATGATAAAAGATGGTATTGGTGAGATATCTTCTGATGGCATAATATAAAATTCTTAACACTGTTACTTCTGAATCTCTAAAAGATTTTGTGTTATTCACGATTACAACTATAAATGGCTTTAACCACTATACATATCACAAGCCAAAGCATTATTTATTAAATTTAATTTTAAAATGTGTCTAGGATATCAGTTACAGTCTTATATAATGAATAGTGGAACTCTACCCCAATCTTAATAAACCAGAATGGGAAAATTATTTCATTATAATTATACAATCATAGCGTTTATAGATGCTGCCCCTTTGGGCCACATCGGCGATCATAGTTACTAATATATTTTAAGATTAATTATTATAACCATATAAATTTTTTATTTAGCCTGAAAATGTGCTACTAGAGAGTGGGGATGACGAGACGCTAGTAAAGATCACCGACTTCGGCCTCAGTAAGTTTGTTGGCGAGGACAGTTTCATGAAGACTATGTGCGGCACCCCTTTGTACTTAGCTCCAGAGGTACTTAAAGCGAATGGACAAAAGCCCTATGGGCCTGAAGTTGATGTTTGGAGTTTGGGTGTCATATTGTTTGTTTGGTGAGATTTTTTTTAATATATTTTTTTTATTTAAGGTAGGCTCTATATTGTAATTTTATTTCAATGTTTTCTTTCACTGAATTTTCTTATTCGTCGTGATGCAGGGACATGTGTGGTGTCACTGTAACGTGACGGTAGTGAGTATGATACCCACTTGAGTGAATGGCATATTCAATATTTTCTAACTCTCACTAGTAGAAATTTCGGTGCCTTGCGTGTGACTGCCATGAAATTAGGGTATCTAAAAGTTTAGTTTAGTACACTCAGAAAGAAAATAATACAAAAATAGAATAAAATTTACGCGTAGGGGCGCAAGATGCGTATGTAAACGATCGTGGGTTCGATCCCCACTTGAGAAAATGAAATATTTATTTACATGTATATTTCCATTTTTCTTTGCTCTGGTATCGAGACAAAGCGCGGCGTTGAGTTCCGCCACTAAACACGCAATGCCTCCAGAATTCGGCGGTTAAAAAGTAGGGAACGCAGTGTCTTAACACTATGTTCCCTCTACCTACCCTGTGCTATGAGCAGGATACAGCGTGAAGCTGATTTTGATTTTTTTATGAATAAAATCCTCAAATGAACTCTGCGCAGCCACCCACAGCTAACTGATTGTACTGTCGCAGTCTAATGGGCTACCTGCCGTTCTCGCCGCAATACCGCGAGCAGTCCCTGCGCCAACAGATCTGCGCGGGCGCGTACCGCGTGTCGGCGCCGCACTGGCGCGGCGTGTCGCCGGCCGCGCGCCGCCTGGTCGCCGCCATGCTCACCGTGCCCGTGCGCGCGCGCGCCACGCTAGACGCCGTGCTGGCTCACGAGTGGATGCAGGTAACTAGGCGCTGGTGTGAGTGTGGTGGTTGGGAGGTCGATTCCATTTGGGAATGTTAATTAGTCCCGTCATTCGACATGCTCCGTAACTGTGTGTAGAATATGGATATTTTTGTTTATAATAATTTTTTTTAACCTTATAATGGTGTATACAATAAAATAATTTAGTACTATTGGAATTGTTCATATATATTTACACTGATTATATGAAATCTATTTTTATACAGGACAGAGATGTAATAATAAGGATAGATAAATTGTTGTCGCGAACACAACTGAAGGAAAATCAAGATTCTATTCTGCCAAAAGACGATTCAGAAGAAGAGAACAATAACAAGAAAAATGTTACAGTTTTAAAATTAGTGGCGACCGGGAAGAGAGCACTGAGCGACAGTTACAATTCATGTGAACCAATACCAAAGAAATTACGAGTTGAACTCGATACTAACGATACAAATTCCACTAATAGCTACTGCTCAGAAGAATGATTTGATCTTTTTTTTTCAAAACGGTGATGCCTCAAAACTGCTATTGAGGTCCTAAAATGACTGAATACATTGTTATTTTTTTATAAACTTAAGATACTTTTAACGCACAAAACACGCTCTGGTATTGACTGAATAGCGTATAGCTAGAAGTGCGGCTTTGAATCTCCGTAATTGTGCGGGTTGATGTTTTAATGATTATAATTTTAATTTGTTATTTTAATTAAAATCTAGTTTGTGATGATTACACGACTGTGCAAGATTTTATGTTTCTGTTTTCAATTCTATTTTAATTATCGATTTTGTTATTTGATTATTAATAATATTTTTAATGATTATTCTTCAGTGACAATTTGAATTGTAATATTTTACATTAGTTAGATTAGAAAAATTTAACAGTATTTTATAATAAGTTTTGAATAGGTACGTTGTTTCCAATTTGCCCACCGATTGATTGATTGATTGATTGTGCCATGTTTTATCATGTTATTAAATGATTGTGACGACAGGGTTCGTTATACAAATAAAACCTTGTTATAAAAAATAAATTATGTATTTATTTTCAATTCCATACTTTACACGATATTTACAAACAACTCTATTATTATTATTAGGATTTTTTAAACAAACAATTCAGTCTTATTAATATTCTATACAGTTTAACTTCCAAACAAATCTAATATTAATTGACACTACTGGTATATATCTCAATAATTTAAAAAAATATATTAATGTATGGATATTACTGAAATTGCTTGATGATATCAATTAATAATAAAACAATGTCATATAATTAATCTATTGCTATTGCACATAAAAAATGGATTTGTGATAATAACTAATACAAATACATTAAAATATAATAATGAGATAATCGCAGTTTTGTCTAATTGGACAAACTATCAAATATAAATTCTTCTGTAAGGCAAGTTTGTTAAACTGTATACGAATACATAACATGTAATTCCGAAAACCTTACTTAAGTAACATTCCATTCAAAATTGCATTTATAGATTCAAAAAAATATTAATTACAAACACAAAAATAAATGAATAAATAAAAATAAAACTTTGAATCTATTTCTTGTGTAACAAGATCTTGAGGTAATTTAAATAAACATTTAATTCCCGTTACCATTCACTAAAAAAAAATCTGATCAAGATTACATCCTCGTATTCACTAAATAAGCAAATAATAATTTTAATTTAAATCCAAAATGTGTAACTTACAAATACAAAAATATTATTTATTTAAAATAGTCATGTATTATACGGTATTAGCCATTATTTAAATCAATATATTTTATTAGCTTCACGCCGTATCCTGCGTATAGCAAGATATGCAGAGGAAACCTACTGTTGGAACAGTCCGTTCTCTGCTTTTCACCCAATTAAAAATTATAATCAAAAAACGGCCCCGCGGATCAATTTTATATATATTTTTTTTCCAAATATAAATCATAATTTAAACCTATCTAGTAAATACGAAGCTAAAACTAATTTGGTACCGATATAAATAGTAGAGAAATAGTATTTATTTATTGATTGTAATCTGGTAGGCACATGTGTCAAATGCAGCCAGTAAGTATGGGACGGCCGGCTCCCTTTCTAATAAACCTATCTCACTTTCATAACTCTATACTCTTTGATCAAGTGCTGTGCATTTACGGATCAGTCTTCTTTATAACATTCCAATCAAATCATTAGCATTTCAAATTTATTTATTTATTTTTTTAACTCCACGCTACATCCCACATACAGCAGAAAAGGCAAAGGGATCCTAGTGTTAAGACACCCCCTTCCCCAAGTGCCGCCTATTATTGAGTGGGAATCGAACCCAAAACCATTGCGTTAACAGTCAGACACTGTGCTTCTGAGCTATAACTGCCTCTTTCTATTTTTTTTAACAATATGAATATTACAACATTATAGTGTTGAGACATAATACTTTTTATTCACTAAATGTATGATCAAGCTAACACAATACAAACAACCAAAATGAAGCATCAATACATTCAAATTTATAATCGATATAGGAAGTTTCGAGACTCGAATTAGATTAATAATCGATTAAAGCGAATTGTAACAACACTTGCATTTATGATTTGATCGAAATATATTTCAGCATTAGTGAAAGTTTATAGCTTTCAAAGATCTATGTTTAATACGACTGATGTAATACCGCTCTTGCTTTATTCACCTTCTAAGTTGTCTTCTTGGGCGTTACTGTGAGACGGTTCAGCACTTTGTGCTTCTGCCTCTGTAATAAAGAAAAATAATATATAATTATTACTAACCAAATATAATTTTATATTTAAGCATGTAAATATCCCCATTGTTTAATAGAAGAGCTAAAATTATGTAAGCAGTTAGTCATATCCTAAACACTCACCCAAAACTAAACTATTTTCGAAGCAACTGAAACAATGTGAAGTTTCACTAATTGTATTGAAAGCTATACTAAATATATAAACTAAATCAAGGTTACACTACAGAAAAATACACAAACGAAGATATATGAAAGATAAAAAATAATTAAAACTCTAGTATTTACAAAAAGAAAAAAAAAGCACAAATATCAATTTTTAAACAAATATTGGAAGTACTAACCTGCAATGGCCCTCTCAACTTTTAACTTGTCTCGTACAATGTAGATAGCAGTTATCAGGAAGAAAATGCCACCAATCACTTCAACAAAGCAAGTTATGAACAGTGCATACTGCAGTGACCTGAATTTCACAGCCTGAGACGGCACGTCCGTGGCAGGTGATAATGACTTCTTAAGAGTCTCCGATATCTGAAAGAAACCATAGTATAAAATATGGAGATTAATGGAAACAGAGCATAAATAATGTATTATTAATTATTATTTTTGATCATGAAATAAATTAATGACACATGTTATATTTGTTTTCAACATGGACCTGGTGAGATATAGTGATAACAAATGATAGTTAAGGATGCCAAAAATATATATTTAGTATCTTTAAATCCCTTGAATATACAAATAAATGAAGACGCCATTATATTTGCAAATAAAATATAGTGCGACTGTAAACGCGACATATTATGAATTCGAATTCGGATCGGAGGGAATTAAATATTTATTATTTTCTCTTCCTCGCTCTGGAAACAAGGCAAAACATAGCGTTTAGTATCCCCACTCAACACGCTATGCCTCCAGAATTCGGGGGAAAGTGGGGAAACGGAATTGGCTTATGGGTCAAGTTTACTCTGTATCCTTTTTGCTATGGGGCGGGATACAAAGCAAAAAGGAAAAAAAAAATAATGTTAATGAAATCTTACCAATCCCACTAAATAAGGACTTCCAGCGTCCCCAAACATATGAGAAATCAATATCTGGAAAGCTTCAGCTGTGGATCTTCTAGGTGGAACAACCACATACTGAAAATAATATAAAATAAAATGTTACGATAAGTGTGATAGGTATTAAGTGTAAAGGAAGGATAAATTTTAAGAAATATCCTTTAAAACTAATGTTTTTTCCTTCCACGGACAAATTTTAATGAAATTAAATACTTTTTTATTACACCAATCAAATATTTTATATTTTAAAAATCAGCGCCATCTATGTAAATCATACAAAATTAGAACAATAGATTTATATAAGAGAATCAAAGGCCATAGAAATTTGCATAAACTCCAATAGATGTCGCTGTTTTGCAAAAAATTAAACGAAATCAGTCCTCACTGTTTATTTATTTATTATAAATATTCGAAATATTCCAACGAGAAACTCGTACACGATAAAAACAAGATTTTAGATATTTTTTTAATAACCATTACTGTACTCGTGACTGACTGATTTCAACTGCATGCTTATGAAGCGACAACATACTCGGAACACATGCTACCAAAGATATTATATATTTATTTACACTAATGTGTCTACGATCAAGATGATTTATTTTAACAAATCTCTTATATTTATAACTTTAATTTACATTGAAATATGGGTATTTTTTTATTTATCTAGTGTAAATAAATATATGTACCAAAAGGAAACACTCATGCATACCAAACCCAATTTTTTTAAGACAAACGAAATATCATGTACGTAATCTCACATTTTCATACCATGCTATACAGCATCAGTGCACAAGGCTTAAATTTTATATTGTACCTATTGCACTATAAATAACTATATACATCACAATGGTATTCGACTTATAGTGAGATTTATACTAACTAGTGTTGTATAATTACTATAAAACTACATAAAATCTTCCACACATTTAAGACTTTTCTAAAGTAGTATAAAACTAAACTAAAAAATAAAAACGTCACAACCCTATTTCGTGAACCCAAACCCTTACAATATTCTTACCAGCGACATATCGGCAACGATGGCCCAATTGAGATTGAGCGCTAACTCGCCGAAGAACATGAGAGCGAATGGCGCGTAGAAGTAACTCTCCGTGGTGATCATGGCGAGGGCCATGGCGGGCGCGGAGAGCAGCAGGCCGACGCCACAGATGACAGCATGGGCACGCCCCCAGCGCTTCACCAGCGCCGCACCCAGCCACGTGCCCAGCGGCACGCCCACCAGCCCCGACATCATCGTCAGCGAGCCGAAGATCAACGATACCCTTCGTGCAACACCCCGCGTCAGTACACCAGTACCTCAGTACTCCGCGGCGGTATACGCATCGCACATTTTCTTTATTTTTTGTAAATAGACTAATTTTGCTTTAACCGATTCATATTTTTTTGTTAAATTAATAAATAAAACGTGCGATGCAATTCTTTTGATCACGCATTTTTGCGTGTTGGCCGTAAGCGATTGTCACTGGTAAGAGCTAATATACACATAAATAAAAGTAAATTCGTGATATAGTATAATTTAACTATAATATGAGTTGTACCAGTGACAGTCCTTTACTTAATTAATAATAAACTTAAGCTCTACTAAATATAACTTAAAAATAACTTGAAACCCTAAATGTGGTTTTAGACCAAACGTGAATGACGTAACCAAGCAGAAATAATAATACGCTACACGAGCAAAAAAATGAATATATACGTTCAGTGTAAACCCTACTATTAAATAATATAAAAGATTGTATGCAAACGTCAAGCAAAATGAGCTCGCAATATATATGTATGTAATGAGCATGCTATCGATGGCGCGCGAATGACGACAATCAGTGAGTCTCGGTACAGGCGTGGGGGAGGGAGGTCTCGTTGGAATATCCCGGGGGTCGGAGGTCGGCGCTCACCAGCACGACGTCGGCGACGATGGACCAGGTGAGGTTGAGGGCGAGCATGCCGAGGAACACGAGCAGGTAGGCGAGCGGCGCGGCGCCGGGCCGCTGCAGCGCCACGAGCGCCAGGTACACGAGCGGCGCGGAGACGAGCAGCGCGCCGCCGCAGATGAGCGGGTCGCAGTCGGGCGCGCGCCGCCGCAGCCGCTGCGCCAGCGCGGCGCCCGCTGGTACGCCCAGCGCGCCCGCCGCCATGCCCGTCAGCCCGAACTTGTACGACACGCTACCACCACACACCACACAAACACCCTATACTTGTGCGCCATCACTCGTTCAGTTTACATTTTGATTATTAATATTTCCCATCAATATTATTGTAACTATATAAAAATCTAAATATGACTGTGTAATAATTTGTATTTTCTGGTGTCTTTGCGTGTGTAAAGTGAAATTAAAACTTTTATGCATATATCTGAATACAATTAGTGTTTATTATCATTTTTCTTTAAGTATTATTCGAAAGAAGCGCAAAGAGTGACGCGATAAGCATTTTAATTTATAAAATATATTTCTTAACATTTTTAATGACTATTGGCTCAAATAGTGGAATTGAATTTGTAACTTACCATACATACGAATAATTACAGATACGCAAAACGAAAGCAAAATAATTTCAATATGGCACAGAGGTTACAGTTTTCATTATCTGTATCGGCTATAAAAAGCTGAAGTCAACGCGAGCGAAGCTACAGATAGAAGCGAATAAAATAAAATATTGAATTATAATAATTAATTATTATTATTAATTGTTTTTACCCCTATTAAAGTATAAGTGTATGGCTATAAAGTTTAAAGATGATGTTAAATGATTAACTGTTAATATAATATGTATATTAGTAATTGATGTGAAATTAATTTCATGTAAATGAACATTTATCGCAGTTTTTTTGTAATATACACATTATTTTGTCCATTTTAGGTATAATTATTTTGGATGTTCAATTAAAATAATAAAGGTTACAATTACTTCTTTAACCATGTTTTTTTTTTCATTATTTATATTATTCTATATCTGTTCACAAGTTTATAACTATATCAGACCCAGGAAACCCTTCTATTTAATGCCACGAGTTTGTAGTATGACTATGAAGTAGTTCCTAACTATGGGCATTGCTTATATATGTCTAAGACTTTTTATAAAATTGAAATAAATATGCTGCAAATATTTTGACTTCTGTTTATGTTTTACCATACGAACAGAACTACCATACTGACCTATGTATTTATTTAAAAATAGTTGCTCTTCTATTTTTAGACCAATAATTGTAACCTTATGGAAAAAAATATTTCATCTTGTGATGAAAAGTTAGTTTCTCACCTCTCCAAAGTGACGTCATTGCCGGGCTGAAGGTTGAGCCCGAGGAAAATGAACTGGGGCCCCCACCACGCCAGTGCGCCAGTGACAAATGCAACGCAAGTAAATGCCAATGTCGACAACATGAATGAAGGACTGAAATATACATATTTTATTATAAATAAAAGTGAAATTTAGATTGTTTAGTTTTAACTTAAAAGTAAATTTTAAGACCTATCCTTTTTTGTATTGTTTTTTTTAAATATATGAAACAATTAAAAACAGTTTAACGCTCTAACTACACTTGCATAGACAATAAATTACACAAAAAAAAAACATTAACAAGTACTCACTTCCTTACAAGAGATTTCAAATCATCTTTATACGACGTAGGTTTCATGAGACTTTCTTCAGCCTGACCCCGCTCCGGATTTTGCATGACCCACATTATGAGCGCTACGGCTATAGCGCCCAAAAATGGGGTGACTCGTAACCCCCAACGCCAGTTGCCGGTTGCTGCACCCATTACCGACCCCACGATATAGCCGAAACCACTAAAATGTATGATTAAAAAATCAATATTTACTACTATTGTGTTTCTTAATTGACTGTGGTAAAAGGTAAAATGTAGAAGAAGAGAAGGTAAATGTTGATAGTATAAAATAATGATAAATTCATATATTTAATAATTAATTTGTAAGAAGTTTTTGCATATTATATGAAAAACAAAACATGCCTCAATAAAATAATTTGAATGAGGTGCAATTGATACTTGTCTCCACGATTTTGAGTTCAAATTCCATTCAATTTTTTTATTCGACATATCTATAGTTGGTCATTCGAGTTAGTATTGGATTTCGACAGAAACTTCGACAGTTAATACTTTAGATAATTCGATAAACATATGAAAATATTAATACAAATATAATGTCCATAACGACATATACCAACTGTAAAGTTCTTAACGGGAACGAAGTGCCTTAACATTAGGTTCCCAGGTTCCCTCTGCCTGCCCTGCGATATGCGGGAAACAGCATGAAATTAAAAATATGCAGATAAAATCGATGATACCGTCAAAATAACTATTTAAATAAGTATAAGAAGATCACGAAAGAGCCACAAGACTTAGCCATTCGAAAACAATAAAATTTCACACTCGACTAGCTTGAGCATGATGTGAAAAATTGCATGATGATCATGTTACTTCGGCACCAATTGCATGTCATGAGTGAAGGGAAAGTTTGAATATCAAACCTGTAAAACGTTTTAACTTCTATATTATTTTTAACTATGTAACCTTAATAGATACGCTTACGAAAATAAACAAAAAAGGTTTTCAGTAAACGATGTCGGAGTGGTGGACTTTTATTTTTATTTAAAACCGACCCCCTTGCGGCTTCGCCTACATGAACTACATAACTAATAATTGACTAATCTGCATTACCTTCGTTTTCAAATATTAAATATTAAAAAAAAAGCAGAAGCTTGCCGAAAAAAAAAGAAGAAAAATCGGTAGACCGTTTCAGAAATTAGACAGCAAAAAAATTAAGAATCATTGTTTTTGGTTCTATTACGTTATTCAATGTCATCAATAAAAAAAATTCTTCTGTCTCACATGTACAAACATTATATAACGTTACGATTTTATTATATTTTTAAATAAAAAAAATCTGCAATAGTTGTAAAGTAATATAATAAAATAAATACAGCGCGAAGCTGATTTTATTTTTAACATTGTAAATTTTATTAAATTTTAAAAGTTCATATACACACTAAAAGCGTAATAAAGTCAACGTTTACAACATTGAAACTACGTATACAATTTCAAAATTATAAAAAAAACACTTAAAATAATTTTTATTTTCTAGTAAAAAAATTTTTACCGCATCAACCAAAACAATCTTATCATCACAATATAGTACATAATTGTATACAAATAAAGTGCGTACAATCTTAAAAACCGTACATTTCGCACCAAAAACGTAAACACTAGTAACGTAATATGTATGAATCAAATAATTTATCGGATAATTAGTACGATTATTAGTAGATACCTATAAATAATTAGTATGGTAAATCACATCATTACTTCGAGCTGACTAACCACGCTATCTAAAGCCCGGCAATCTGTTCGTAATATTCCACTCGACGCCTGTTCCGTCTGTGCCTGCCTGCGTGTCATCATTATATTATCAGTCGACCCAACGGGGTCTCTGTCAAGGGTTTTAGTTGAATGCGTATCTCGAATGTATACAATGTTGTGTTGAAACGTCTGGGCCATTGTTTTGAAACAAACATTTTAATATACAATGAATAAATGTTAAGAAATTTTTAAACTTAATTATATATACTTAATATGTTTTAACTTAAGCTTGAAATAATTATTTGGATTTAATTTTAATACATTACGGATAATTGAGTACAAGGAATATTGTTTAAAGTACATCACTAAATTAATATGCAACGTTACATAAATAATAAGGACTATAGGTTATAAGAAAGTATAAGTAATTTAACCCGCACTTCGTATTGGACATTAAAAGTCATAAAAAGGACATTACATATTTTTAAACAGAAATATTTCGCAAATATTTCTTATATACAATTAAATGAATACTAACGAACAGAAATAACCTGAAGATACGAGTATAATGGCGCATTCTAGGAACGCAAAGTACAAAATTTTTGACCTACAATCTTATATTTTGTATCTAATTTCTACTCCCACTTCTTCAAATGAATTAGATAGAAGATTTAGAATGTAGGTCCAAATTTCGGAGAAGTCACATAGCGGTAATAAGCAAAACACAAATGAATTAGCCAAAATTGTTTTATGTTCAAAGATCAAGAACAGACCTTCATAATTTCCTACGGTCGATTGGTGATCCTCTAATTGACCTCACTTATATAATATAACTAAGATAGTATCTGAAATATGTTGATAGCTCTAATCGTTGATAGTGCCAACTGTTGACCTAAAAATCGAACCTTATCTTTTATAATAAATAATTAAATAAATTACCTTCCTACGGGAATGGCGAAGTAGAAGAATGCTAGCATTTTAGATCGGACATTGCCGACGAAGAGGTCACTTATGAGCGTTGGAGCTATGGTTGAGTAAGAAGCTTCACCGATGCCCACCAGGCCACGGAAAAATGCGAATTGGACGAAATTCTGAAAAAAGATAGTTTTTAGAAATCGAACAATAATATTCAACGTAGCGGGAGTGTAGAACAACACTTTTAATTTTTTTTAAATAATCCTAAAAAAAGTTTATTATAAACAATTACTATTAAGAATCATTATAATATATTCAATTTTATCAGTATAGGGAAATCCATATTGGGTTTCACATCACGCCACGCTAAATGCTATAATTATAGTATATATTATATGTTTTCCGAATACATATATAATTGATATTTTTACTTTTAAATAGAAAAATATTTTATTTCCCTGTGGGAATGAATTTCACGACGTAACCGTTATGTATTTACAATAATATGCTGCTATAAAAGTACAATATAATATTTTTATCAATCTATAATATTTCTCAGCTTCAGGCTATTCCCCCATGTAGAAAGGTTAGGTTAGCCTAGTGTTAAGACACTCCTCTCCTCACTCTCCGTTTAATTCTGGAGGCATTGCGTATTGAGTGGCGGAACTTAACTTTAAAAATTATATTTATTATACCACAACATACATATAAAAAAAATACTACATAAATACGTTCGAAACTCATACGTACCGTAATAAAGGAGCCCACAAAAGTGGTTATGCACCACAACGCCACCCCAAACGCCATTATGGTTCGTCTCGAGTAACGATCTCCCAGGTAGCCGAAAATAGGAGCAAACACCATGTAGGCAATGACAAACACCGTCTGCAGGAGGCCAGCCAAATCATCGCCGATAGAAAATTCTTTTTTAACATCATCTAGGACCCCTGTAAAAAATAAATATTTCTAGTCTATATTCTCTTAGTGATATACGTTTTTTTTTTAATAAAATAAAAAAATTTATAAAAAAAAAACATTCTATGCCTCATTCTTAATTTATTCAAGTGGCCGCTAGAAAGCACAACGGAATTTCTTAAGTAAAGACATGTGATGTTTGGTTCAAGTCATTCCCAAGGGGCCTTTTATACTTTCATAACTTTAAAGCTCTCCACATAAATTATCATAGATATTCGTGCTTATTTAACGATTAAGTAGTTAATCATTAACAAATTGAAGTACTAATTGTAATTGAAGTAACAAACACAAGTGAATAGATATTATAGTCTTAAGTCCACCTGTTTCAAGCTTAAGCCATACAATTACAACGTAATCTACTAAAATAAATGCACACCTTAGGCGCGCATTTTCTTCAACAGAAACATATAATTACTTAGAAGCCTTCAAAGGTTAAAAGAAGAAAGAAGAAGTTAAATTAAATGTATGCGACAATTTTCATTTCAGCAGCAAGTTGTATTGATTTCTACGTTGTGCAACCTTAAAAGTGACCTTGCCGGCGAGAGTGGATACTCGCCAAAACGATTAAACCGGAACATGGGTTATGTCTTTTTGCATGTTCTTTTTTGCTGCAGTGTACGAACATTTTGTATGCCTTTAAACGATACCGGAATCAGTTTCTAAGAAATGTTAAAATATTTTGCAATATGTTGATATTTCCAATTATTAAATTTAATTTGTTGAATGCAATTAATATTCAAGCTTGTATGTTTAACAAATTCTACTTGAAAAAAAAACAAACATAAAATCAGCTTCACGCTTTATCTCGCACAATCGGGTAGGCAGAGGGAACTTCGTTTATTTATTTTCATATAAATTAAATAAAAAATATTTTGCATAAAAATATTAGACATGCCCTAGTAGAACATGGAAAATATTGATACAAGGACCATTCAATCAAACGTAAGTGGTTCCATTATAATGCACATCGAAATCAAATGCAAGATAATTTTGGACCAATAGCGTTAGAGTACTTTAGAGCTGTACCATATCAAATCAATACCCATCGTTGATATCGAGATAGCAAAACACTATCTTAATGTATTAAACACACTGCACTGGCAGTTACATAATATATAGAATGTAAATAAATGCAATATAATAATTGAACAGATTTGAAATGTTATATATATGAATATGTAATATATACGCACACTGCCGACTCACACGCGGCTTCGCCCGCTTAAATTTATTGTTATATTATATTGTGGGCTACGGTATTATGGCGATGTTGATAAGACGAGACTTAATATTGAACTCTTTTATTGTACCTTTAATTTGGTTATTCATATGCTACAAAATAATAGTGGAACTTAATTTCACAATTGCATTAGTAGCGAATAAATTCAGGGCGCTAATATAGCGTGTTAATAAAGAATATAATAAGACTTGTGCAAAACCCCTACAATATCAAATTATACAAAATCTACAAAATTGTAGTCTATGCTTTATTCTTATGTAATAGTCATATTTTGCGTGAAAGTGGACCAAACATTTATCCTCACAAATTTTCACATTTATAATGTAAAAAGATAGCATATCTTTTGCTTCTGACTTCCACTAAACATCTGTTTGTATCTGTATATTTGGACATAGCTGTGTATCGATTTTCTATTTTCTTCCCATAATCCGGAAGTATAAAAATAAAGGTATACAAAAATATATAAAAATGTAGGTCTATCAAATTGCAAAACATATATAGATATTTTCTATTTATTCAAGCAACGGAAGGGAGTGGTTTGCAGTTTGCAGAACAAACACACGTGACAGATAACTAGGGGGTAAATAAATAAGACCTCTTAAACGTTGGTATTCGAACAATATTCTTGCCAAATATTAATTTTCCTTTTTTTTTGTATTCACTTATTTAAAGTTAACAAAAACGAGACTAGCCAATTAATACAACAACTTTGATAATGATACAACCTGTTCAATATAGTGGTTTATATAAAAACTATTTTAGGTATTTATTGCTTGTACAAATTAATTCTTAAAATAAAGTTGAAAATAAGCAAAATAATTCAACCAATTAAATTCTTTATAAAATATTGAAAATTGTTAAATATTGTAATTTGTTATTAATTTGATTAAAAAACTGTATTATTCTAGCTATAGTATATCGAGTGCTCAGAACGTTGCCTAGATTATTTTCTGTAAGTAAATATTTAATTAAAAATCGGTACGTAAGACCGTATTTGCTAAATATTAAATAAAATTAAAAGTACGCAAAAAGAAACAATACATTTTGTAGTAGGTACTACTTTGCCACATATTTTTTATTTATACCATACGTTTAAACGTTCAAAAGATTTATTTGGACACGTACATAAATCATCTCTTTCATACGATCCCCCGTGTTTAGAGCCATTATTGTTGAGGCCCCAACTTTATACATTCAACACGATTTTTTGTCGTCCCTTCATCCTTAATGAAATAAAACGAAAGCTTTAATCGATAGAATGATGTAGTCATTTTAGTCAGTTGGCACGCTGACATTTTATTTGTAGTTAGAACAGCAGGGTAGGAAGAGGAACGTAGTGTTAAGATTTTTTTGTTACGATTTTTTTCGAGGCACTTCCTGTAGAGTGGCGGAATACCACATCGGGCTTTTTTGCCTTGGTGCCAGAGCGAAGAAATGAAAATATTAATGAATAATAATCCATTCCCTCGAGTGCGATCGAATCCACAACCGTTACAGTCACTCCTATGTGCCCCTACGCCACCAAGGCCTCACAATTAAGAAATACAATAAAAAATATTATGTGGCTTTAATGAAAATAAGGCCAAGAAAATTCTATTGCCTATCGGGCGAAAGTTAAAAATCTCAGGTACTCTTGCAAGTATGTAAGCGTCGGTAGAAAGTTCGCAAGTAATGGAATTGTTGATTAGATTTATGATGGTAACTATGTTTTCTGTTATATTCAATATCATTAAATAATAAATATGAAATATTTAATATCATCGTTTATTATTCAATGGCAATTTCATTTAAAAATAATTCTTATAAAAACAAACTGTTGAAAAACCATTAAAATGTCGTATTGAAAATAAAATATTAAATTATTTATTCATATTAAGCAATAATATAATAATATTAAAGTAAGTAGTAGCGACGTTACAATCATGTTTCATCATTGAGATAACTAAATAAAAAACAAAAGACCTTTGAAAAAGACTGTTACCCAAGGTTCTGTGTTATTAATTTTAATGATAAAATAAATAAGAAATATATATGTAAAGTTTTTCACGATTAGTAAGTATGTAATCTCCATACACTAAAAATTACCCTTATACTTGCATTAGATAACAACCACTTAATAAATAATATAACCTAACTTTACCTACGACAACGGAAGAGGTCAGTATCGGACACAAAATAAGAAATGGACCGCGACACGCCACCAATTCTAATGAGTCGCCGAAATTCGTAATGCTATTAATGCGATGACCTTCCGTTTCTTTGGTGATTTACGTCAGAGCGCGTGGCGTGACACCATGCGTACGCGGTGCCTACGTCACGTATACATTAGAAACGTGGTCTGTGGCGTTGCATGGGGGCAGCACCTCCGCCAGTCTGTCAGTCAGTAGCAGTACAAACACACCCGCTCGCTGTGTAACCTCACGCCATCCGCGTCGACCAATGGCGAGCGAGGAAACCGTGGCACGAAACAGCGCATGAGTGACTTCATGACTTGTCATGCGCTGCGCCGGCGCAGACGCGACGCCTAACCTAAATGATCTTGCGGCCAAAATGACGAAAGTCGGTTATTTATTTATAATACTTATATAATGATTTGCTGAAATAGAACTACAGAATACCTGTTTCAAAACAGGCTAGGGTTTCAGTCACTATTATTGACAATATTAAACGATAACGTAACTATCATATATTACAAATACATACGCCATCTTTTCACATATGCAAGATGCATAACTCTATTATATTAAAGTATAATTTATAATATATCTTTCTTTATAAAGTTATTAAAAAATATATATACTAGACTAAAATTTAAATATTTTTTAATACATTTGTCCACTAGTGTTAATACAGTACTGCACTAAGGGTTAACGACAAATACATCACCTTCAATCGACCTGCCAATGCTTCTATGGTGTGGGCGTACTAAATATATGTACTTACAATTAAAATACTGGTTTATTATGCTAGTAGGTTATTTCAGTTCAATTTTTATCGAAATACTAATACAATGTAAATTTATATTGTAAGCTGCATTTAGTATATATTATATTTCTATTGTGATAATGTATTAAATTAAAAATTAGATGTAAATATATTATAATATTTTACTATTCTACATTTATGCATGCCACCCTATGTATTGAAAGAGGATTAGGCGTGAGTCAATGCATTTTATTTCCGGAACAATGGTTCTCTAGATGGCGTTCCATCACGCACGTCCTCCATAGAAGAAAAAGCCATCTTCGTGTAAATCTGATGAATAGAATAAACCGTATTTAAATCGATTCTCTATTTAAAGAAGATTCTTATAAGATATAAAAACTAAAGTTGATGAAAAAACAAACGCTTCAAAAGACGTATTGTCTGTGGTCACAATTGTTACAACAGCTGAATTTGTTGCAAGGTTAGACATTAATTTACCTTCACAAGTACCTACTGATAAGCCTTCTGTAAGTTTTGCTTTTAAAATTTATATTATAATACAGATTATCAATTTGATAATTATGATAAATTATCTATATGTTAATAGTTGACAAAAAACCGGAAATTATTTAAGTACTTACTATATAAAGTTCTTTATATTTCATGATTTTTTTTAAAAAGTTACTTAGCACAATTTGTTATGTAGATACGGATAAAAAAATATAATACATTTATTTAAAACATTAAGTAAATGCATGTTGAAATCACGAATACTTTCAGTACACATATTGTGGAATCAAGAGAGGATAAGTTATTGTTTGTTTTGCTGTCTTAGAACTAACTAAAGAATACAATTTTTTCTAACAGTCTTATTCTACAAAATAGGAAACATTGGAGGGACACAATATTAATTTGAATAAATAAAAAAATATATATAATAAAATAGGTTCATATAATTAATTTGGGTTATGTTCTTAATTTTTTTTAATAATATTTTCTATAACAATAATACGATTTCATTTAATCACATCTATAACATTTTATACAATAGTCTAATATTTAAAGTTATTTTCTGCGTTTTAAACAAAATCTACTAGTAATACTAAGAAAATGATCTACAAAGCTTTATGGGCTTCGAGAGAAGATCGTAAAACGTTATTCTAGACATATAGGTAGGTCCTCTCAGTACAGATTTTTTTAATAACGTGTTTTTCTTGTGTTGATGGAAGAAAATACACTGACCACAAGACCCTCATGTTTTTATAATTCATGTTAATTAATAGGTAAGTACTCTTTGAAAGTTCTCATACACCATTCCCCAAGCATTCCGGTTAGTGTTAGTATAGCACAGTTTCACATACCCCGTAGATAAGTAATAAGACGCTACGGATATGACCAAAATAGTTTACTTTTAAGCTGTAGATATGTATGGTTATTTTTATAGCCCACTTAACAAAGCGCTTCCTGCAATACGCACTAAAAAAGTTTTATTAGTCAAGAAAGAACTTTGAGCTAAAAGTCTTTTTATATTTTTTATAAAAAAAAAATGTTAAGTAATTGTATATTGTATCGCAATCATTTGCTATTTAAATTATGTAAAAAATAGTTCACTGTGTAACGATTATATTTTTTTATTAACACTTGCGATTCATTGTTATAGTCAATTGTGTACATATTTAATTCTGTTACTAATATAAAATTACAGAATAATGAATAGAATAAACCTGCTAACTCCCGGGCTGCTAACTTATAGTGGCCGTGGGAACATGACATCAAACATGGTGTATAGGCACTCTGTTCTGCAATTTCCGTCGCTGATATTGTAATATTTGCTTCAAATAATCAATTTATATTGTAAAATAAGTAAATATCTCTTTAGAATTCTTAAATTTGATATAGGCAACTACATTCTCCTGTTTCATTTAAAATCCAAACTTTGATTCCTTTGAGGTAACGGTGGCCGCACAGATACACAAAGGCACACACACCGCTGGGTTTATTGCTACTTAAATTGAAACAAGCATGTATAATTATCACCGCTAGGAGC
Source organism: Heliconius numata (assembly GCA_016802625.1). Lineage (NCBI taxonomy): Eukaryota > Metazoa > Arthropoda > Insecta > Lepidoptera > Nymphalidae > Heliconius > Heliconius numata. Next base: position 151,312 of record JAEBDU010013487.1, on the reverse strand, counting down.
GTGACTCCTATGCTGGTGCAGCATATATTTCAAATTATCATCATAAGAAAACGTAAAAACCAGGGATTTATAAAAACGGAAATATTTTGACGTTATATTAAAATTAATGGTGGAGCTCTTATAATTATAAAAAGAAATTTGACGGTTCCATGGTGTAATTAGAATGGGTTGTTGATGATGAATGAATGAATGAAAATGAATTTATATCCCACTTGGAGACAGACAAAATACAGCTTAGAGTCTGACCAAAATATTAAAAATAAAAACAATTAGGAATGATATATGCTTTCTTTAATTATCTTTTACTAGCGGACGCGCGCAGCTTCGCCCGCTTATTTGCACCCTTAGAGGTTGAATTAAAATAAACCACGAAACATGTGTTCAATGAAATATTTTTAAGTCTAAATGTCAAATTTTATAAAAATCGGTGGCGATTTAAAGATTTTTCCACACAAACTTTCACCCCTTATTATACCCCTTTAGGGTTAAAATTTTTGAAAATCCCTTCTTAGTGGATGTCCAGATTACGAAAGTAAACATCTGTCCAAATTTCACGATTCTCCCATCAGCAGTTACGGCTGTGCGTGCGTCTTACCTCAGTCAGTGAGGACAAGTCCTTTTATATATATAGATTATAATTAAAAATAATTTCTATGTTGGTAGTTGTACCTAACAATACTTACCTTGCAGTAGTTATATTTATATATTTTACAGACTTATCTTCGAGTAGGTGGTACAGATAAAGTACACTTAATATATGTAGATTTAAACACAACACTTTAAGAATAAGTCACTTAAGAATGTAATTTGAATGAAGACGAATATAAAACAAATGTAGTGCACTGTATCATCTCCAGTGGAACTAATTGGCTCCAAGTGCATACAAGTCTCGATGAGCTCTTGTGTGGAACACGCTTTACGAATAGACATAATGCGGGTTCAGAGCTGCACCAGCTGTGTTTCATCATATCAAAGACATTACTGTGGTAGCAAACCTCATAATATATCAATAACATTGCGTTTGATTGCAATTTCAGTTGCGAATACAACAGACACGTAAGGACGTATCGAGTGACTGATTGAAATTAAGGTTAACAACCTACACAGCACTAGATGTACAGAGTACAGGCACGAACGTCATTTCAATATTGATGAATCAAGATTTATTGTAAATAATTTGACCAATAGTTTGATTTAAGACATGTACATATAAAATGTCTTTTTATTTGTTAAGCAGACCATCCACAAAAAAACGTTCCTTGCAGTATACAGAATGAACAGTACTTTGGGATTTGGGAGCACTGTGAAGTCAACATAATACTGAACCGGAAATCTCTCCACCAAAATAGACGTTGTAGGATCGCATGCCCATGCCACTACGACGACTCGGTGTCCCATTGTTTCTTCTAGATGACCCACCCGCAATGACTTCCAGGAAGTTTGCTCTGGCCCTCCTGCAGTAGCTCCTCTTGAAGTCTCGTTCGCCTCCAAAGGCGTGACTCGTGTTCCCGTTCCGCGACCTTTTTTAATACGTTAACAGATTTGACCAGTTCACAGACCAGTTCTCCTCACTATCCAACATACTCTCCATAACACTCGACAGCATCTATTCTATTTCTACCCACAGCATCTACGAAAGCGTGGCGTTGTGGGACAAAAGCGGGACCTATGCTGCCAGAGTATGATAGACTGGCGACATCTCTTGATAGGCAATTTCACTGTAACCCAGCGATTTTGTGCCATCTTATTAAGTACCTGATCGCGAAAGCAGCTATGCCTGGGCAGCACCTGCACCTGCACGTCAGAACTCCGAACCCTCCAGTTTTTAATCAGCGGTTTAGGTGGAAGCGAACTGTCTCCACTCATTGGTATTTTACTTTGACCTTGACATTTGATAATTAATTCAGCAAGTCGCAGATTTATATTTAATAGTCAACGCAAATTTGTATTTAAACTCGAAAAGTTAATACTTTGTAATATTACAAAAAAATACAAATACTTCCCGCTCAGATAGGTACAATCCAGTAAGTGGGATTAAAAAAAAACATAATTTTTCTTCAATAAATACAAAAAGCACATTACCCGACAGAGAAAAATAAAATAATGACAAAACAGAAACTGTTTAGTCATCCTGTTATAATGAGAGAGATAAAGTTAAGTGCACAAGAATGCACATTATGAATAGTAAACATTCTTCCTATATTATAGTCGATAAGAACGTTTTTTAAAATGTTTCTATATTCCTTTCTGTGATCTTTGATATTAAATAATAAAAAAATAAACAAAAAGAAAGTACTAATAATCTAATATAGAATAATAAGAATTAAATTTAATATTGTTGTAAAATCTAAATTGAATTAAATCACCTTCACTCTGTATCCCGCAAACAGCAGGGTAGCCAGAGGGAACCAGAGGGAGTTTTAAGACACTCATTCCCCACTTTCCGCCGAATTCTGGCCGCATTGAGGTAAGTAGCGCAAGGGCGCTTTAGTAATTCTTGAGGTCTTAGGGGTGTTGAAGTAGGTATTTACAATTTGCAAAAAGTAACAAGATATTTTGTGGTAAATATTTTAAATCTTATAAAATACCTATGATATATTTTATGTATTAAAAACATAATTTCTATTAAATAAAAACGAAATATCTATTATTTCATCCAATTTTTTTTATTCCTTCTCTCTCTACAATGTTTCTTTAGTATGAATTTTTTATTTAATGAAATTTCTGAAGTGTGCATGTCGTAATTAATTATGGCAAATTGTTGGGTGGAAACATATAGATCTTCATTCAAATAATATAATCATAGATTTTCAAATAATAAATTCTAAGTATAATACTATATTACATCTATAATTATTGGAAGGAAAAAACGAAAACAATTACTATCATTTATATTATGAATAATTATATAAATATACTGCGTACTATAATAAAAGATATTTAACGAATAGCATATAATTAACATAATGATGACATAAAAGTTGTGCTTGTTAGAAAAACGATTAGGTTCAGGTATTACAGCTTTTTAAGTAAATATTTTTTAATCTTCAATTAAATATCAAAAGAAATTATAACAGATAATCATTTTAAAAATAATATTTTTACATTAACTTTAATTAAAAAGTATAAGTCAGTGTATGTATCTTAAATTAAACACTAACTATGAACAGCACGCAACGCCTCCAGAATACGGCGGAAAATGGGTAATGGAAGTGTCTTAATGAGTACGGAGTGTCTTCTCACTGTGTGGTATGTGCGGGATACAGCGAAGCTAAAAAATATTTATAAATAATTACACTGAGGCAGTCGTGGCGAGGCGGTACAACGATGTGACTGTAACGCGACGGTTATGGGTTCGATCCCCATTCGAGGAAGTGAAATATTTATTTACGTTCATATTTCCATATTCCATATTTCTTCGCTCTGGTGTCGAGGTAAAGCGCGGCGTTGAGTTCCGCCACACTGCCTCACACTTAACACTAGGTTCCCTCTGCCTACCCTGCAATGAGCGGGATAAAGCGTGAAGCTGATTTATTTTTTTTATTTTTAATAATTACAATTATGGCAAACTATAGGGGTCGTAAATAAACGCAGGGAATGTTTTAATCAATATATGGACACCGCATTTTTAACCCCTCACTGAGAACCCGACCTACGCTACGGCGCTTCCACATATTTCATTTATAAACGTGTGTACACACCCGCACCCCATAATAATTTAACAAAATGGGAACAGCAGGGTACCTTTTATTAGACATCACAATTTTTTTTTATGATTCATACTAGTCACAATGAAAAGTAATAGTTAATCTTTTTGAATTACACAAACAAAACATTAATTATTAGAAATGGCGTTCAAGCAGTTAAAATATAATATATCTTTTGCCATGTATGGTTTCGAGCTTAGTAATTATGCAATACAATAATTATTTTGATTGCCACTATTACTTTTTCGACCATAACAATTATAAAAGAATGCGGAATGTTTACGAGTCATATAAATATACGCTAGGTACGTATAAAAGCTTATAGTAATTTAAGCAGAGTATTTTTAGGTCAATTATTACAAATAAGTAGAATTGTTTTATATAAAATATAAAAGACGATTTTTAAATATATACCTCGTAACTTTTATATAATTGATGAAAATATAAAAACTTCTTTCACAAGCTATTTGTTTAAGCTTTACAAACGCGTTTCCTCCATTTACAAAGCGTAATTATTTAAATAAAAGATTTAAATCTTACTAAGATAGTATACAACTATTTTAATTTTTGCCTTTTTATTACTTTTTGGACAATTAAGACAGAAAAGCTCGTTTTATTTTTGACAATCAAAAACAGAAAGCAGAATATATATAGAGATTGACGATGTGATAGTATTTGCTCTCTTTCATTATGGAATCGAACAGCATATAAGAATAGTAAATATTATATAGAGTAGGTACTAACATAAAATGACTCACAGACAACTAAATTGCAGTTATATAAGTCGAATACTTTGTACAAAGAAATAACTTAGCACGTGGCAAAGTATCAAATGTTTGTTTCCTTGAAGAGTTGCCAACTTAATATCTTATTGTGTAAAATCTCCAACTTTAAACACGCCAACAACATGTCAAACCTTTGTACCCACTCTAGATTTAACCTGGCATTTCTTTAATTGGCGGCGTGATAAAACACTAACACTGTAACACTATATCGCGCATTTTGCAACAGGTGAAAAATATTCAGACACCTGCATTTCGTAAAACCGGTAATTGCATACATTGTGAATTATACAAACAAATATTGGCATTATTGTGTACATATATATGACTGCAACTTCAAAAAAACATTAAAAGATTTTAATTTAGATAAAATGAATTCAAGAAGAAGTGGCACAACTGGGGACCCAAACCCCAAAATCTACAAACAAACAGAGTGTCGATTGTGCCTCGGGGAAATCATCTGCCTTATGCAAATATCAGTAGAGATTACATATTTGCTTTACGCGGAGACGCGTCCCCTATATTCAAACATAATTATTCAAATAAAAGTTTTGAATCTTACTATACATACTATAAAACTATTTCTTTTGCCTTTTTTTTTCCTTTTAGACATGAAGACAAGATTTTTTTTGACAATCAAAAACCGAAAGTCTACTTACTCAAATATCAGATACACATTGTACATATATATTATATTATGTAATTTTTGCATTTACTTAGGCCAAATGAGGTTAACCGCAAGAATAACGTGTTCGTTAAAAAAAAAATTATTTCCTCTTCGCGCTATATCTCGCATATATAGCAGAGTATGCAGAGGGAACCCAATGTTAAGACACTCTGTTCCCCATCTTTCGCCGAATTTTCGAGGCATTGCTTGCTGAAAGGAGACACTCGACGTCGCGCCTTTGCCTTGGTATCAGAACGAAGAAATAAAAATATTAATAAACAAGAAATTATTCCACCGAGTGGGATTGAACCCACAACCGTCACGTTATAGTTACACACTTGTGCCCTTGCGCCACGACGGCTTCTTTAAAGAGTGTTTAACAAAGTTTAAAAATCATTAAAGTATTAATAGTTTCGTAAATGCCAAACTATTTTTTTTATCATTTACGTACATGTTAAAAACATATTCATTGAAATTTAAATAAGCGTTTCATATTTAATTAGTCTTTAGTGTAGTCTTACTTCGTCTACAGGTTTTTTTATTATTACAAACCTACGTCATTATAACAAAGCTGAAATTTTGAGGATCAATAGTCTAATATGTAGTTAACACTTCTGTTCCTCTTTCTGCTCAATTCTGTTGGTATTGCATGTTGAATGGCAGAACTCAAACAAAATTAAAAAATTTAATATTTAATTCCCTTTAAGTGGGTATCAAACCTACAAACTTACGTTCGGATTGGCCTCAAGTCCCAAGATCGAAGATAAAAATTAAGCTGACATCAAAGCTGTTGGAATTTAAGTTAAATATACTGATAAACAGAGCTTTATAAACCTGGTTATGTAATAAAATATACTTTTCTAAAGTCAAGAGATATTAAAACTGTAAAACTGTGCAAGCTTATTACGTCAACAATATTTATTAAGCTTACACATATTTTGTAACCTCTCTTTTCAAGTATATCCTGAATTATGAGATAATATGATAAAGTGTAATCTCAGTTAATCTCAAAAGCACTTTCATGAATATTTTCGTCATGGACACAAGTTTAAATTTTTTTCTGGAATCAGAAGTAAATTGTTAAACATGCCAGCCTCTAGTTACCCAGACTATTAGTGCTGGGTAAATAGAGGCTGCAAATTATTAGAACACCCCTAAAAATCCTATTTTTATTGAGCAAATAAGCACTATTTAATTCCTTTTATCAATTCAATATTTCTCTCTATTTCACTAACTAATTTTATTACTACAATGCAGCACAGAATTGTTGATTGAAAAATTTATAAATAAAAAATTGGTTGCCTTTAACTTTAAAGAACTTTTCTTAACAAAACTTTTAACTTTGAAAATATTCATAAAGTGATAAATTCCTCTGGATGCAGAGCAATCCCCACAGAGAATTTCATATGATAATAAAAATATTTAATTCTTTCTAAATGTATACATATCTATATAGGACTTGAATATAGAGCTTTCCATATAATTAACATGAGATACAAGAATATCAACAACATAAAAAATTCAGCTTGACATTTAATGGATATTAAGATGAAGATTTATTGTAATACTTTTTCTTATCAGAGTAAGGAAATGGAAATAGTTTATTCTCCCAAATGGGAATCAAACTCCCAACCATTGTCAACAAACAGATTTTGTAGTACAGCACCAACCTAACACTGTCATATAACTCCAAAATGTCATATAAACCAATTTTTTTTTTACTAAATATCAAAATGATAATGTTCTATAAAATTGGGCTCAAAGTAAAGCAAAGAGGGACTTAATGCTATCCCTCTACCTAGTCTACTATACTTATTTCATTTGTGACTAGCTTGAAACAAAATAGATCCTACATAATATAATGAGAAAGTACCTATGAGTACATAATATAATATAGATCAAATAAGAAAGTTCATATAAGAGTTATCATATAAGAATTGAAATTTGGTTTGTACTATATTTGTTTAATTTTAATAAAACGTGGATAAGCATTGTTTTAGTTTAATTGCTAAGCTTGGTGAAATTAGTGTAATATATTCATGATATTAAAATTACAGTAATAAAAAGTTTCTTTAGTGAATAATATTCGCTTAATTTGAATTTTCATAAAAAATATAAAATAAAGTTCTATATTTATTGTGTTGATTTAACTGAATGAATGTTTCTTTTAAACTTACCAGCAAGGGTGAACCTGTCCATGTAGTTGATGAGGTTAACGAAACACAATATGAAAACCGTCAGGAATTCCATGAAGGTTACATCACTTAAAGTCTCTCTTCTTCTACTCTCCTTCTCGTGAAGTAAAGTTGTTGCAGAATCATTGTCCCCATTTGTAACTAACTGCTGATTCGACGTGTTTGGAGTTATACTACTTTGGTCCATGGTGCCCACCCCAAATTGTGCTGACTTAGTGATATAACTGCAGTTCAAAGCACTTAACCGGAACGATTATTAAAATTTAATTGAAACCGAAATACATACACAGCACGTAAATATAGTCAAAAATTAATAAAAAATACAAAAATTAAAAAAACATATTTTCTTTGATATTAAATATCTAAACAAAAATCTTAAAACAATACACGACTAAAAAGATACCCGCCACTGTGACAACTAAAAGTGACGTTCATAATTTCATATATTCGTAACCGGTGACGTGAGCGGCTTTCAAAATTCTTTAACTTGACTTTGACCGTTGACATATACGTAGAAAACCTCATAATTGTATGACACTCTGTACCGTACTGGATTATTGGGGTGAATAGATACAAAAGCAGATTTTTTTTTAAATATCATAATATTTAATGATTTTCGTTAGTAACTATGTTAATCCCTTCCAATAAAGAGAGAAACAAAATCATTATGTACTGGAGGACCCTGGCACATCATTTCTTTTGTCAATTTATTAAAATACGATGTTGAAGGATAAGGAAGGGATTTGTAAGTTCTTAATAAAAATAAAGGTATATAAAGTACTGTAGTATATCAAATAAAGAATATAAATATAGAATATAGTTTTCAATGAATATGCTATACTGTAGTATAGCATATTCATTGAAAACTATAGTAAAGGCTTAATTCTAAGATATATTGAATGTGTTACAAGTGGTAAAAGACAATAACGTTAAATCATAAATGTCATTACTGAATGTTGTCACTTGTCAATTGTCAAATCTCTAATATCTATGCACAACAAGCCTATGAAGTTGATGTTGAAATATTTTCTGTTTACTAATTTAAATATATTTTAAGTAATAGTTCATTCCTTATATATTAAATTATCCTTAGGCTTTTAAAAATGTCGAAGCTTACATACTTCATAATTTTACTCTGTATTAGTGCTAAAAGTGCCAAAAAATATGATAACGAGGAGAAACCGGCTTGGGCTAAAAAAGATATCCGCGATTTTAGCGATGCTGATATGGAACGGTAAGTATTATTTGTAATTCCTTTGTTTTTTTTAAGTGACAATTAAATAAATAAAACTTTTAGTCTTTTCGATCAATGGGAGGAAGACGAGGAACCTTTGCCAGAAGACGAACAACCAGAATACATGCGAAAGCCTCCTTCTGTAGACCTAAATTCCTTGGATATGTCAAACCCAGAATCAGTTTTGCAAGCTACTAAGAAAGGTCAAACATTAATGATGTTTGTCACTGTAGCAAATAAGCCCTCGCGTGCAAGGTCAGAAGAGCTAACTAAAATTTGGCAGAGTGGTCTTTGGAGCAACCATATACAAGTTGAAAGGTGAGTTCTTAAATGTCAGTGCTGCATTGTAATGTAAACTTCAGTTATTACCTACTAGTTGTTGTTAACAATTTTATTTGAGTGAACTGTGTCTGTGTGGCCCTTGCCATCCTTCTTCCATATATCTTATGTTATCATTGAAACTTGCAGTAGATAGCCAAAGAGTAACTTAATGCCATTATGAAGACACTCAATTATCAATTTTGCACCTGAAATCGAGAAATTATATGGTTAAGTGGCAGATCTTAATGCTGAACTTTTTTGCTCTTTTGCTCTTTGCTCTGCTGGTCAATTTAATTGATCAAGATCTTTATTTGTCAATGAAAACAGCTCACCATATCTATCTTACAAGTTTTCTGAAGCTGCATTTCCTATTTCATTATATTATTCTTATTGTTTAGTTGGACTCCTTCTGGTTTGATAATCCTTCATCATATGTTGTATGTGTATGAAAAAAATCTATAATACTGTACAAATTATTATGGCCACTTTTTGTTACTAACATAGTTACACTGACCATTAGGTACCGTGGCCTAATAGATATATGGCAAAAAATATATTCAAACCCATTCAATAGTTCCAAAGAGGTGCATAAAATATAAACCAACAAAAATAGACAAAAAAATATAAATCATTGATTCAAAGTCTTTATTCAATAATTTTTTACATCTCTTTAAATTATTTTTTCCCAAATTATTCAACACACCATATTTGTACTGTCTTACATTTAAAAAAAATACCACATGAAAATATTTTCTAACATTAATTATAACTATTGCTATCATATTATTTCAGATACTTAATAGATGACGATAGAGCTATATTCATGTTTAAAGATGGTTCCCAAGCTTGGACTGCAAAAGAATATCTTTTACAACAAAATGAACTTAAAAATATACAACTAGAAAGTCAAACATATGATGGAAAAAATCCAGATGTCAAAAACACAGCAGTGAGGGATGAGCTTTAAGTCTGGATCTGAATATCAATTAATACATTTAATAAATGAAAAAATAAATAAATGAAGACTAATTGTCTTTATAGAACACATATTTTGCATTTATAATATTTGAAAAGAAATCATGTTATTTGCAATGTATGTATTTTGATACAAAATGTATTGTAAACAAATTATTCTATAAATATAAACAAAGATAAAGTAAAATACATTTTACAATTCAATGACAGATTAAAGTGACATGACCTCTTTGAATATGTAATTATTTGTATAATATATGTATGTATATGAATAATGTGATCCATATGCATTAAAGTAAAATAATGTTAATATTTTTTTTCTATCATATCATCCCTTCTTGATTATTGAAATGCTTCAGCAGTTTTTTTTTCAGTTTATATTAATTTGATACAAATAATAGGGACTGGAGGTAGGTTCTCAAAATACACATTAACTTTATTATGAAGTGTAGGATTTTATTTTGAAAGAAAACTGCAAGATGCCATTCAGAGTGATTTACGTCTTGTCTTGGTAAACAAAGGAAATTACTTTATGTATTTTATATAATGGTGTTGACTCAGAAGCGACTTGTCATAAGCGACGCCATGACGCTGGTGTATAGTTAAAGTGTAAATGCACATACTTCTAAGGCCCCAATAAAAAGCCCTAAACAATAATTTTCACTGTACCTACGTCAAGCAGTCTTTGGTGATTAAAACATGTGTAAAGGTATTAATGTATACATCATCTTCATCTCTACTTTTGCCAACTTTTATACCCAGTGCTCATCTTAGGATATATCCGAGGTCTTGGACACACATGAATTTAGGGCCCAGTTGAAAATTTGGTTGTAAGTAATTAGTATATGTAAGTTGTATATTTACAACTTACATATACTAATTTCTAACTGGCCTATTGGCCATTCTATGTTTCTGTTAGGTCATGCATGTTCCCCAAATAAATTAGACAAAGTAGCAACTGCTTATACCTTTATATCTAATAATATTGCTTGGCATAGACTAAGTGTACTTATTAGAGATATAAAAAAAGAAAAACTATTACTAGCAATATTAGTATTTTTATTATATTGAAGTTACAAAAATATAATTGTTTTAATGAATTAAGGAGAACTGAATACAAAAATCACATGGCATCAGTGGCACGAAAATGATCTTCATCAATAGTTGAATATATGTGGCCTTCATTCCACATCCATTCCAATATTTTTCTGAAAAAAAAAGTTTATTAGAAGTATACAGGTAGTAGTATAATTGAAATTATAAACATATTATCAAAACATTTAATGATTCCACATTGGGAGTGACACAATGACTGATTGATGAACAGACTATAAACATGATTATTGCGGGGGTTGATCCCCATTTGAAAAATATAAATATGGACTTCCCATCATTTTTTTTTATTCCGATAGCACAAGGTGTTGAGTAGCACCCACTCAATACACTATAGTTTTAAAGACACTAAGCTCCCTACACCTACCAGCCTATATGTGAAATCCGGTGTGAAGCTGAAAAAAAAAATTATATAAATAAGTTTAAATAAAACTAGAACATACTCAAATTCTACTTTAGATATTCTGCCTTGCAACTGAGCATATATGTCTTCCTTGCTGATGCCTTGTTCTAGAGTAGAAGCTCTTATAGGATTATACACCATCATTTGACGTTCATTTAAACCGTTTGTAGAAGCATTATCATTCATTCCAACCATAGAGTTAGCTGGCACAGTGTTTGTGAAGTTTGATGAGTTATCAGTTTTTTCCTGTAACACCAGAAACAAGGTTAATTTAAATTAATATAACAAGGAAAATATGGTTTATATATTTTTTAATTAGAATTTATTAGTCTCAATAATAAATCTTTCTATAATATTACTTAAATATAATCTTTAATATCATATTACCTTTTTGGCATTAGCCTCCATTTTCAATTTGTTATTGATACATTGGAGATAGTGGAAAGTTATGATATTGATGTCTGTAATGGGTGTTATTTTAAAAGCCATCAAAACTTTTTGTCCTTTGTTCGTTTTTACATTTCCGTAAATCTGTATGTACTCATTAACTTGGATCTTTGCATTGGTATTATCCTAAAAGTCAATAAGATTAATTGCTATTCTTCTTCTTCATGTCAATGCTTGGAAAATTCAGATCATATTTAACCACATTGACTGCAGTATCTTAGTCAAATTGTCATACAAACAAGACAATGGACATTTGATTTGGTATGAGAGCAATTTCTGAGATTAGCAGGTTAAACCAATAATGTGAATGTAATCGGTTACAGTGGGTTCATCACCATTATTCCATCCAACACAAAATAATATCAAATCAAAGTAATAGCAATAGCAATATTACTGTTTGAAAAGTGATAAAATTATTTTAATGAAAATTTATAAAAGTAATAGGGACATACTTACATCTTCATCCATTGCCTCTTGGTCTAACCACAAAACAGCTCTCATTCTACCTGTAATATCTTGTATAGTATATGTAATTTTAGTACTTTGTACTCTTATATTCCTGACCCTTGCAACAATGCTTACTATTTGTATATCAGTACCCCAGATTTTAACTCCATCATCTCCGCTGTGTAAAGCCTGTTTTATAACGATCGGTGCTGTTCGTGATGCTCGTCTACCCTTTAAAACCCATTCAATTTAACCAGATAAATTTAATATTAATTTAAATCAACATTGGTGATGATGATAATAACTTATAATTTTGACATTGGTTTTTATTATATATTTATTATATTGCAGATTATTTCAACAAAGTATACTTTTAATATATAATTAAATCAGCATAAAAACTTGACATATCACAATGCAACAGATGAGTCATCTAATCAATCTTGTGTGCGAGATTAGAATTCAATTAAATTAAATACATATTGGATTCTGCACTATTAGATATTAAAACAAACTAATAAACTTTTACAGATCTGATAGTGCCAATGATGAATGATATGAACATGCCAATTTTATGTACGTATTTAATAAAACCATTTTGTGATTCATGTTTGAAGACATGTTTTAACTTGATCTTGGTTAGCCTGCATTGTTTATTTTCATTTTACGTACCGATTTTTGGGCAGTATTCGGTGTATTCGAACCTCCAAATTGATTAGATGTATTTAAAAACCCACCTCCGGCTATTGATTGATCTAAAATATGTAAATTGTAACATAATTTACATGAACATAAAACATTGTTTATCGTTTCAACATTTTCATGTTACAACTTACCATTCCACATTTTTACAATAATAAAGAATATGAATTGTAATTAAGTTAAAACAAATAAGAAGTACTTATAATAAAGTTGTAAATCCAAAAATATAAAACTAATTACTGTATGATAAAGCTACGGAAATTAGAAACAGGAAAATTTAAATTAAAAGAACTTTACCTAAATGTTGCCTACAAAAAATATATATTGGTGTTGTTAGTGAATATTTTTTGAAACTACTTTAATACCGCTATACTGGGATGAATAGACACATAATCATTTAAAGTTTGTAATGTTGAATGATTTTCGTTTGTAAATTTTATTCCTTTTTATAACAAAATACTGGAATATTTTGGTATTTACGTAAAGTTAGGAAAAGGTAAAATAAAAAACGTTTAAATGTGTTGGGTTACACAGTATAATTCTCTATATTTTCGCCAAATTTTCAAAGCATTGATATTGCATGTTGAACGAGATGAGTGGCAGAACTCAACGCTACGCTTTGCCTCTATAGCGTATATATAAAAAAAATAGGTATATATTAGTAAATAGAGTGGAGACCCCGTACAAAACGACCGGTGGGACGACCCCCTGCCAGATGGGCTGACGATATGAAGAAATTGGCGGGAAGCGGATGGGTCCGAAAAGCTGAAGATCGAGTGTGGTGGCGAGAACTGGGGAAGGCCTATGTCCAACAGTGGACAAAAGACGGCTGTTGATGATGATGATGATGATGATTAGTAAATTATTCACTATAGTTCATTTATTTTGACGTGAGACAAAATGTAAACAAAAACATACTGCTACTAAAACTTTTCAATTTCTATGTGATTTGGTCCAGGTTTACTTATGTTTGTTTACTTATTTTTTTTATAAATAATTTCGAAATAGATTTTCTTAATCTGGCTCTTAATATAATGATGTCGGCCTGTTTTTTTTTCATTAAATCTTGATTAGACAATGTTCGATAAAAAAAATTTGTTCGATTGTATCTTTTTAAAAGTTTTGTACTCCAGCTACACTCATACATCTTTCAATAAAAATTCTCATTCATTTCACATGTGCGAAGTTTTAATCAATTGCGCGGTCTATTTAAATTTTGTTCTTGGTTCCTTAAGATATTATATACAAAATGCAATCTTCTTCAATATCAAATGTTACCCCAATTTAACAGACAATAAAAACTTGATAAATTGGAATTAGAATCTAATGGGAATAATATATTACTAAATTAACGTTAAATCTTTACAATATGTTACGCTATGGCAATAATTACTAGTTTTCATGTAAACTAATAGAAGTAATTGTAACAGTAACTAGTAGTTTGTGTATTAATTTTACCTTCGTGAGATTATGTTTGTCTACAATTGGTATATCTCTATAGGGTATAAGTTCCTTGATTTCATTGACATTCATATGTTAATTAATAAGTTATAGGTTAAGAGACAGAACAAAGGTTGATAATGCATTTTACAGACAATAATATATTATATTTATTATTTCTAAAGATGCCTAAAACAATTATAATAAAATATGTAATTGTATATCATGGAAAATAAGCCGATACAGGTGTTGCTCGATATGTAGTTGGTCTGGAAGATTTATTTTCTCTATAATTAACTTTTGGCAATTCTATGCATTTATTTTCTTTTCCTTTATTACTGAGAGTATTCTTTGTAGCAGGTCTTGAAGATCCTATAATAAATAAAGTATGTTAGTTATAATATAAGTAGGATTAGTACAGTGGTACCAGGCGTAATATTATTTAATTAGTTTCAACAAAAAAAATATATTAAACAAAACTATAAGTCATTCTTCGCTTTTCATCAAAAATGGAAAGAAAAGCCACAATTTGTCTACCAGAGTAGGGACATTCAAATTGTATATTTCTGCAAATGGGGATCAAACTTAGAATCATAGTATTTGCAGTCAAATGTTAGCCCCACTGCACTAACAGACAACAAAGTACATTTAAACAAGCCTAGCCAAGCCTTTATGCCTGCCCATACTGTATACAAGTAACACCAAAATATGAAACTAAGAAGACTAAAAATATATAATAAAAATTATACTTGTTTTTATTTTTTGCTATGATTTAAACAGGTTAAAACTGTCAGAATTAGTTATACAAACCCTTTTCTGAAACAAGGTTATCCGCTGGTGCAGGGTTTAAATATTTTGGATCTAACCCTTTCTTATTTTGTACTTGAGGTTGTGGACTTTCTTCTAGACTAGATCTAAAAAATATATTAATCAATATTTATATCTGTAGTTCTATACATATAATAAAATTGTAATTAATCATTGTCTGTATATGGATACACAATGATACAAAGAACTTATAATTTATATATTTTTTTTATTTCTATGTTAATGTACGCTGTTCTCAGAAATGGCATAACCGATTGAAATGCAGTTTTTACTATTGTATTTTGGCGAATTTCCTTTAATATTGTTAGTTTTATTTAAATCGGTTTATAAATAAAAAAATAACAATATTAAGTTTTTTGTTTGCTGCTACAAAATTGTTACTAAACAACTGTCTTATTGAATTGGATGAAATTTTTGTTTTTAATGTAGACAATAAATATATTGTTTTTAAAATGTACGTTGCTATTAGAACACGAAAGTAATTTCGATTAGCAAATACATAACTGTGTAGTTAAAGTGGGCTTAGCCAAGATCGAGTCACTAGTATAAGTATAATTGTATATAAAAGTAATATTTTTAAGTACATAAATTAAATAATTAAATACAAATCAAACAGTTGACTTACAGTTTAGATGTGGCATAAAAATTTATGGAACAATCAGAATCCTGTGAATTATTTTCTATATTTTTCATAGCAATGTATGGTGTTGAACTTGTTGCAGATTGAAGATTTATTTTAGAATTAGTTTTTATGTATTCTGTTCTTCCGTTGTCTTCTATCTTTTTGTGAAGCCATTGTATTACTAAAGTAAATGCACATTAATTAAAAAATATAATAAATAAGTCTTTATTGAAATATATGTAATGGAAATAAATATAGCAATGTTACTGTATGTCGAATACTATTAATAAACTTTATAATAATAATAATAAACTTTATAATATATACAATATTCTTTTCTTTATTAGCTTCATGCTGTATACCACACACTAAAATAAACTTCTCTTAACTAATTTTAAAAATCAATAATAACAACACTAATAAAATTGTTGATCAAAAAATATGTATTATAAATTATTCTTAATATAAAATTTGACAGTATTATAAATTAATTAATTTGAATGTAATAAAGTTATACCCATGTTGTTATTTTTAATAGTGTCATCGCGATCCTTCAGTGCTTGTTCATTGAGTTCATTCTTTTCATTGAGTGTATCAAATTCTTGTTTTATTTTATCCAAATGTTCTTTTAAAGTTTCCTTTTCACGTTTTAAATCATATATTTCTTTAGTGTTACGTTCAATTACTTTTTCTTGCTCTAACGCAATTGATGTTCTGCATAAAAGCTTAAATAAATAACCAAATTAAAGTAGATTAGAAAAAATATATTGTTTTTGAGTTTAGTAATCCCGCATTTAGCAGGCTAGGCAAAGGGAATCAAGTGTTAAAACATTTCATTCCCACTCTCTCCGCCCAGTTTCGATTTGTGCACAGCACAACTCAATGCCGAGCTTAATCCTCTTATCAAAGATATTTTAGTCCCCCAAGTAAAAATAGAAACTACAATCATTGCGTTTACAGTCAGATGTTACCTCACTGCGTTACAACGGCAACAGTATATAATGTTACTTTCGAAATAATTAAAAAAATATAATACCTTGTCCTTCATTTCAATGATATCACTGTTTTGTTTAGATATTATCTGATTGGCCTTTAATAGTTGCTCAGTAGTTGTATGGGCGGCCTCATTGTTCTTGTTTGCTAAGGATTCGCTTATGGTTAACCGCCTTTCTAGATTACTCTAATAAAATTAATAGTTATTATGTATGTATTAATGCATATTTATTACATGTAAAAGTATGGATATTTATATTTTATGTAGAAATATGTAAATTGATTTATTTAGCGTTTGTTAGCTTCACGTTGTATACCGCATATAGCAGGGTAGGCAAAGGGAACAAGTGTTATAACAGTCCATTTCCCTTTTCCCACTATAATTTCGAGGCATTGTTTGTTGAGTTTTGGAACTAAACGCCGCGCTGTGCCTTGTTACCAGAGTGAGGAAATGAAAAAATTAAATAATTCATTTTTCTGAGTGGGAATCGAATCCACAAACGTCCCGTTTAGGTTACGCGGCGAATTTATGAAACTCGACTTTATGTAAATACAAACCTTTTCTGTTTTTAATGTGTGTATGTCTTCATTTAGTTCCTTTATAACATCATTATTATCTTTCAGTGACTGTAAAGAAAATTATACACCAATTAAAAATTATTCAAATTCAAGAAATTAAACATAAATAAAGAGTCATTCCTTATTTTTTTTCTAAAATTTTAAATTACCTTTTCTATATAAGTGCATTTGGAATTTAAGTTATTAATTTGTTTTTCTTTTTCAATAATTTCTCTTTCCAAGGCACTGTTTTTAGCTTTTAAAGTGGCCACTTCAATATGAGTTTTCTGCACTTCGCTTTCTAACACATTCAATCGATGCATTTTATCACTGCATTAAACAAATTAAACTATTTTAAAATTAAGGATAGAAATACATTTTAGAAAACATTTTTATAAGTTCAAGTGCCAAGATGTTAAATTATAAAGCCACATTTAACAATATTTTATAAAAAATTAATATCATCGTGGCGCGGCGTCACAAGCATGTGAGTGTAAACACGGCGATTGTGGGTTCGATACTCAGGGAAAAAAAATAATAAAACAAAATCAGCTTCACGCTGTATCCCGCACACATCGGTATGAGGGGCAGAGGGAACCTGTAGGATAGATGTATTTTGTAAGCACATTCATAATATTTATACAAAACAAATTAAAAAATAAAAGGAGATCCATTAACTCTCTAAATATGATTCAATCTAATAATTTATTTTTAAAAAAGTTATAATGACTCAACATTTACCTTATTTGATTTTCTAAGTGATGGACTTTTTCTTGTAGTTGTTTATTTATATAGCTTAACTCATCAATTTGTTTATCTTTTCTCTGTAAATTTTCTTGAGAAGAACTTAGAACCTTATTAGTTTGACTTTCTGCATTTTTTTGCCACTGCAACCTTTCCTAAATAATAAAATAAATAAATGTTAGAGTAATACACTTATTTTCTAGCTTTAAGAACCTAATGCGCCATTTCCCTTTTTACACCCTTTTGACATGTTGAGTCACCACTCAACATGCAATGTCTTACAAATTGGGTCTTCTCCTAGTCTTCTTGCCAGAGTGTGATTGAGTAGATCAGATACTGTGCCACTTGATCATAATGACCTTAAAATTGTAAACTTAAATAACCAAAACACCATAATGACTTCAGCAGTCATGAGAATGGTATTAATATATCATGGTAAAAGATTTAATGCCATTGTGGCATAATGGAAAGGTATTACAACAGTAGTATTGTAAGTAGTACTAAAGGTATTAACTTTACAATTACGCTGCATAGGTTTGATCCT
The DNA here is from genome assembly GCA_016802625.1 of Heliconius numata. Classification (NCBI taxonomy): domain Eukaryota; kingdom Metazoa; phylum Arthropoda; class Insecta; order Lepidoptera; family Nymphalidae; genus Heliconius; species Heliconius numata. The sequence continues at coordinate 132,590 of JAEBDU010013487.1, read as the reverse complement.
CACATACGGTATTAAATTATTTTCATACTCTGGTAGTTAATAGTAGTTATGTCAAAGAGTGTGTATGTGTAAACGCGGCAGTTGTGGGCTTGATTAGCACTCGGCGGAATGTGATAACTCACATCTTAACACTAGGTTCCTCATGCATCCCCTGCTATATGTGAGATACAGAGTGAAGCTAAAAAAAATTAATTACTGCCACTTCAATGCCTTAAATTTGGGCAGAAAACGGAGAAGAGTTTGAAAGTAAAAATATATTTTTTGAAAATACAAATAAAGATATATGATTATACCTGCACTAGATTATCCTTTTCAGATTTCAAAACTTCTTGAAATTCTTTCTCTTGTTTTAGTTTACTTTCCTCTATTTTAGACAGAGCTTGGGTCAATTCTTGGATATTTACTTCCAGTTTCAATTGTCTATCATTCCACAAAGCTTCACTACTCGAAACTGAGCTTTTAAGGGCTGCTAATGTTCGCTATTTAATTTTACAAAATTGACTTTAATAAGTGAGTCATGTTCCTAAATCTTAAAACAAGTCTCAACTTCTATAAAAACAATGTTTATAATAGGTTTTACTCACTAACTCCTGCATATAAGAGAGTAGGCAGAGGGAACTTAATAGCAATATGTTTAATTTGAAAACTCTTCAGAGGGATAATCATGGCTCTGTCTACCATGACCATGGATGTTGGATTTTCATAAAATTTGTAGTAAAATGTATAATACTGAACATACACAATAAATATAGCTAGAGTTTCATTTAAATGTGTAATAATCACAAAACCCCCACTCTTAGTCTTGTAACCAGAGTGAGGAAATGAAAAATGTTTGATTTTAGAGGCAGTTGCTGTAACACTGCCACAGATACATCTAACCTGGCCTTATAATAACAATAATAATTAACCTTACTTTTAAGTCCCCTATGGTCTCTGCCATATGTTGTTTTATTTCATTATCACAAGCAGGTGCTGTCTTAAGACATAAATGAATTAATCTTCTGAACTCATTATGCTCTACAATTTCAAAGTTATATTCAATAGGTGTAATTTGTTGTATAATAAGAAACCTGTAAAACAATTAGCTTAGCAAAAATTAAAAACTTTATATATTAAAACTTCAAAATTGTATATAACTTACATATTATTTGTCGCACTTTGTTGTAAAAGTCTTACAACTTGAGATGGAAAATTGTCAAAATCAATTAACAGTCCTTGTTGTTTCTTCAAGTCTTCATAATCACAACGTGTTAAATTCATCCTACATAAAAATGTGGGATCGTCATCGTCGGATAAAGTTAATCGCTGAAATAAAAATATATACACAGAAAACACATAAAATGTTGTAATATTTATTATAATAATTCAGTACTAACCAAAGTATCCGTATTAAATAATTTATCTACAGTGATAGTTAGATTTTTTTTGCTTTCGTCAAAACCTCGTTTAAAAGAAATAAAATATTTTCCTTTGTGAACTGTTTTTGCTATCA
>JAEBDU010013487.1:0-126098 GCA_016802625.1 Heliconius numata | reverse complement strand
TTTAAAAGAAATAAAATATTTTCCTTTGTGAACTGTTTTTGCTATCATTTTTATATAATTTCAAATAATACGTATTATAAAATTATATGTTGAGATATTTTCATTCCTTTATATTTGCAACTGTCAATAAAATTTGGTTGTTAATAAAAATAAAAAGAAATATAGCATTGCCAAAATAAAATTCAAAACAAGCCAGCGCTCCACAACAATTATAAATATTGTATTGACATATTGACAGTTGACATTAGTCACATTAACGACATAACTTGTTAAATAGTGTCAAAATTGAATTTTTGTTTATGGTGTATGGATTTGAAAAACATTATTATAACGTCCACAAATATAAGGCCTGCTAAGCGTCTACCAATTCCAATGTGTAAACAGGATATTTGGCTTAGCTTATGAGAGCTTGTCGCCAATATGGACCAGTATCGTTTTCAAACTAAGATCAAAGGAGTTTGCGGCAATTTATGCCAATTATTGGGCAATATAATAATAATTTAGAAATAAATTGATAGAAGAGTAGCACACTGCCTACTGGTTTATTTTAATGTAAGGCAATTTAAAAAAACATTAAACAAAACGGATGGTAATTGAGCTAAAACATTATTCTTAGTGTGTTATTTGCTTATTAATTTAGAATAAATAAATATTCATAGCTGTTTTAGGTTTAAAAAGTATATTAATTTGTTTCAATATTGCGCCGCGGTTCGGCAAGCGTGTAAGCGTGTTGCATAAAATATTTTCTTAACTATCTATATAATTTAAATTTGGGAAAAATCTTATTTTTTTTATTTTAATATGATTTCAGTACATAAAACAGAAATTATTTTTGTTCATCTACTTATTTTTTACTTTTATTAATCTATATAATTTGTTTTTTTAACAATAGTTTTATATATTCTGTGTTCGGGAGTGGAAGATGAATCAGTTGTGGATTTTTGTGATTCATTTCACTATATATTTGTTATTATAAATAAAAAACATTTATTGAGTGTATTTCAAAGAAGTACATGAGTTAAAGTTGACGTTAAAATTACTTACGACTATAATGGCCAACGCTCTTTATTTTGATAATGCCTGATATACGTGTTTCACATACCTGTTCTGTTTCTGCCGTGTTCAAAAAGTGTTAGTTTCATTATGCCATTCGATTTCTTGTGCTGTGTTCGACCCGGAGTAGAAGATATAGTGGAATTGGATTATTCACATCATTCACTCACAGATGTACCAACGGACGTCTTCGTCTACGAAAGAACACTTGAAACTTTACTTTGCCAGAGTAACCGTATTACAGAATTACCAAGACAGCTTTTCATGTGTCATGGCCTTAAATACTTAGACCTTAGTGATAATGATCTTCAGGCTATTCCTACAGCGATATCATCATTGGTAAATTTACAACATTTAAATATCAGTAGAAACAGTTTAGCATCCATACCAGATAACATGAAAGCTTTAAAGAATTTAATGTTCTTAGATCTTAGTGTTAATCCATTAGAAAAATTACCTGAAACTATCACCAACCTCATAGCTCTACAAGATTTATATTTAAATGACACATACCTTGAATACCTACCTGGAAATTTTGGTCGTCTTGCGAATCTTCGTATACTTGAATTACGAGACAACTATCTTATGATATTGCCAAAGTCACTCTCCCGTTCAACTGAACTTTTAAGATTAGATATTGGTCAAAATGAATTCCAACAATTCCCAGAGGTGATAGGAAGATTTTTGAAATTAAGGGAATTATGGATTGATAGTAATAGTTTCACAAGTATTCCTGCAGTTATAAAACCTTTAGAAAACTTAATTCACTTAGAAGCAAGTAACAACATGATAGAGGAATTAGCTCCTGAAATTGGATATTGCACAAGACTTGAAGACTTAACTCTTTCAATAAATAGCTTAACTCAGCTTCCAGATAGTATTGGTCAATTGAGTAATTTGACAGCATTAAAACTGGACAACAATAGGCTGTATTCTATACCAGAAAGTATAGGTCAATTAAAAAATTTAGAAGAACTAATGTTGATGTGTAATTATATTGATGTGTTGCCATCTTCCATAGGGCTGCTAAGAAAATTAAAGTATTTGAATGTGGATGAAAATATGCTAAGAGCAGTGCCACCAGAACTTGGTAGTTGCATAAAACTGTCTGTATTATCTCTTCGTTCTAACAAATTGATGAATATACCACCAGAAATTGGACATTTGTCATGTTTAAGAGTTTTAAATTTAGTGAGAAATTCATTAAGTTGTCTTCCTCAATCTTTATTAAATTGTGATAATTTAGTAGCCCTCTGGCTCTCTGAAAATCAAAGCAAGCCCTTAGTGCCTATGCATTCTGAAGTAGATCCTAATACTTATGAACAAGTCCTTACTTGTTTTCTCTTTCCCCAAGTGCCTTTGACTCCTATAGAAGTTAAATCGGATAATTTGAAACCTGAAAATATAGAGGCACAAAGTGCAACACGACACATTAGTTTTGTGGATATGAAACCAGTAGTGAAGGCAACAGAGAAACCGGGTCAACTGCGTCGAGCTCCTACACCGTATCCAAAAGAATTAAGGGCTATGGCCAAACATGCAAGGAATATTCATAAAGATGGCACACAAGATGTGTCACCACCTATGCATAATGCCCTTCACATAAAAGCTGCAAAAATAACACCAACATTGCAACAAAGATTTGCATCTGACAACAAGGTAGAAACTGCTGCTAGTGATGACCATCCTAATGGTGGCCAACAGGATCCTATGAAAGTGTCCACTTATGATAATTTGCTACCAGAAAATTCTTATGACAAACCCTTAGACCTTTCATATGAACAAGATAAAACTTACAAAAGTGTTGATCATGCTCTTTATGTTGAAAACAATTCAGAATCAAATACTTATAAAAGTAATAATATTGAAAGCTGCGCACTGGTAACAGCGCAATACACAATAAAACAAAATGAACGGTACTCACCAAGACAAGATGTAGTACGATCTTGTCCTTCCATGTCAACAAATAGCTATAGAGGTCATTCAATGGAAAACAAAAGTTATATTGTGCCAAATGATCACAGTTATCGCAACTGTTCTGAAGAGTCATGTGAACAATTACAAAGACTTAGTATAGCTACACAAGAAAGGCACTCTAATGATGAAGCTGTGCTAACCACTCAATACCATGAAAACTCATATAGTACAAGGTGCAGCAGGTCTGATAATATACCCACATTTGAACCACCATATGTAAGAAAAGAAGTAATTTGCCCTGCTGATGGGAATTATCATAGTAATTCATATGGAAATGAAGCTTATTCTTGTGGTTCTGAAAAAGTGTATGGACAAAGAAAATTTGATGTTTTTAATTACCATCCACATGAACGGAGGGATTTACCAAGTCCAAGAGTTCACACAGTAAGCCAAATAGTCAGTTCTACAACTATGCCTAACTTATGTAATTATAATAAAATGTACTCTGCTTCTAACATTGACGCAAACCATTATCCGCCAACAATGCATCAAACATCATCATCAAACTGCAATATGTATGATATGGCTACATCTAGTCCTACATATATTCCTTCACAATCTCCAGAACTATATTCCCCAACAGGCCACACTAATGCTACCAACCCTTATCGTATGACAAACACCCCACTAATATCAGATGATGGTAGTTTCACCCATATACAATCTCTTACTAGTCAGAATATGTATGATTTGTATGACGCCATACCAGCTTCATCTAATGCCCCAAGCATAGTAAGTCATAGACATAGTCCTAGCGGCCTGTCAGAGCCAGTATATGTAAGAGGGCAGCCTCCGCCTTATCACATTGCAGCACCATACACAAAGCATGCTCAATACTTTAATGGTACTGGAGGATAGTGGTACATGATAGTTTAAAACTTGAATTTTATGAAAACTTTTATCTTATGAACTTTTCTATGCACATACAATCTGAGTTTAATCTACGTAATTTGTCATGTTGTCCACTGGTTTTGGATGTGCAATTTAAATGTGATATAATGAAGTTTAAGATAATTTTAAGGTGCTAAAATGGATCATGTTTATGTTTGAAAGTGGAGTGTTAAAAAATACAAATGCAATATCAAATTGCATAGGGTACCCTTGAGTACAATTTTGTAACAACTATGTTGTTTTCATATAATGTTGTTATTAAATATTTGAAAATTATCTGTATTGTAAATGTCCAGAAATATTTTTTATCTTCTACTTAAATAACTTTGTTAATATAATTAATTAAGAGTTAACTTGTGTGATCTATTAAATGTATAGTTGTATTACAAAAATATAAACATTCTGGGCAAATTTAAATTCCCTGTACTATAACATTATTTATCATAAATTGAAAATATATTTTTTTATAATTTTTGTTTAGTATGATAGCTACTATCAATACTTTAATCATTATAGTATATAGAAATAATCTATCAAGTAAATATAACATATATTTTCTGTATTTTTTTTTGGAAAAGCTCTCTATATTTTTAATACTTCAATTATTTTATTTTAAAGTATGCAAATATTTCTTACTGATGTACATATTCTTTAGTGTATGCTGGTGTCGAGGCAAAGCGTTTAGTTCCGCTACTCAACAGGCAAAGCGTTCAGAATTCAGTAGAAAATTGAGAATGGAGTGTTTTAACACTAATCTCCCTCTGCCTACCCTGCTACATGCATAAGTACACTTTAGAATATGTTCTTTTCTTTCGCTATATCTTTTATGCTACAAATAAATATTGTTTTGTCTGTTAGTATATTTTTTGTAATATTTTATACATTCTATTTTTCTTACTTTGCCTATTTGAGAGTCACTATTTTCTACTTTACTAAATAAATAAATGACTTAACCTAACGTACATATAAATTTTATAGTGAATAGTGCTAATTCTTTATAAAGTATAACGGTTAAATGAGGGTCCGAATCCAGAGGTACTTATTTCATCATTATGTTTTAATATAGTAAATAATGAAGGAAACCATTAAAACTAGTTATAGTAGTTTGACTATGTATTATATTGAACATACTGTATTAATTATTATGAGTTTTTAATATTTAATGTAAATTTTATAAAATATGACGAGAATTGTAATTTTTTTTACTCGAGTGCAATATTTCATTGCGGATATCAATAATTGTAATTGTTTAATGGATGAATATAGTATAAATTTGTTGTAATATTTATATATTAGATTATCGACACTATTAGGTATTAGCTGATTCATTGTAGTCACATAAATAAAGTCACAATAACAACTCGATTTCGACGGTTTTAAATATCCAATTTAGTATTAAAATTAATGTTAAATTAATTTAATTAATTTATTGTTTTATCACGAGAAACGAAGAAAGAGTGACAAATGTAACGTAACGTAAAATTTCACAGGACAATTAATTTTTAGCTATGAAATTTGTAAATTTGGAATTATTGCATAGGATCTTTGCGAAGAGTTTTAGTTGCTGTGGGTTAGCGCCGTGACCTAATCCATATGTTTCCGCTTGACCTACTTAAAATGCTGAAAAGAAATGGGTTGCGGAAAACCCTATTATCTATAATTTTTTTTTATGTCTTAAACTGCAAACTTTTGTGTAACACATTTTAAACTTTTCGTATATTTAATATATACGTATTTATAAATTTGATTAAAAAAAGTGAAAGAGTTAGAAACTAATTCTATACTTACCTGTCAGCTAACTTTTCTAAAGCATCAATGTAATAAAAAAAATGTATTTTCGAATTTACTCACTAATTATTAACCATATTTTCTCTTTCGACGATGTGTTAAAATTGTGTTAATTCCCGATTTCCATCGCGAGCGGAGCGGGCCCATTAAGGACTGCGTTGAACTCTCAAGAGTAAACTGTATACTTTTATTTCCACCAATTAATAGTCGGGCGGAAGGGACTGAGCGAGGAATTCTCCTCGCTCAGTCCTTTCCAGAGTTGAAATGAACTCGCTCAATTCTAGGGAGAGGAGCGAATTAATAACAAAATACAAAACGCTTTGTTGGTGGAAATGGAAAACTATTTAATTTAAAAGGAGTCCGTTCCGCCTAAGCAACACCCGCTCTTTTCTCTTTCGCGGTGGAAAGCAGGCTTTAGAATTACAGGGAAGTCTGACTACTATATTTGCTGTAAGTCTTAACGTAAAGTCATAACTATTTAAATCGGGTAAATGTTAAATTAATGTCGACATGAGTAAATTGTTTTTTTTTTTAAATATTTATAGAGTTAAATTCCTAGAAAGGTTTCATTACCAGTAATTGGATAGTGTTAGTAAGGAGTGGCATCACAAGTAACTAACATCACATTATAAATGTAGTTTTGCGAAAACCGAAAACCGTTTAAACACTGCAATCTTTTACCAAGAGTTTTACACTATTGAAATTGACGATGCGAAATATTTTTGGCACAGATATACGATTTGTACTATATCTTTTCATTTGCTGACTGTAGTTTTGATTAAAATAAAAGATACCTACCTACTTGATAAGCGCACAAAAATGAAATTAATCAACTCGTACACCTAATTTGTCCACTTATTTTTGTTTGTCTTTTGCTTAGTATTTCTTGCTTCGTGCACTTTATATATGAATTTAAGGCAATAATATTATACTTATTTATTTGTCATTTGTCAATATATACGCCCCACTTTCTAAAGACTGAAACCTGAAACATATCATTTAGCTGGAAACTCGTTTATATGAACTGCCTTTTCGCGATTACAGCTTTTCACGTTCCCGCGTTTAGGTTTATTAATTGCTATAATTGTTCTCTATGTCTATAATAATACATATATACCTTTTATAAATTTCGTCCATTCTATCCGCCCATTTGTTGAATTTCTAAATAACTTTTCTAAAAGTACTTGACTTCCTTATGTAAAATAAACTATCCCGTCTATTTATTGAGAAGATTGGGTGGTTTATATTTTTACCCGACTGCGCGACGCAGGAGGATAATGTGTTTTTCCTCAATTTACACGTACATCACAAAGTTTCATATACTTTTTGATATATTTTTGCTGCACTTTGCTATTTATTTCAAATTTTGATATGTCAGATATGTACACCTGTAAGGGTCGTTAATGCGTTGTAGTTGAATAAGGACCTCGCAGTATCCATATCTCTCTAGTTATCACCTCTGTTTAAAATAATTATTAATTTGTAATATATTATTAATATTTTTTCTTTATTTGCGGAACCTCTATTTCCTATTTTTTCCTATTAGAAACTGATTAATAAAATATTTAATTTCTAATGCCGTTACAATTGTTTCTAAAATTAGTATCGAACAATTTTCGTTTTTTTTATTTACCATTGTTTTACAATAATGATCTTCCTTCAATCTACATTATTAAAAAATATAATATTGATATAGATATTTAATATGGAAAACAGAGAAAATACAAATATAAAAAGTATATAATTAATTAAGATAATAGTGCAAATTAGGTTAAAAGCAGTTCTAACACATAACATATGAATAACTAGAAAAAAATATATTTATTACTTAAGTTAATCGGTGCGCTTTTGTTTTAATTTTGACATGTGGATATTCTAGGTTTTCGATTTTTGAACTGGAACCTTTTCATGTTATAATAATCAACAGAAGGTTTCTATTTAAAAATGGCTTATGCCAATTGCATGAGAAAACCTTAAAATATTGAATTTTATACTTTTAATTTTATAATCGAGTAACTTTTATGCTATACAAAAAATATATGTATGTTTTAATGGAATAAAACTTTAATCTCTAACAAAATATGTCCAAAAAAAAAAGTGTAACGATAAAAAATGGAGGAGAATCGTGTCATATTAATTTCTACCTCAATTGTTAAGGCCAAATTTTGTTGTGAATGTTGATATTTCCACATTCGCATATAGGTACATACTGTGGAACTTGTTGATTCATAAAACACAACTCATTTTAAAATTTCCCACTAATAATTATTTCTGTCTATTTTTGTTAATCACTTCATTAACTTTGCCTTAAAATATGTACCTTAATTAATTATTTCGTATAGCTGAAGTGAATTGTAAGAAATATAAGTATATAAGTATTTGATAATTGTATCATTTTCTTGTTTTACGATTTGACATTTTGTTAACACATTTGTGAATGTTATTTTTATTGTATTCATATGAAACAGAAATATATTTGTTGTCGATAAGCCAAACTTATATAAAATCTTCTATAGGAGCATGAATATCATATCCATACCATACTTGCTTAGGAGTAAAAGCGTTAGGAATTTGTTTTTTGTATTTTGTACGGGTCAATATTTTTGTTTTTCTCTTTTCATTATGAAATAAGCTCAAGATATAAAATTATATAAGTAAATAATAATTTAATAACAATGTCTTTGTACAATTTAATATGTATTTATTTTTGGTTTTGTATACCTATCTATAATATCACCGAGAATAGTAAGTAGAATGTGAATAAAATTGTTTGAAATAATTTGGTTTTTGATTTAAATATTATAATAAGTACTTTATTTTATTCGTCAATAACGAAATGATGTTAATGGGGTAACAGGCGTAGATAAATTTCCATTAAATTAGAAAGTTATGTTTATTCTCGTTTCTAATTATAAAAATATATAGATACCTTAAAGTTGAAGTTGTATTTAAATATGTACTTGAATTTCTAAAAAGTGCAGGTTCAAACAAATCGCGTTTTTGCACAATTTTTTACACGTTTTCTAAAAAAATATATTTCTTTCCTCAGTGTAAATAAATAATGGTGTGTATAAATACCATCACAGTATACAGGGTGGAATTGTCAGCACCACTTTAATTGAAACCACAGTTTTAACTACTCTATAGAAGCCTAATATAATTCGGAAAAAAAATAATTCCCAAAAATGAAAAAGTTATTTTTTCAAACAAAATAAATAATAAAATTATCGTTTTAAAATAAAACGCCATTTGTAAAGTATAACATAGGCACACACACTTACCTGTCAAATCGGAAACGTCGCACACGTATGTGTGCGTCACACGAAATACAGGTATGGATAAAAATCGCGAAATGAAAAAAAATCCTACGTTCAAACTGTTGAGGTACCTTGATTAATTTCTTAGCTGTGGGTTTGAAATATATTACCCTATATGCAGTTTCAATAAAAGAAGCGCTGCCTCTTCCACCCTGTATACAGAATTCGAATTTCCTTATATTTGTAATCCAACCGTCAACCCACGCTAGACCTTTTGATTGGTGAACTCTTATCGTACCTGTATATTTTTGTTTCATTGGCGAAACAAAAGCGAACGGCCTTTGCTTTTACATCTGTCTCCAAAATTCAATAGATTTTTTGTACCCTAATTATGATTGTAAAATATAAGTATTAAATATTAATATAAAACCTTTATACGTTCAACGATATTATTGTGTTCGCAAAAAGAAAAAACGACTACCCATTAAACGCTAGGAAACGTTAGGAACGTAGGTGGGTACTTAATGATAAAAAAATATATGTACCTGCATATTTGTATTGATTCGTATTTGTACTTAGATATTTCTATTTTTAGATACTGAACAAAAAGTTAATTACATCGCGTGGGTTGCGTAGAGCTTGTTGAATCATTCCTTGGAGACAAGTATTTTTTCCAGATAATTTAAAATAATTAATTTGGTACATAATAGGTATACGTGTAAAACTGAAAGGTTTTAATAGAAAATAGTAGGAATTTGTTCATTATTAGTCAAAACTAGCAAAAGGTTTAGGTCTAACTTGTGGGATGTAGATAAGACACGTCCTATAGCTCATTTTAACATCACAGAAAGTTCTTTGAATCTAAGAAGAGGCAGTTTGGATTTAGGTATTTAAAAAGAATAAAAAATGTTTTACAGAATTTACCACGGTAGGTATTTATCGGTCGTCAAGTTAAATATGATCATATTAGATATAATAAATTATAAATTTGAACCGCAATTAATATCAGCTCAAGAACTTTAACTTATTATTATTTAAAACTACAAGTACAATACTACAACGAAATTAAAATGCTATGAAATTCCAGTATAATTTCAGCATGCATTGTCCACATAACATAAATAATATTGCGCGCATCCCCTACTAATCGATTAGATGCGCGCGCTGACTTTTTTCATCGGAGCTATCACTGGGACATCGCAAACATCGTCAGCTGGTCAGGAAATTAAGAGGTACTTATTAGATATTATATTGAAAATAATTATATTAATAAACATTACTAGGTGACCTTTTTGTTTGATCAATAAAATATTAAGAAATCATAAAAGTAATGAATTAGTGTATGTTTAAAAATTAATATACGTATTTCTTGTCAATTAAAGAAACCATCATGCCGGGGGCCAGGCATAAAATCCTGGGACATGTCCTCTCCGGGTTTTGTCACAAAATGAATCGACGCAAGCCCCTTTATGGAGATGTCTTGGATACTCCCCTTAACCGTTGTCTTACAACTTTTGATATAACACTTTTAGGTGAGTTATTTAAATTATATTTTTGTAACGCTTTTTTTCTTTAGAAAAGAACTTACCACAGCATCTTAATATTTTTAATTTTTTTACGGGAATAATTTTAAAATGTCGTTATCAACTTGGTACATTAGCATATAATATGGATTGTGAGCTAAAAATAAACTACCTATTTCAAAAATGCATTTTGGGAGAAAGTAACCCAATATATAAAAATATAAGTAAATTCTTAGAAAACCTTCAAGTATTAGTAGAAATAAGATTTTTTGTGTCCAACATTATTCTTACTTTTTCTATAGGCAGAAAACGATTTTTAGGTGTCGGTCATATGGTTGGAGCGGGTATTTATGTGTTAACTGGAACAGTGGCTCACAGCATGGCAGGTCCTGCAACGGCTTTAAGTTTTTTACTAGCGGGTATCACTTCTACCCTGGCTGCACTGTGCTACGCTGAATTTGGTACTAGAATACCGAGAGCTGGAAGTGCTTACGCCTATACTTATGTGAGCATTGGAGAGTTTTGGGCTTTCATTATTGGATGGAATATTGTTCTCGAATATATGATAGGTAATAAATAAACTAGGAGATTGAAATTTTTCATAGAGATAAATGTAATTTTGCCTAACGTGATATATTCAATTGTTTTAGGAGCTGCTTCAGTCGCCAGGGCGTGGTCAGGCTATTTAGATGCTATGTTAGATGGTACTATTAGTAACGCAACAAAATCTATCACAGGCGAATTAAACGTGACACTTCTCAGTTCATATCCCGATGTTTTGGCCTTTTTAATATGTATAGTAGCATCCTTAATTCTGGCAGTAGGGGTGAAAACTTCAGCGTATATCAACAATGCTCTAACAATTTTAAATCTCACAGTAATATCTTTGGTAATATTCCTTGGCTTCTATTACGCTGATATTACTAACTGGTCGGAGAAAAATGGCGGTTTCATGCCGTTTGGTTTCAGTGGAGTACTAGCTGGCGCAGCTACATGTTTTTATGCTTTCGTTGGATTTGATAGTATATCTGCTTCTAGTGAAGAAGCTAAGGATCCTTCGCGATCCATTCCCATTGCCACTATCTTGTCAATGGCTATGGTAGCTTTCGGCTATATCCTCGTCGCTATAGCATTGACTTTAATGGTGCCGTATACAAGTATTAAGCCGGAAGCCGCGATACCAGAAGCGTTAGGCGCAGTTCACGCAGACTGGGCTAAGTACGCTGTAGCGGTCGGTGCTGTTTGTGGAATGACCACTACATTGTTAGGATCATTATTTTCGCTCCCACGTTGTTTATATGCTATGTCAGCTGATGGTTTATTGTTTGGTTTTCTGAGCGATATAAGTAACAAGTCACATATTCCTATTTCGAATCTCATAATATCCGGAATATCTTCAGCGTTAATAGCGCTTTTATTCGATCTAGAAAAGTTAGTAGAATTCATGTCGATTGGCACATTATTAGCTTATACGATTGTCAGCGCGGCTGTTATAATATTACGATATCGACCAGCTCCTCCTTCAGAAGATAAAGTTTTCGGTTCCCCTCACTTGGATTCACCAATGGATAGAGAAGACAGTTCCGCTACTGGCACTCCCGGGAGTGGTGATGGAGGGTCATCTTCTTCGGAGGTATCTTTGTTTTTATTTTTACCGTCAAATTATTAAATTAATGTCTTCCAACAAATATTAATGTAAAACTTGTAAAATAATCAACAGATGTTCGAAGCGTTAACAGTAGGTAGACTTCGAGCGCAGTACGCCTGGCTGGAGCCTCTCGCCGGTGGCAGGGCTCCAGGGAGTGCAGTCACAAGCTGCGTATATGTATTCACTGCGGCCGCGGCGGCGCTCTGTGCACATAACCACTTCTTGGCTGAACCAGCAGGACTTTGGGCATTGTTACCAGATTTCATACTAAGTTTTATTATTATAGCTTGTAAGTATTCTATCACATTTTCTTACCATTGGAATATCTAAGTATTTAGTAGATATATATCTATTAATAGTTTAAAATTTAGAAAACTTGAAATTTAATCTGGATTGATCTGTAAAAACTTGATCTAACTAGATTGGTGTATTTAATGACTCTATATTAATTTAAAGGTTACTAATTCAATACGTAGAGCTAGTTATGTTTGAAGATGTTAGGTAGTTTATTTTCGCTCAATGCCATTCACAGCTGTACCCATCGCTCTATTGTCAATTGTTACTCATATAAATAGCGTGTAATTAATATAAAGGGAATATGACAAAAATATATTAGTGTTTAGTCATTTTAGTTCATAATTGTAATAAATTAAAGTACTGCTGGAACTTGGAGTAAAATAACGGATTGTATTTATAGAAAAGCTAAAGATAAAAAAGAAGTAGGTACCTATACACGTTAATTTTATTGTTATTAATGATTTGTAGTTGTTTTTCTTTTCAAAAAATGTACAAGGGTGCTATATGTCTTGGAGTGTTATATGAAACAAGAGCATATATATAACGATTAAGATAAAATTTCATAGAAATATGAATCTAGATGCTATTTCACTTTGATATTTAAGTAAGTATTTATTACAATTTTTTCAGGTTTGGTAGTGATTTGGGCGCATCAACAAAGTCCTTTAAAATTACCATTCCGAGTGCCTTGGGTGCCGTTGCTGCCAGCGGCTAGTGTGATGCTTAACGTTGAATTGATGGTCAACCTTAATGCTCTCACTTGGGCGCGTTTTGCAATTTGGATGACATTTGGTAAGTCTCTTTAGCTTTGTATACTTCACACGTTTTGCGGTAACGGCGGACACAGCCTAATGTTTTGATTTATACGTTCCGTTCATTATAGAAATATGGGTTTTAGGGCGTGGTAGGCGGTACACAAACGTCGCAATTTGTTTGATCAAAAAGCAGTATATATAATCGCCATAATTAAAGAAGAGAACAGAGCTGAAAAAAATGTTGCACATTAAAATTCATTATTTTTTATATTTCAGGACTCCTCCTATATTTCCTCTATGGAATACATCATAGCAAACTCGGCGAAGGAGTGACTGGTCTGCTGTCCAGGTCGGGCAGCGGGTCTGCCCACAGTTGGGGGGCGGTGGACAAGACTAACTCATTAGCGCGCCGCGTCGGCCGCTTGGGCCGCGGCAGTAAGAGCGACGACCGCAAACCAATCATATGTGATGACGAGCTCGCGAGGCGGGAACCTTGATTTTGAATGTTTATTAAAACCGAAATTTCCTTTTTATTTTTAACTTAACGCTGTATCCCGCTGGGCACGCTGAGGAATCCTAGAGCGAAGACATGACAACAGAACACAAACCAGCGTTGTCTTCTTGAAATTAATCCATTCAATAACACTAGGACATACTTGCAACCGTCGCGTCTATAAATCAGACGGCGTCTACCGGAATGACTGTTGTGTTTTATATTTTGCAATTCATTATTATTCTATATTATTAATTATTAATATGTATCGATGTCTCTGTTAGAATTAAAAAATGTAATTAATTATTTTATCAATTGTTGAAATCAAACCAACGCGACGAGCTAGTCAATTTGTGATCTGGTATAATGAGATTAGAATTTAAAAAATATTTTAAATTGTTAAGTTCTGTGTTAAAGTGAAAACTTTTTAATATATTTAAAAATCAAATAAAAAATATATAGATTATAGATTTTGTGCTGAAATATAATCGTATAGATTATAAGGAATTTTGCACAAATATTGCAAACATCGAATTCAAAATTTTTACCACCAAATATTTTTTCAATCTTGAACCAATAAAATGTTGCCAAAGTAAAAAAATATTTCACATAATACAGATATAATAAATTTTAAGGTTTGGAAACAGGTTAAAAAATGAAACTGTTTTAGTCCCTATTAATTTATTTATAACAAAATATGGTTTTAATTATACACTCCTCAAATAGAATATCTATTAAATTTATACACACTCTCTCAGTAGCGACTTCAACAGCACTTTAAGTATTGTTGTATGAAATATTTAAATCGTTTGAAATGCACAAATTGTTTAACTTTTTATATATTTGATAAAAATTAGCTCTTCCAAGTGCTTTATATTTGTTTTCTATTTGTAACGTACATACCGTGTTTATTATAATTACATTAAATAAATGTTGAGCATTCACAGTTTCATAGGAATGTTATCAAATATTCAGTGTTCTTTATAATTCTAAGTTGTCACATAAAAAAACGTTGTCAAATTTACTGTTATAAAGAAACGTAAGCTGTGTATTTTAAGAATTGTTGATGTGTATATAAAGAAATTATAGACAAAGCATGTTTTAATTCCCTGTATTTATTTAAAAAACACACAAATAATACTATTATTCATTTTGTTTATTAGTAATTTGTACCCAAGTTAAATACAAGTTGGGATACGCATCCCAAGAGTGTCAAATTGTATTTAAGGAGATAAGAACAACCAAATAAAATACTATCTGTATTTGTAGTACAACCTAGAATATTATAAACATAAGATCTAACACAAAAACATTAAAATAATATATTTATAACAAAGAACTCAAAGTTCTTCAAAAACAAATTAAATTTACAATTGCAAGACTTTTAGATTTCTTGACTAATCATAGATAATTTAAAAACAATATTTACATCATTAAATGATAATACATATTTTACTAACAAAATATAAATAAGCTTATAAAATATCACAATATCATTCGCCTATGTTACTTGTAATAGACATTGTTATGTATATACTTAACCTAAATCTTTTAGTATTTACTAATTACAAATGTATTTGAGTTTAAAAGTGGCGGGAACGAGGAGGTAACGTAGGAACGTCACGATACATATTTTTTTTTACTTTATTCCGTATACCGCATATAGCAGGGTGCCTACCCTAATAATATAACAATAATATAATAGGGTGCAGAGGGAACCTACTGTCAAAACACTCAACTCCCCGCTTTCCGCCGAAGGAGGCATTGCGTTTTATATGTTCCTATATATTTTCCATAACCTTATTAACTGATATATGTTGAAGTTTTACTTGAATTTTTTTTGCACACAAATATATAATAACTGTATTAAAAGAAATATTCATATACCTAATGTTATATATGTTAATTATATACGCAGATTAAAGAAAAAAATAAGTTCATTGACATCATTTCGAAATATGCTAAAGCTAACACACAATGTACAATAACATACTGACATGTTTTAAAAAAAAAACATGTCAGTTATGACTATCATAGTCAAAATTTAACACCTTTTTGCTGTCTATTTTTAATTTTGCAAAGACAAAAATAATATTAACTTCGAAATTATTTATTTTCAATTTTAATAAATATTATAGTGTTTTAGCTTAAGTAAATATTTTTTTATATTATCCATGGTCACTAAGCTTTTAAATAGCAATCCTTTAAATTATTTAAATTGATGGAACTGAATTGCACAAGTTCATTATTATTTTATTCTACTTATTAACCACTTATTATCAATATAATATTAAAAATAAATTGTGAAATACTACTAAAATATTATCAATAAGAATGTATATCTGCATATTATTTTAATTATTATCTGCAAATTTATAGTAGTACATTAAAAACTTTTTTATATATACAAAACTATTTTTCCCTCATATAAAACTAAATAAATAAATGGGATACTTTTATATAAAAATATATTGAAAATATTACTGTAAATGGAATTATCTTATAATTGAATGACAAAAGTTAGCTAGCCTTAAT
Organism: Heliconius numata; assembly: GCA_016802625.1. Lineage (NCBI taxonomy): Eukaryota > Metazoa > Arthropoda > Insecta > Lepidoptera > Nymphalidae > Heliconius > Heliconius numata. The sequence continues at coordinate 109,881 of JAEBDU010013487.1, read as the reverse complement.
TATTATCATAGTTAGGAATATTCAAAGCCTGTTGTATTTTTTTCAGGTTCACACTTTATTTCGAAAGAACTTAGTGTCAAGACATCCTGTTCTCCACTTTCCGCCCAAACTTGAGACACTGCGTGTTGCCACTGTCGTACCAGAGCGGGGATATTAAAATAATTCATTCCCCCGAGGAATCAAACCCACATCGCGCAGCGCTTACGGTCAGACGCTGACCCTTTGTGCCACAATGGCCGTTATGCTGTTTATGAATCAGTCAATAATAGAAATAGATAGTAGAAAATATTAGTAGATAATATAAAAACGCTACTTATTTAATACAAAAAATTCTGCCAAAATATTTTGTGCCTGGTATATAATGATATATTACTGTTATTTCTAATAGTAAATGATTATTTTATATTATTCTTTATTTAGGTTCAACAAAAATAGTAAAAAATACAGTGAGTTAAGTTTTCACAAAATACGTCTCCAATTTATAAAAATTGGGAAAATATAGAATAAATTGCATTAAGCGAACTATTTACTTAAAAAAACATATTATTCACTATAAATATTATTACAGCTAATATAAACTACAAGAGAACCGATTGACGCATACAATACGCGTTACCATAGCAACGTGAATATTCAAGTGACATACAAAAGTGTGAATTTCCAAACATATGATAGCATGTGTTATGTTTTATTTTATTTCACTTTTATTAAATTTTTATGCATTAGATTTAAAAAATATTACCTGCACTCCTTCTCCATATAAACTATAACTGTGCTAAATTTCATACTCCCTTATCCGCAAAATTTTCAAAAGAGTACAAACTTTTTGATTCACGTATTAATAATATGGATAGTAAATTTTTAATTATAATTACAGAGTATAGTTATAAATCAGTCTTATCGTTTGCGTGGAATCTCCCAAGCGGAGGCGGGAAGTCGTTGTAGGCGGTTGATGGTTTTCCGCCCCCATTGCAACCAGAGGTAACCGGCAACCAGACAGACAACCACTTCTATGTAAAAACCGTCGATTCTTGTCTCGCATACTCCACCGTTGTTCTTGCAAACCTAGAAATATTAATAATTTGTTTTAAAAATTAGAGAAATTCTAACTAAATTAATAAAAAAAAATAAAAAATGTTAATTTTCTAAAAAAAAATTCAAATATCAATAACTTACATCACTCTCCAATTGCGTAGCACACGTGTTATCATTCAATAATTCAGAAGTGCAATTCTTATACGTGAGGTGGTCTATAGCCCACAGGGCCAACGTATTGGGCCAATTAGTACCAAGGTTTGTTACGGTGTTAAGTAACGTCATGTAAGTGCCCCCCACAGCAGGGTCTGACACTTTGGCGAAGAAAGCCATTACCGCCACGAACATACAGTATAGACATGTCTGGAATATAATAGTAAATATATATTATTCTTAAAAATATATAATTAAAAGTAAAGTAAGAACATAATTAAAATCGTATAATCGTTTACTTGGAACTTTTTGAAGTAATGAAATAAACTATAAATATATTTTAATGCACGAGTAGTAATCACGAAAATGCACTAAAAAAGTTGAGTGATTTTGATAATAAACAGTTAATTCCTTATGATGAAACTAACAAATATAAAAACTATGTACATAATTTATTATAAATAATTTTTCAAACTACAAAGTTCATATTACTCTAAATGACTAGACTGTTTGTTGTTGTATTTCTGTCTATTAATGGATATATTTATAATTGTGGCACAGCAGTACATTGTCTGAATGTAAACGGGACAGTTTAAGGTGCCCACCAGGGGGAATGAGTAATTTTCATTTCATCGTTCTAGTAACAAGACTGAGTGCCGCGTTGAGTTACGCCACTCAATATGCATCTAAATACCAAAAAAAAATTGGTGATAAATCGGGAATTAACTTATATATAAAACTAGGTTCTCTATCCCTATCCTGCTATATGTGGGTTAAAGTGTAAAGCTAAAAAAATATATATGAACATACCTGATGAAACACATAAAGGCACATCAACAGAAACAGGTAGGAGTACGAAGGGCCAGAGTTGCCCAACAGGCTCGGTGTGACCGCTACAAGCGCGGCCGCCAGGGGACCCACGATCAGACGTAGTGGAAAAGCTCGTAGCCACAAGGATAGTGGAGCAGGACCGGTTGTGTGTTTAGCTAGATACTAAAAAGATATATATTTTTTTACATTTTATAACAGTATTATTTACACAACAATGTTCCCTCTGTCTACATATAATATTTTTTCTTTTTTTAGTTTTATGCGGATAATCCGTTGAATTCCGTACATACTAGGGTAGGCAAAGAGAACCTGGGAACATATAGTTAAGAAATTCTATTTCCATTAAGACACTTTTGTTCCCCACTTTCCATCGGACTTTTATATAAATTGCGTGTTGAATGGCGGAACTCAACGACGCGCTTTACCTCGTTACCAGAGACCTTTTCCTCTAGTGGGAATCGAACTCATAACTGGCCGCGTTAACAGAGTGATTGTAAACACGACCTGTATATTTCAATAATAAAAATATACATTTTGTAGTAAAAGTATAAATTTAGATTTACACTTGTACTCAATGGATAAGCATATTCTTATGTATCTATGTTATTATATACTTCTATGAAGTACTAATATATCATAAATAGAATTATGGCATATGATATTAGTGCCATCATTAATCATGATGTTATTTAAATGATTTATACATTCAAATGACGTAATTAAGTAATTATTATATTAACAATTACTTTAATGACTTTCTGGTGTAATGGGAAAGCTCTAGCTGTAAAAATAATAGTTGTGGGTTCAATCTCCACTTAAAGAAATGATTATTTTTAAATTATTTATATTTCCTAATGTGGAGGACAAAATGTGAAGCTTAAATTTAAAAAAACGCGATAAAAAATATAAAATGATCTTTTCCTTTTTAAAGGTTTTCTATCCTTTCAACTATTTTTTTTACAATTAAGTACAAACTTTCAGCTCAATGGGGTGAAGTTATCTGTTGCATGTTGAATCTAGTAAAAATATATAAATACCACAGGCATGAGGATTTGAACTGGAACTAGGGGGATAGCTAAAAGTGCTAAATCCTCACGGGGAACTCCAGCTTCAACAAGTTTTAAGCCAGAAACTGCATCACTTGCACAGAAACCAATCTGTAATACATAAAGTTGTTTATTTAATACAAGAAGCGATAATACAAAGTAATTAAAATTATATATGTTCAGATGCCATAATGGCACAAATACAGAACATCTGAATGTAAATAAATGGTTGTGGGTTCAATCTCTAATTGGGGAAATGAGTTATTTTCATTTCATCGCTCTGGCTCGTCGGATCATGTTGTTGACATGAGAAAACTTGTAATTTCACTTTGTTCTGGACACTCGGTTCTAACCAATATATGTGAAGCAAATTGATAAAGACAGAAGCTGAAAAATAAAAATATATATTCATACTAATTTTACACCTAGAATATACGTACACCATTCTACTATCATTTTCATATTAGAGCTAAAAACTATGTGATACAGTAAAATAAAATATTAAAATGTAAAAACCATTTGGTTAAATTATTTGTTTAAATTAGCTTATAAATTTACCTTAGCAGTGAATAACACCAAAGCTAGTGTCCTTACAGCTGGTAACTTAACAATAGTGTGCAATTGTTTGTATGCATTAACAATATCACTCATCCCTTTGACATTATTATCTCTTGATTCTACTGAATCATTTGTTTCATGTTTGAAAACTGCTATAATAGTTGTTGTTATAATAAATATCCATCCCCAAAACATAAGGAAACTCGATAATGTTACTAAGCCCGTCTCTTCTGGTACAGTTCTTAAATATTTGTTGCAAAAGTATGGAGATTCTAATGCCAAAAATACAACATATCCTAAGAAAAATCCAGCTGTTTGGCCTACTGAATTGCATGTGGAAGCATGTCCAACGTTACATCTGAAAAAATATTAAGTAATCATTTCATATTTTATTTACATATATATATATTGAGAATAGATTGTCTTGACATTGTACACTTGCACACTTGTGTGATACAGACTGAAGCTAAAAAAAAATGTATTGAAAGGTGGAAATCAAGATGAAGGTTTGTATTGTTATCACAGGAAATAAAAATTATCCATTCCTGCAAGTGGGAATGAAATCCACAATAGATCAGCTAATAAATAAGTATTAGAGCATTACCTTTTCAACATTGTCAAAGCCCATCCATCTACTGCAATATCTTGGGTAGCAGCTAAGAAGTTGAGAAATAAAAACGATATTGTAAGTACTGACATTGATGGCGCTTCATCATTTGACCCTAACCAACTGGTCACACTACTTGACATTATTATCATAACAATACCAAGTAAATATTGTACAGGCACAAGCCATGTTTTTCTCCGACCGAACTTTGGCCAAAACAGTGCATCAACTATGGGTGCCCACAAAAGTTTTACACTGTAAGGCCAATTAACAAAGCTAAATTCAGCCTGAAATAAAAAAAAATGTAGTAAGTATATTAATTGAAAAGGCACACAGAGAAGAACAAGAAATATATTAATTACTATTGTTTACTATTTACAATATTGGTACTACTAACCAATTTAATTATAAATAATTCTTAATATAATATTTATAAATAAGATATCATTTTCATTCAATATAAAATAAATACACTGAAATCTACCTGCTGTGTGTATGTGATACCTCGATTTTGTAATAACATAGGCACTGCTCCTGCAAGCCCAAGAGGAATTCCTTGAAGAGTGTATAAAAATAACAAAACAGCAATATTGAATTCATCCCCTTTTATATTGCTTTGGCTGTGGTCACCAGCAGCATCGCCATTTTCTAATAATTCTTCGTCTTCAACTGAACGTTTTCTTTTTGTTAATGACATTATAACACTGCGAATAGCCTAGAATAATAAATAATACATTAGATTTACCATGCCACTCGCCAGCAATAATACACGTAGACATCGTATTAGAAAATAATAAAAATAAACCTGAATTTTTGGCCCGGTAAATATTTACAGAATAAGTAATTAATTATAGGATTAAATTTATATATATCAAAAATATTTATATAGTCATTCGATACAGTTTATTTAAATGTTTACGATAGAAGTTCTTATTAATATAAATCGTATAAGCCACACAGCTTAGAGCTATCCACACACAAAACACCACGTAAGTTTGGAAAGTCCAATTTCGAAATGGTAATTGAAAATGACATTGACATATGCCCGACAGTTCCATAAATTACAATAACAATTAACAAAATGCTTAAAGAAATATAATTATTACTATTTAAAATGTTATTGTAGAATATTTGTTATACAATTTTCTCCGATTCGTGAAGAAATATTTTGTTGGTTCGATTTTTTGATCGATCTGGCGATAGTAGCAAGTAGCCGATTATAGAAGTATCGATTTCAAAATCAGAAGGATCGTATTCCTTTTCTATCGATTTGCACAACCATCGGATCGAATTGAACATCCTTACGTATTATTTGATATGACATATCTAATTGTTCTGTGATACAGTGTGTAGGTGCTATACTATTGCTATATTTTGTAATTTGTTAATTATTATTGATATTGACGTTTACCTTGCAAAATTGCAAATTTGAAAAATATTATAAAAATCATGATCTTTCCAGTGCATTTAATTATAGAAAAATATAAATAATTTAAAAGAGTTTAATAATTTGATGAAACATTTGTTGTAACATGTAATAAATATACCGTATACGGTCAAATATGTTACGCCAATGTTTTCTGCGATGTTTACTGGATACGCATGCGGCTGTTAAATTACCTCATGATGTCGAAATATTTGTAGGTCGAAGTAAAATAACTAAAATTAAGGATCAATCTTGTTCGAGACAACAAAGTCAGTATAGAATAATCATAATAAATAAAACATTTAATATTATAATGTATTTTTTATATATTTTTATTGTTTATAGTTAGTCTAAAAGCTGATTGTGAACAATGCCAAGTTGAAGTCAAACCTTTAGGAATAAATCCTTCTGGATTAGATGGTTTTGCCTTAAAAAGAAATGGGATATATCAAGTTAAACATGGAAGTAGAGTTGAAATCCTATTGAACAACTATATTCACGTTATTGAATTTGATCCACCGCCCGATGACACTGATAGTCCTAAACAAAGAAAAAGGAAACTAGAAGAAAACATAGAAACATTACCAAGAAAAAAAAATAAAACTCAATCTAAATTAGAACATTCAGTTAATGAAGCAATGGAGAATGTGTGGGAAGAGATTGATAAAGGTGAAGTATACATATTCACAGCTAAAGGTGTAAAATCCTGTAACAAAATAGCTGCATTTGATATGGATGGTACATTAATTAAAACTAAGTCAGGAAAAGTATACCCTGTAGATACAAATGACTGGCAAATAGCATTTTCTCAGGTAGGACACAAATTAGCAGAAAAGTTTAAAGAAAATTATAAATTAGTAATATTAAGCAATCAATCACCAATTGGAAATGGTAGAGTTAAAATTGAGGATTTTAAGAAAAAGATAGAAGGCATAGTAGAAAAATTAAATGTGCCTATACAAGTCTACTTTGCAACTGGGAAAGGATTTTATAGGAAACCAGCAATAGGCATGTGGAAACTGCTCACAGAAAAGGTGAATTTACATAATGTTGTTTTAAGTTTCAGATTGCAAATGTGATGGCTGTAGCCTTGAGGAAATTAATTATTTCATTTCTATGTTCTTGTATATCAAAGTGCAGCTTTAAGTTCATCTGCTTAACATGCAGTATCTTGAATTCACTTAGAAATAGTAGAAACAAGTGATAACACTAGAATGTCTACCAACTATTCTATATGTATGTGGGAAAAGTGTGAAGTGAATTAAGTTAATAAATAAATAATTTAAATATTAATTTTTTACTTGCAGAAAAATGATAATATTCCAATTGATTTAGATAATAGTTTTTACTGTGGAGATGCTGCTGGTAGGGTGGCAAATTGGGCTCCAGGTCGTAAAAAAGACCATTCTATGGCTGACATTCTACTTGCAGATAATCTAGGATTGACATTTTACACACCAGAACAATTCTTTTTAGGCCATTCTATATCTAATGTACCAATGAGTAAACCTGAATTTAATCCTAAAGATCTAAAATCAGAACCTTTTAATGAAAATTTAATAAGCAATGAGAAGGAAGTGAGTATTATTAAATTGCAATGTCTATAAATAATTAAATACTGTAGCATTTTCAGAGCAGAATGTAGCACAGTGATATTTATTGTATGACTGTCAATGCAACCAGTGCAAGGGGGGGAGGTGGGACTAGACAATTAACACTCAAGTTTTTACAGTTTTTTTGTTTGTTTAAGTTATTTTGACTTTATTAAGTGTTTTTTTATTAAATGTGTTTTTAAGTATTTTTTATGCTGATTAAAAATATATAGTATACAAATATCAAATGTTCTAGAACGATTTGGATTTTGACAAAAGTTACCAATTTGATGAGAGTAACTTTGACAGACTATAAAATGCAGTTTTTCTTGTATATTTTAAAAGGTTTGTGTGAATGTCTATGGGTCAAAAGTATTATGAAAGCTCCAATAAAACAAAAACACAATCACAATGTGCTTTTTTTAAGATATAGTGTAACATATCACTTATATCTGTCGAAGTTACCCAAATTGACTATATGTCCTTGAATTTCATGGAATATCTTGAAAATTGGATGGGATGTCTGCTTATCCTGTTATATGCGGCATGCAATGTGGCGCTGAAAGAATATTTATTATCATTTTAATATTTTATTTATAGGTTTTAGTATTAGTTGGGTTTCCTGGCAGTGGAAAATCTTTTATTGCAAAGCAAATAGAGAAAAAATCTGCCAAGAAATATGTAACTGTGTGTAGAGACGAGTTAGGCACTTGGCAAAAATGTGCATCTGAAGCAGGAAAATTATTACAGGTGAGGATTATACAATATGCCTATAGCTTTAATAATTTTTTTCATTGGTTTTGACATCCTATTTCATACATCAGGGTAATCAAAGAGAATTAAGTGTTAAGACAATCTGTTTAAAACTTAAGCTAAGCTGAATATGAAGCTGAATATCTTTTAAGACACTACATTTCCCTTCTAAGTTCTTTTTGTTAACCCTGTTATATGCGAAATATAGAGTTAAGCTAAAAAAATAGAATCAGTGTTGTAATATAGGGATTCTTTTCTATATAGAAAGAAACAATATATTTATTAAGTAAATGAATTGTTTCTTATAAAGCAAGGTAAAAGTGTGATAGTGGATAGTACAAATCCAGACAAAGAGTCAAGAAGTCGCTGGACGTCACTTTCTAAAGACAAAAATGTTACTTGCCGTTGTATTAGAATGATGACGAGCAAGGCTCATGCATTACACAACAATAAATTTAGAGAAATTATGAAGATGAAGCATTTACCAGTTAGTGATATTGTATTTAATTCATACAAGTAAGTGCTCTTTTATTTTATTTTCTTATATTCTGTTTAGTGGACTTGGAGCGTTGAGAGATGAAACTCAAAGCTGTGCCTCTTTGTCTCATTGCTGAACCTGGAATGCATTGTCTCTTTTTCTATTGAACTCACAACTATTGCGTTTCAATTAAACGCTGTCCGCTGCGCCATGACGACATCTTTTTATTTACATTGTGTTCTATAAATGAAACAAATTCGTTTAGGAAACTGTGAGTTGAGGCACTCCGTTCCCCACTTTTCACCCATTAATTCGAGTGGTGGGTTTCAACGTTGAGCTTTGTCTTTTTTGCCCCACCAAAGTGTAAATCAACATTGTTTATTTGCAGTCCAAAATCAGTTGGGTATATATTTCATATTTATTTTTTATTTCAGGAACAAATTTGTTGAGCCGAATGTGAGCGAGGGTTTCAAAGAAATTATTCAAGTAAAATTTAGTCCCTCTTTTGACGACAAGGAAGCTGAAAGTGTGTATAGACTTTATTTATTAGAAAAATGAAGAAACTTCGTGATTGTAACATTGTGAATGAATAAATAAACTTAGAAATGTTTAGCATACTTTTATTGCAATACCTCTGACAAATGACATTAATTAAAATTATGAATTAGGCCATAAGCATAACATATTCATATAGTTACAGCTGTTTTAAATAGTACCAAAAATATATAAAAATATATTTAAATATGATATTAATAAAAAACACAACTTTTTAAGTAATTTTTGTAAAACAATATTTATGGCTGTTTTAAATAAAAAAAATACAGATAGTCTATAAAATGCAATATCTTCCTTTTTTAAATGAAATGTACATTATTTAATATTCATAACTTACTTCTTTTTTTCTCTGTACCCTAATCTACAGTGAAAATAATGTAGGCACAGTATATTAAAGGCAATTTTGGCTAATATTGAAAAATACTATTTACAGTTATAATATAAGGCTCTTTTTTAATTTTAATATAGTAGCAACACTAGAACGCCTTAGAAATATAATCAAATACAGTTTTTCACTACGTTTTATTCGTACAGGCTGAGAACATTGACTTCTACACATTTATTACACATTTACTATTTATATTGCACTACAAGAAAAATGAAGGTAGTGTAACTATTTAATATTTATAATATCACCAATTGACAATGTTTATTCTATAAACGTTCAAAATGTAAATTTGACCACAGTAAAGTAAATAATTTTGCAGTTTATAAGTATCCATAACTCTGTTTTATTACATATCAACAGCTTTACTAATGAACCATGGACGGATGATAATAATTAATTTACAACAATATTGATTATGTAACATATTATGTTTTTGGGCACTAAGGAGTTATAATTGAAAACGTACTAGTAATATATAGTAATATATATTTATCGCGCTTATTATTACGTAGCTGACTTAGATTCAAGATAAGATTTTCAAAATTTCTAGCAAGCATGTTAAAAAATTGCGAATTCTTCATTTATATAATTATCAACACTACATTTTTGGTATGACTTTCGGTGGATAAAAGTATTGTACCGCATCCACAAAATGGAATGTTTATTCGGTAACGATTATAATCGTTTTCGGTGTGTGTCATTCGCCATCAGCATCCGGGTCTTCATCCTCATCTATCAAATTATCCAGACTCGTGTCCGAGTCATCTTCTTGTCATCTATAAGCATCAAAATGTTGAAATACTTGAAATACTACTTGAAAAATGTACCTAATATTTTTAAATAAAATATATATATATTTTTTGTAAGGTATTTGATAATTAGTCCATTGTAAATAATAATTAATTTTTATTTATTCATCGTAAATATATCAAACGTACGTAGAGGATAATAATGATTTATCATTCTGTTCTTTCTTTGTTCTGACTGTTCTGACTGACCATAGTATTATGACTCATAAAATAAAAAAAATCGTTATAATATTTTTATTTGTGTTACCTGGCAATATAAACAGTGTCGATATGAGTGAGACGGGTGCCGGCAATTGGTACAGCAGATGATACGTGACGCAGCTTGCGTCTCTCTATGGTAGTTCTTGCATGCTGCACAGCGAGGTCGCCGCACCAACGTTCACAGCGAGCATAAATGACTACCCCTGAAAAGATTTGAAATTTAAAATTTTATATGAATTCAATAATAATATGATATACTAAAGATTTTTTAATGCTATTCATTCATCATCAAAGATTTTGTAATGCTTTTCATTTATTTTTAAGTTATTGCGTATGATACGCAATAACTTAAAAATAGTAGAATAGTAGAAATTACGAGATTTTTACACAGTAGATAATAATTTTAGATAACTGTGGTTGTAAAAGCGCGAGTCGGGCAAAAATTGGCGGCGTCGAGCTTTTCTCTGAAATTTAAGCTTAGCTTAGCCAGGGCCCTTTGAGATATCATCACTAGAACATGCGGCTTTAATACCAAATTTTGCTTCCCTTTTAAGGCTTATTATTTTTTAAGATTTTACCACAAATGTAGAGTTTTCAATTTTTTCTTGAACTAATGCTACCTGATAGATCTGAGTACATATATGGTTTGAATTTCAACTCGTTATCTCCAAGCGGTTATCTTGACAGACAGATAGATGGACGGACAAAAAAGTGATCATATAAGGGTTCCTTTTTTTTAAAGGTACGAAACCCTAAAAATAGAATGCCAACCTGCTCCCGCAAAGAGTATTATCGCAGGCCAAGAACTTAGAAGCAGTGGAGTCAGCAGTAGCAGTGATAGCATCATGGTAATAGGCCCTTGAAGTTTGTGTAGTCGTTTGATACCAATATTGTGTGCAGGCTGCCAGACGCTGATTAGTGTTCCGCACAACCACACTGAAAATCATATGTTATCGTAAAATTAGTGGATGTCATGTGTCATGAGGCATGAGTTCAAAATAAAATCAAGTACCTAAAATGAATTGAGTGAAAGAATTGTAAATCAAAAATTAATTGATCAGAGCAGGTGGTACTAGGACTGAACTATAGCGCATATGCTGAGTGTCTGACGATATAAACAAGGATTCAAAAGTTAGGTTAAACATTTTAATAAATCTTTTATCAGGTAAGAATTTTATCAGGTAACAGTTGTGGTAAGACAGTGAGATTTTGCACTGCCATTGTTCACTATAGTCCTTTATTTTTATAAATACTTTTCTATATAAAAGTGTTTACTAAACACTTACACGGTATTCCGGTAGCAAACATCGGCACTCGCACAGCATCGTTACAGAAAGCGACTGCAATGAACGCATCGGCGACCACTTGTACAACTGCCCCGACTGCCGCCCAACGTGCGCCTCGCATGCACGGCGGTACAGGTAAGTTAGCTTCCGGGATTGCTGTCACTACCTGTACAATAAATAATTACTATTTTGCTTTTGTTAAAAAAATAATATTAATCTTCTTCTATATGGAATCATCTAATGTTAATTTTGAACATTTCGAAAATTTACAAAAACCCTAATATTTACTATCTACCTAATACTTACCCATAATCGGGAATCCGCTGGATTCAAAGGGTGCAGGACCGGACGGAGTGGCGAGAATTAGGGGAGGCCTGTGTGGTGTGAAGGCTGATGGATGGATGGATGAATATGGAGAATAATTACTTATTACGCCTTTATTACCTGTATCGTATCCTTATATTCTTTAACGACAGCGTCGATGTCCGTGGAGTCATCTCCCGATGATATTTCGCCGTCTGTGGCTTCAATATCAGACTGCATATCCTCCTCTTCTGCAAGCGCCAGCACTCTCGTTCCACTACTACCACTTGTAACTTGATCAATGTCTTCCAATGGACAACCTGAATATTCATCCAGTAAAAGACATTCACGATCTTCAGTCTCTGTAAATATAAACAAAATTAAGATAGCTGTTTATCATACAGTCACTTTAGTTATTCCTAATTAATATAATAGATTAATAAGTTAAATATAATACCTTTTCCTACTTTTGACTTTATACTTTCTAAAGTCTTTGTGTGGCGAATAGCTGATGGTATAAACCAAAGTCCACGTTTTGCTTTCTTTTCAGATGATTTTGCTGTTCGCGAAAGATTTTCAGTCCCTAGTCGCTTGTATTCAACTTCTGCAAAATTTAAACGTGTTATTTTTGTAGAAATATATTTATATCAGCAAAAAGTTTTTATTGTAATTTTATATCGGTAGACTTACCACCAGCTTCCATCTGTTCAGCAGTCGGCACACATCTCATGACGATAAAATGAAACGCTTGTATAGATACGTTTAATAAATGACTAGCATTCATAAGAGTTATCATGTGTGACAGTGGACAAGCGAACGCGAGAATTGCAGCAAGACTTCCTAAAAATTTATTTAATTTTATAAGTGCCTTTTTCAAAACTTTAAATGATTTAAAGTTTAAAATATTATCAACAACCTGCGGTAAAAACAGCTAAAACAGGGCTGCCAGTGGTTCTGCTCTCATATGTCATAGACCTTGTTAATACCTTCCATTCTGGGGATGCTAACGCTACAAGTACGGAGAATAGCAAGGGGCATAGCTCTGTTAGGGCAAGGCAAATACCCGCAACGGTGATAGCTGCTAAGACTGGACAAACCCAGTTCGCAGTTCTTGCTTCTAACAATGTAGTTACGGGTAAAGCAGCGTTGATACTTGTCCTAAAATATTTACAATTATTAATTTACTGGTTAAGCGTCTAACAATTCCATAATAATATTTTATGAAGGTAGATATTTACCCTTTCAACATGTTCGTGTACAGGAAACATAAACTACTTAATACAATTGTTGGTAAAATAATCATTAGGATAATTTTCTTTTTCATGGTTTCGTTTTCTTTTGGTGGCGAAACGACACAGAAAGCATATGAAATTGGAGCTCCTGCAGCAAAAAGCTACAAGAAGATCCATTTAATACATTTATAAGTAAAAAATAAAATATACATTTCGAAACAAACAAGTATGAAAGTAATTTTGTACCTCGTAGATCGTTATTGGTATTGGTATTTTAATATTTGTAATATCCAAGTTCATTAATCCGAAAATAGCGAAACATTGACTAAATATGTACAACACGACCATTAGCATAAAAGTAAACATCATGCTTTCCTGAAAATATTTTACAGTTATTTTTATATTATATTTATATTATTGAATCTAAAAAAAAATGGTTCCATATAAGTAAGCATACCTCGAGACCACACATGAACATAGCACATACGACCATTACGACCGTCACTCCTAGAACATCAGGCCAGGGTTCACCCAAAGATCTCGTTTCGTATCCAAAAAGCCATCTCCTCGTGCGTCCTCCAGTAACATGATCTGCCGTAGCACTGAGGATCCTAGCGCACACGGCCACAGCTACTAAATGTGACAAAAAACACATCCACATTGCCATGAAATCGGCAAAGGAACGTAAATTTCTCTCCCTGCGGCCTCGTCCTGTTTTTGAAGGAGGCAGTAATTCTGCTAATTTCTTTAAGTCTCTACACGTAAAAGCTAAAAATAGACAAAAAAATATAATTATTATACTTTTCTAATATTTTTACAAAATTATAAAATAATCCACTTACTTCCTAATGTAACGAAGGCAGACAGAAGCATCACAGCAGGTACAGCACAGTAGCTAGAGTTGGCTGCAGCTAGAGGAGCCAGGAGCAGCGCTCCGAGCGTCCACCTCGCACCACACGCCTCTCCTCCACCTAACACGCTTAACTTGCTCATCTTGATTGTGCTATCGATTTCACTCGGCATAATTCATATCCTAATGTTTGAAAATTATTAGTATATTTAAAAAAATCATTCCGTATAAAACAGGGCGGACAGAGGGAACCCGGTGTTACGAAACTGGTCCCCACTTTCCGCCGAGGCATTTCACTTGGGATATTTTAAGTTGTATTTAAATTATTCAAGGGCTGTCCAGGTTTAATTAAATAACTAGATTTTGTTCTTTAGTTTCCAAGAAGAAAGCTCATTATCCTCTTGGATCATTTGTTGTTAATATTTGTTATATACAAATTTGAATGAATTGAATGAAAATTGATTTGAATTATGATACAGATATATTGATTTTATAGTAGTTGCTGTTTATTAGGCTTCTGTAAATTGATGATATTTGTGACCTTCGTTGTGTTTGGTATTAATTGACTTAGGTGGTCATTTTCACGGTCAAATCTATAATATTTACGACAATTGTTTGTATGCAATTATATCCTAGAGGAAAAATATTTAGAGCTAATTTGCTAATATTACTTAATAAACTCTGTTTGGTGTTAATGAATACGAAACAATAATTATTATGCATATAATTTAAGCTTATTCAAAAATGACTTTTATCTTTTATCGCGATACACTTAAATTAAAATAGAATATATTAAATATTAAAATAAAAAATCGAATGTTTCCGAAGATTAGGTAATTCCTTAACCAAAGCATAATAATTGAAACTTACCATTGCCATGATATTTCATAATTACAACACTTTACTGTAACTACATTTTAAGGTTTTAGTAATAGTTTTTAGTAATATAAAATAACTGATTTAAGAAAAAGAGACAAATTCGTGAGGCAACTGGGGTATTTTGACGCTTTTCATTTTTATGCGACAAACGCGAGCAGTACGAAGTTATATCTAGGTCTCTTTTGTTTGGCTGCGAATCGATATCGAGTATAGTTGGGGTGACCATTATATATACAATTGTAAGTTCTTCCCTACTGATATTTTATTATTACTTTCTCTTATTACTAGAAAAGAATTAATTAATTTAAGCTTTCAAGTTATCGAAAATGCAGTCTATAATTCTACCATATTGGAATTATATTTCGGACTTGACAAATATTTATAAATTTATAATAAAATATATAGATTTGAAATGTTACATTGTCGTTGAGGACCTTGTCCGAAAAGTTTCAAGCACATTTCTCAATTCATAGATAACTAGGGCTGATAACTGAAACTGTAGACGGTCACGAGGCCGGTCTATTGGACGCGGTCTTAACTGGATTTGATTACTCGAACAAATTAACGATTTGTATTACTATACACAGTGACTATGTAGATTTTTTTTGTTACATATTTATTACTTTGTATGTTTCCTATATCAGACGTGCTAAGTAATAACCCCATACAAAATGACTCTATTCATTACTCAAAATTTCAAGAAGGCGAAATATTAAATCATTTAAAATAAGTTGGAATGAGCGTACCTATACAATATAGAAAACATTATTGTCCACTTATGTCTATAATTCATGGTTAACATAATAAAAAATTATTAGGCTTCATGATATGTGGCTTACTTTGTAATTTACTTCTTTTATTATAAGTTTAACTTGACATGCAGCTATTATTGTATGAAATGGCAGCGACTTAGACTTTAGTAATATTTCTAGAATCTCAATGTTTGTAGGCAATCTAAATAATTGAAAGGACACGTAATCACACTTTACATCAGTTAATCTAATTATCTTTTGACCTGACGCTTAGCTGCAGTTCGCGGAAGAATTACGAGGATATCACAGGAAACTACCAGAGGAATCGTGCGTAATCAACCGTATAAGCTTTCGAGTTAGTCATATGATACGTAGGAACTACTACTATTAGATAAGTTGTTAGAATATAAGACTAAGAAAGTATATTATATGTATATTCACACAGTTTAATTATTAGTTATATATATATAGTTTATTTTTTTTAAATGAAATTTAGTTTTTGTCTTTTTAATGCAACATATCACGGCGTTTAGAGCAAGCCTTACGCTGGAAAACTGACCATAAATCTATTGGATTAAAATCGGGGCTAGATACCGACCAGTCTGATGAGGTACGTTCAGTTCATTTCTAACCGAAATTAGGTGGATTGAGCTATATGACACGACGTATATTCTTGCTTAAAGGATTGGTTATTAAACATTGTGTTGTTAAGGGCTTAACTACCTTCTCAAGAAGGGTCCTCTTTCACAAAAATATGGCTCAGTCAGTAGTCTTAGTTCTTTATACCTAACACCCCACTAAACCATCACTGAAGTGGAATAATGCCCACGTTGTACCCTGTTGACTAATTAGGAAGCTTCTTTAGAGCTTGCAGCATAAATACGGTCATTTTGCTTCTTAAAATATTGTTTAATTGTAAAAAAAAAATTCATCTGTAAACATTTTTTTTCTGTGACCTCTTTGCGTACCGCGTAGTTGTTTTGATTTTATCTCCATCTTAAAGGCTGGCAACGCACCTTTAGATCCTCTGCACATGCTCTAAAGTACAGTGCATAAGTACCTTACGTGCTGGTATTTTTGATGTTATCTAAAAATTACAACTGTGATTTTATAAGTATTAAATTTAGTTTTTATCTTTTTAAATGCAAAAAAACGATTCGAGACTAAAGAAAACATAGAAAATATTCTTTTAAAAAGATCAATTTAATCATTATACATATACAAGAATAAAAACAAATAAACTATGATTTAAATTTTAGCACATATTGCAATAAGATGTTTTCAATGTTTTATCAAAAGTTTATAAATTTAAAAAGTAATAATGATAAGCTTATTGCGATTTAAACTCAACCAAATAGTATCTTTGGTACATTCAATACAAATACAAACAACACTTATAATAATCGTAGTGTATTGCGCATTTAGAATTTTTGCCACGGAATATATGCGATAGTGTTTCTGTAGTATTATGTAAAAAAACATCTTTAATTATGATTTAGTTTTAAAAGCAGCTTCTTTGCGTATAAATAAAAAAAAACCATTGAGTTTTACATAATATAAAATGTATCTACAAAGAGTCTGCTTACTTAAAATACACTACAATGAATCGTGATGTTTTGCGCTACCAAAAAGTTAGAACTCTTATATGAGAGCATATTTTCAAGTTAAACGAAGCAAATTAATTAAATTAAAAGAAAAAAAACATATATATTTATTCACCAAATTATGAATCAAGAAGTGTGCGTTAGTAGCCATACCTACCAGTATAAACTGCCAAGCATCTTTGACTCTATAATTTTAATGACTTTTTAGATATATTATAACATAATAAAAAAAAAAATATAAATATTTTTTAAATAAACAAAGCTTATTAAAAAAAACAAAGTATTTAAAATACGTTATCATTTCCGCATATAATAACTCTGTGCTTCCAGTGCACAGTCGGGAAGAAAGTGTGGGCGCGCTCCCTTATAAACCGCGGGAACGGTAATGTCCAGGCACTACACATAAAAATACCGCGACGATACCACGTTCGCAATAGAATAATTATTTATTTTTATCTCTCAAAATGAAATCTTTAACATGCTTGCTATTAGTAGTTTTACTGTGTTTTATTGTGACTGTCGAATCAAAGCCATTTAGAGGTGGAAATATCGATTATGTGAGTATTTTGTAAAATATGTTTTATTTTTTTTTATTTTATTTAAAACTACGTTCAGAATTTAGGTAATATAATATTATATATTTAATATCAAAATCGATAATATTAAAAGTCAAAAATATTTATAATAGGTATAGAAGATATTTAAGCTTGTGTTCACTACAACATAAAAGCTCCATTTTAAGCAAACATGTGAATTATTTTTAAGTGTATATTTTTTGGTATACATCAAGTTTTTATGATACTTAAACATATACCTAATATGGAGTATTTTGCAAGCATTTTTAATAATACTGTTTTTTTTTATAGTACCAGTAATATAAATATGTTTATTTTGTGGCAGTTAGAAGCTCTTCGACGTATGCAACAAGTGCCCCAATACCACTGCATGAGGTACCGCCGCTTCCATCCGCATGGCCATTGCAGCCGTTGGTGGTTGACGAGAAGAACTTGATATTCTGATACCAAAAACTGGTTAAAATAAAAAAATTATAACGAATAGGAAGGTCGCAAAAATAAAATCTGGTTTCAAAATCTTAGTACAACGTAAAAAAATACTTAATCGAAAAGTTTACAGTGTTAGTCGTACTTTCAATAAAATATGAAGTTATATAAATTAATTTATAAGTGAAATAGGTTGAACAATAATTTTATCTGTTAATATTGTGTTTAAATATAGGTCGGAGGTACAAGTGCACTGTACGATAATAGAACTTTTATCGCAAATTCATTGGAACTCACTATTGTAAATCTCTTACTACTTCGTTTGCCATATTATAATATTTGTTCATACCTTAAAGTTTACATGTATGGTACCCGAAATTTATGATTTTTGTAATTATAAAAATTAAGTTTGAAAACTTTTGAACAAATATTATTTCTTAACAATATTCGCACTGTATACCGTACACAGGATAGTAGGCAGAGGGAACCTGGGAACTTAGTGTATACTTCCTTTCCCCTAAATTCAGTCGAATTTTTAAGATAAAACATTAATTATGTGAATTATTTCATTATATAAAATTCCACAGATAAAAATTACATTGTTATTGTTATTTACATTGAACTTTTACATATTTTTTTTTATATAAACTTTCCGATAAAATAACGTAATGGTGTAAAAAGTACAAACACCGAACTTACTCTTTAATAGTTATTTAGCTTAGTAATAAATTTTATAAAATATTTTTGTGTTCAAATAATTTTAGTACTTACATACTATTAATTTTACCATTACAATTATAAATTATAATTTAAAATAAAACAAATATATGTTTAAAATTTATAGCTGTTTTATTTTATGGAAAATTATTGAAATACATTGCGTCACAATAAACTAATACATTAATAGAATAATAAAAGCTTTTTTATCTATCAATTATTAAAAGTGGAAGATAGTGGAGAAAATAGTGTTTAAGTATCTAGCCTAGGATTAATCAACTATCGGTATCTATATCAATATTATTAATAGTAATAGGATTTTGTTTCTCTATTTAGCGACCATTTTTCTTCAGTAAATGCGCAACGTCTCTGCGTTTTTAATGTAGAGTTCAAGCGTAAATTCTATTAAAATAATTCCTAAATTCCTAGCCTAAATTCTATTAAAATAATTAACCGCTAAAACTTTAAAGATATCATATTTAAAGCTTAAACACGTTTTAAAAATAATAAAATAATTATTTTAATTTTATTTATTCACGCAGACGAATAGAAGAAGTCACAGGATAGAAAAATACGTACATAGCGTCTCCTATAAACGCCCTTTCCATTAGATATTGTTAAGATGTGGGACAGTGATTTGGTTCTTGCATCAATCTTAACTATGGGCATCCTGTCAAAAACTGAGTCCAAAGGTTACATATATGTAAGCTTTCATACTCTACTATGACTTGTAATTGTAATTTTACAACATTTTATTTGGTTAGAATCTTTTTTTTAGTATTAAGCTGTATGTTGCACACTGTAGCGTAGAGGGAACCCAGTGTTAAGTCACTGTTTCCATTTTCTGTCGAGTTCTGGAGGTATTGCGTGTTGATTGGCGGAATTCAACGCCGCGCTTTGCCTCGACACCAGAGTGAAGAGAATGGAAATATTCAATGTTTAATTTCCTGGAGTAGGAATCGAACTGTCACGTTTACAATCACGCTTTATGCCCCTATGACACCGACTGGCCCCAACTTTATACTTTGTACGTAATATTATGTAATTTAATGCATTGTGTATTTAGGTCATTCCCTTATGCTGGACTTAAGTGATATCATAAGTGACATCATATTGTCACTTAAATAAAGCAGTATTTAAGTGTCAGTGACTTATAAATTTAATTCCATATTAAAATATATCAACTCCACGTTGTATCCCCCACTAAGCAGGGTAGACAGAGAGAGCTTAGTATTAAAACATTCCGTTTTCTCCTTTCCTCCGACATTATGAGTGGCGGAAGTCACCGCCGCGCTTCTATTTGTTATCAGAGCGAACAACTGAAAATATTCTAGACTGGGTGCCACGACGACCACGAATAAAAGCTTATATTATATACATATAGGTATATTCCTCAGCATTATTAACTTTGATAATTCATTTTCTCATTTTGACAGCGACATTATTGTGTTTACGTTTTTCCATCCAAACGTTGTTGATAAAGCGTACAGTGAAAAAGAATATTAGCTCGACAAAGCTGAGTAAACTGGCACCGACAAACAGCCCCGCCGTGCCACCCACAGACACTGGAATTGTAAAAAATTATGTTTACTAAACAGTTAGGAAAACAAAAGCTGTTGTTGATTTTGCAAGACCCTAATATTATGTATTTTAAATTGATATTACAAGCTATTTGAAACTATATATAATCTAGACGTTAAAAAGGCGTTTTTAAAATTTTCGCAATCGATTTTTAATTATGATAGGATAGGATTTTTTAATTTGATTTAAAACAGAGAAAATCTCTTATTTCGGCAAAATTGAGCTTACTTCGGAAAGTTCCATAACATAGATATCTTTCGCAATTTATAAAATGCATTCAATTAATTTTAAAGTAGATATGTTTTAATTTGCCATCTTTAAAAAAATGGCAGACGCCAATTATATTCTGCTAAATGTAATTACGATTTTGTTTAATGCTTAAAATTTAAGATGTATTTAGGTATATCCTTATTTTCAAAAGTTAAAAAATCTTTTATTATTGGTGTTTGTCGGTGCTTATTGGTGCCTTATTTTATTGAATTTTGTTGCTCTATATGTAAGAAGAAGTTTTTTAATATTAATTGCATAAAAAAAACTAGCTCTTTCATAACACGAGAAAGAATATATTTAAATAAAAAGAGTACTTTTATTCTATTCTACTATACTTTAAATAAGGATATATTGTTTACCTACTAAATCCAACCTACTTCTGACTACATTTCTTTTAAACCTTTCAGTTGGTAAGTACGTAAGAACCATCTCTATATCAGAATTCTTCTTTTTCTTTGTTTTCACACTGAAATATATAAATTGAAAATGAAACTAATAAAATAATAAGAAATAAAAATATTATAATATTAATATGACTCAAAAAAACGATAAAAATCCACAACGCCAACAAATAAATAAAATTACTATATATTTTCTGACAATACATTTTTCGCAGAGTGAATACATGGTATGTAATTATATATGCATTATATATATACATATATCTATGATATCCATACCTATATAATAAATTCGAAAGTAATCTGTCTGTCTGTCTGTCTTTTACGCAATCAGGGCCAAACCGCTAATTTAATTGTGAAAAAATACTCATATAGAACTCTTATAGAACAACTTGAAGGTCTCGGGATGAACATAGGATACTTTTTTTTCATATTTGTAATATTTTCGATATATACAAATATATTAAAATATTTATTTAACATGCAATTTATTCCGCCATGTTAATAACAACCGTCGCTATGCGACCGTTGCTAAGCAACAATTTGCAAAGCTTGTTGTTAGAAAACGTCACCCAAAATAAGCTTGCTTAACGCATCTCTCTATTGAAAACTGAAAGTAATTTCATAAATATATTTAATAAATATTCGTATAGTTCAAGCGGGCGTAGCCGCGTTCGGGTCCACTAGTTATTATATAAAGCATAAACAATTTCAAACTTACGATGTGATGACATCTTTAATCACAGTTATTTCTGTTTCATCGCACGAAGGCAGACAATCGCAACTGAGGCCAGGACGATTCGCCCAACTTGGCTTGAGTGTCGTCAGGTGACTGTAATGCGTATGTAGACACCACATTCCAGATATGTTACATCTTTCAGTTTCCGCTAGACATAAAAGATTTAAAAAAAAACATTTTATTAAAAAAATACATGCAAAATCCAATATTGTTCACATTTTTAAATATATTTATATAAGAAAAATAACGATCCTCATTTACTCGAAGCGTCATTTTTCTTAAATTTGAATATGTTGTGTTTCTAATGTCTGCAATGTCAGTTGTAAAATATTAGATTGTTATAAAAATAATAATTAATCTAACAAATCACCTGGAGCTTTTAACCCTTATCTTCATTTTGTATAGTATACTATACATACAACTTTATAAAAATATACGATCGCTATAAAATATTTTTTAACTTAGTTTTATTAAACATATGACATTTCTAGACATTTATTTATACTTCAAAAATAAAAATAGTAGTTTATCTATGATAGTTTTAAAAAAATTGTCAAAAATAACCGTCAAGACGCGCTGCTCAGATTTCTCTAAGGTAAGTTTTATTTTATTTTTACGTTTCTACTCCTAAATATGTATGTTTATTATAAAATATACATGCCTAAATGTATGTTCTTACACATTTTTATATATATACTTATGTCGCTATATGAATTAGTATGTTTTTTTCGTGTTTTTTAATAACGTATATTATACTATACATTGCCGCAGTTGCAGTCGTTTACCTTTCGTCGGTGGTGTATAGTATAATATACATTGCCAACTTCACAGGATCAATATTTTTTGGAACTTTACTATAAAATGTAAATTTCAAGTATGTCTTTCTTATATACTAAACCAATTTTATTATAATGTAAAAGACAGTTGTACTGCCGCCTTGATATAGTGGTTCTAGAAAGCTTACACACAAAGTTATGGGTTCGATTCCCATAAAAAAACTATTATTATTATTACTGCATGACTACCTAACTATATAAAGGGACAAATAATATTACATTCATTATTTACCTATTTATAACACAATATGGTTTGGCTTATCTTTGGTGTTGGTTTTTTGCATGTGTTTTTTGCTTTGGTTTTAAACTCTATGGGTGATAGAGCTAGGTGCATTTTCTCCTTGGTGCCTGAAGAGAATGCAGACTCTGACACAAGTGACAGAGCTAGTAACAGTAATGAAGCTGGAATGATTGGATCAACAGAAAGTTCTCCAGAGCCATCGATAAATTCAAATCTCGAAAGGTTAAACCTCTTACAAATTTCTGATTATGAATTAGGAACGCATGCAGCTGATATTCATGCCGATACCACCAAAGTGTCTCTTACACCTCATTTCTTAATTCTTTCTTGTAAAGAATGAATGAAGAAGAAAATCGACGTCAATATAAACCAAATAAGCCTTGTAAATGGAGTTTCAAGAACTAAATCAGAGTCGGTGTGTGACATCATGTATGAGTTCTTGCTCTACATAAGAGATGACACTTTTACGGGCATTATCGCTGAAGAAGAAGAAGAGACAATGGGTGTTGGAAGTAAAAATAGTTTTAGCTTTATATACGACTATTAAGCCGAAATATTTCAGTGAAAAATTTACACGATTTCCCGCCAAGCAAAAATACAAAACCGGTATCTTAACGATCATGCGATGATATTGGCTATGACAAATATTACCATTGGCCGCAAATAACCGGATATCAAATGTGCAAGTACATGTGTACTGCAAAGCTGGCCAGGCACATACCGTATGCATAAAATGTAAGGTTTACCTTTGTTTTGTGAAGAATCGAAGGTGTTTTTGGAGTACCACCGCAAACAATAGGATCTCTGAGTTATTATTTTGTAACAAAAAATTATTTGAGAATGATTTTTTTAATTAATCATTTTTACTTCCATTAATATAGTTGTTTTTATTTAAAATGATATTATTTATAATAATCTTTCAGTTTATTTTAAAAGCTACCAGTAACATTTCCACTCTCCCTAAGCATCGCAATGTATAGTATAATATACATTCTTAAAAATGGTAGAATCACTGTAGGTGTAGCAATGTATAGTATAGTATACATCGTGTTTTTCCGAAATTTTCATATTATGATTTTTTTATTTATTTTTTTTATGTTTTTTGTAGCCCAAAGAAGCTACCAGTATGCATATTTTTTGCTTTTCTTAAAAAAAATTTTTTTGCGAAGATAAGGGTTAATATTGTTTTCTGTTTTTATTGCAGGTGAGATAATTTTTTTTATTTATATATCTTTAAAATAGGAATAAAATTATGTACTACTGTTACTACTGCTGTTTTTTATTGCAGAAACCCAACTTGAGTGTTTATTTCAAAGAGTGGAATTATTAATATTATTGTATTTATTTAAATAAGTTAGACCTATAGAAAGTAAAAGTGAAGTGATAAAGCAAATAAAGTTATATTTAAGCATTCTCGCGTGCATTATGAATAGAAAAATTCAGCTTCACGCTGTATCCCGCATACAGCAGTGTAGGCAGAGGAAACCTAGTGTTAAGACACTCCGTTCCCCACGTTCACGTTCTCAAAAATTAAAGATATTTTGAATTAAAATTATAACTATAAATAACACAATAATTACTTGACCCCAGCATGAAATGATCGTTACACTGGCAAATTTCCATTTGCGCCCGTTTTCTACACAATATATTACATGCGCTATAAGAATAATGTGGATAGAGTCCATCGTCGTTCTCGTCGTGGAAACGACAAGCGCGTTGTTTTGGTGACGTTTCCGTAATAAGTGGGTCGTTTTCTATATTTCTTACTATTACTTGGCGTCTGAAATATCAGTTTAAAATATTTGTATATACGAGTAGGTATTGCATAGCTCTATATCATAGTAAATGATTGGTTACTTAGATTCCTAAATAAAAAAAATCTATAGTTAGAACTTTACATTTTATTTTATAAACTTTAGTGTATATATTGTATGGAATTCATAATAAGCCGTTTGATAATAATTAAAAGCACTTTTCGCAATTCCTTATAAATTTTTAAATTTCGTATAAAAAACGATGTATATATGTAGCCGTAAATAATTGAACAACAGGTATCTTACCGATATATTTTCCCGAGGGTTATCTTTAAGCTTGATGAATATAAAGTTGTTATACTGGGAATCTCATCCTCTCCTAATGTGTACATCTTGTGAAATAAATGAGTTACTATTGAATAATAGCACGAATAACACGAATGTATTTAAATTAAGTAATATAAAGATTCACTTCCTGATGCTCACCATAGAAGTTATTAATACTTGAAACTTGAGGGTGCCCCGTTTCTTTTTCATATTACTGATCATTGGATATGGGTTAGGATTCCTAAAATATTATTTAATCATATTTTATTTCGCAATAAATATTCGTTATCTATAATTTAGATGCAATTTAAATGGAAATATTTTGCTTGCGTTGTTTTATTTCTAAACTTTCCAATTCGTAATAAATAGGTTAAGTATTTGTCAAAAAAAACACACTGTTGCTAATATCTGCAAGAGATGTAAAATTCTATATTTCTCTATAAAATTCCATTCGAGGACTACAAAACCTTACGTTGACATCCATCCCTAATCTGGGCTTGAACCCATTATAATTAATCGATACTACAAAGCTACTAGATTAACATGCCAATCATTCAAATCAGCTATAAAATGTCAAATAGAAAATGTGTACTTAGTCTGTATAGAATTTATTATATAGCATATTCCAAGATCTGTCTCTATGGGTTGAAAATATTCGCAGCAATTAAATTCTTCATCGTTATATGAGCAATTTTGCAATATCTTCGGGCATGAGCTTCGAACAAGCTGGGCATAATAGCTGTAATTGGAATGCGGGCATAGCGGACTTTGAACTTTTGACATGTAACACACTTCAATTAAACTATAGGCAACGCCCTGGAAATAAGCTATATCTTTAAGGACGTCTTCAAGGTCCAAGAGATGGTTTGGTGTCCATATTCTGTAAAAAAGGTTTTGTTTATAACTACGACAGCTCATATAATGTAAATAATAAAAAAAATTATATATTAATTCTGTTGTTTAAATAAAAATTATTGCCATTGCAATAATTTTGATTTATGAATTTTATATTTTATAAAGCAATTTGAAATCACGAATATCAACCAATCTAGCCACTAATAATGGATAATGACGACCAGTAGGGTGATCGGTGATGAGTGAAAGATGACGAGTGACGAATGAGGGATAACTGATATCAGATGATGAATTATACATGATGGACAATCTCCCTCTGATTTAAATTACATTTGCAAATATTTCTATACCTTAAAAAAATGTGTGACTGTTTGTTATAGTTTATGAAACAATGAAATAAAGGATATCGTGTGTGAGGAAACACTGTTGTAAATGCTAATGAAAATAAAAAATCTAATTTTGTATAAAAATATTAATAAGCTAATATCTATAGAAATGACTAATGGTGAGCATTATTGTCTTCATAAAGACAAGTTTTTAATGTAGAATAGATTCATTCAATAGTTCAGTACTTACGTGTCAGAAACATTATAGATTTTTTCATCATTTGACAATTCGCAGATCGCCACCGTTGGCAACTTAGTATCCCAGTCAGTATAAGTTGTTTCTACGCCAAAACTAATAGGACTTTGGACAAAGGCATTCCAGGCTGATATAATGAGAAGAGCCGAGCCATACCAAGACAAGACGATAAGACCTATCCAGAGCCACCTAATGTACGGAATTTTTAAAATTAAATTTAGATACTTTGCATATTGTAAATAATAATCTAGAAAACGTGTCTAACTTCAGTTCCAATTTCATTTTTTAGTTTTTTTTTAAATATATCTGTTTTACTATTAATATGTTAAACACAAACACCAAAATATTTCATATAATATCTACTACACGTAAATGCTTATTGTAGATATGTATTTCCACATTATATTACCTCTCAGTCCAATGCTTTGAATCATCAGCGACGAAATGGACTCCAGCAAATGAGCAATTAGAACAATATTCTTTTATATGTGATCTACAAGAAATTGGCGGCATTTTAAATTAGCACAAATTAGAAAGAAATTAAATATTCAAACAAGTGTTCTCGGAGTTGTAAAACAGTATGTATTAAAATAAATTCTTCTATATTGTGCAAGTCAATTTATATTTTATACGATAATTATAGCATTAAGCAATATCGTGCAATATAGTGAAGTACAGTGGCGTTGAAGGTTATGGCAATTACGATGGATTAAAAATTAACTAAGTGGTATATGATAACGCTGTTATGGCGCAGTCAGGGCGTGTCGAACTGAACTCAGAGGGTATTGATTCAAATCTCTATTGTGGAAATTATTATTTTTATATAAATTTTGTTAAATTTTCTAGTTGGCCAAAGTTGGGCTTGGTAACCTAATAATACTATAAGGAGGTGCTTTAAAATACAATTTAAAACATGATTAAAAATATAAAAACACTATAATGATAGATAATAATTAGATGGAATTATATAAATTAATTTAATTATAACAGATAATGAATCTGTAGTAGATACCTATAGAACCTATATTTTTTTACGAATAGGTACTTGTTAGGGCTTACTAACAAATTTGTTATAGGAAATTATCATGGCTTATTAAAAATACAACGTTTATGTTATTAAATATATTAATATTAAAACTATAAGTTTCACATAAAATTTTGAGATTCAAATGTTTAACATACGTACGATATATGTAAAAATTAAGTAATAATTTACAATTTATATTTTATAATATTTATTTACAATTTACAAATTGTATAGTTTATACTAAATATATAATAATAATAATTTACATTATAAATATTGCAGTAAATCAGGATTGCGTAACAATAAAGGGTCGTGGCTTCGAAGATGGTTGTAACCGTACTGGGAAGGAAATTGATTGGCCACTTGGTGTCGTCCTATTAAACCGGCATGTGTCAAAATATTGTAGATTTCCTTCCGAGACACGTTATCTGCTTCTCTTTCAAATACCTGAAAAATAAAAAGAAACAAAATAAACTTATAATATAATAGTTTAAGTATCTCAAAAGCAATGCGTCAGTTAGTTTTTTATTGTTATTTATTAATCATATTATTTGGGGACATATATTTTTTAAATTCTATGATGTGGTTACATTAGGCACTTTGAAAACTCTCTGTATCCGAAAAAGTTAAAAGTGAATTAAAAAAAGATTACAGCAAAAGGACAATCTAAAATGAATTAATTAATATTTGTAGAATTACCGGTTTTTCACCATTATGCAGTAGACTGGTTAATTCTAAAGTTTGCAGCAAGTGAGGATTTCTGAGCGCCGGACTTCTTTGGTGAGGTGGTAACAGCTCTTCAGCTCGCCGAACAGCCACTACCGCTGGATGCGGTGGTGGGATGCAGCCGACTAGAGCTGTACTTGCCAGGACTACGAGCAATATGCTGGACGTCATACTGCCTAAAATGTTATCTTTTAATATAGATTAAGCTAGATTGAGATAAACTTTAAGTGATGTAAATTTAGATTAATATATAAAAAAAAAAGTAAAAATATATATTAGAACACTACTAGATATAGGTACGTATAAATTATGTTATGAAGAAATCACTAACGCCACCAAAAATAAATGCAAAAAAACATGTTTTGTAAACAAAAGTATTTTATGTGAACGCTATTGAGACTCGAACAATACTCCAAGGTTAAGGTGACCTTACTTTCAAATGCCCATCATTCGAGAATCATCATTATGACCCCAATTTCAGATTTGCTTGTTTTAAAAATATTTTTATCTAGATTAAGCAATTTTTCTGTTTGTTTTAGTGGCGCAGTTGTTATGTTTATTATAGAACGTGATAGTTCTAGGTTTAAATTTCTTTCGGGGTAATATTTACATATGCAACGGTTCATTAAATGTGAATTTCTGTATTGGTTAACTACAAAAGTGTTATGTTTCGTTCCGTCATGCATACAATGTCTTGAAATAGGCGGAAGGTATTGAATTACATGATATCTCTCTTCTCTCTTTCCTTTCACTCACCCCGCAAAATGCAATATATACGTAAAAATTGATATGACAGTAACTTCTTTACTTTTCATTTATTAACAAATCATTTATAAACAGAATAGTTTTAGCGAATATAATTAAAATTTGATAATTTCTAAAAAACTATGAAGAATGGAGTTATATGTTGGGAAATATAAAATACAAGAAAAATAATAATAAAAATAAATGATGAATTGGACGAAATTGTGAGCCACAGTCAGTCAATACAATATTCAAATATTACGAGTATTTGCGTGCTAGAAACTATTTTAGCTATCTATTATAATTGGTATATGATTATAATCTAAAGTACCATTTATACATAATAAATATTTATTATCTGTATTATATCACATAAGCTTACCAACATAATATAAATAATTAATAATTACTGAAATATTGTTAATTTAAAATGAAAAGTACGTACTGTATTCAACAATTGTTATAGACAATCCTTTTGTTCTAAATAGTTCACTTTACACAAATCATTCACACACAAAATGATAAATAAATTGAAACTAGTATTAATTGAATTAAGCACACAGACCGAAGCGTTCTCAGTAAATGTCTTCAAGTTAAAGTTAAGAGAACGTTTCACCCACCACCACCAATGCTGGGTGCATTGCTGTAATACACGAACCTTCAATTCTAAGAGTAATTTTAAGCTGCGCATTTGTTTTAGAATTAAAATTAGTAAAACATAAAAGGATTAATAATTTCTCAAATTAATAACACACACTGTTTTTCATAATAAAACTTTTGTTAGGCTCTATAATGTATTATAATAATGGATCTGTATTATATATTTTTTTAATATATACATTTTTAATTAAAAAATAAACAAGAGCGCTAAATATGTTAGATGTGAATAATGACGTCGTATCAGAATATTCATAATTTCTTTTTATATTTATGTTTTTATATTTATTGTTTTTTTAAAAAAAAAACAATGACTTAGCATAGAATCGTGATTGGAGCCCGTTTCGTATTCCTATAATATGTACTTACTATCGAGCTGTAAATGTTTTCGAGTTTCGTGTATGTATATAATTTTCAAGAGTTTATCTGATTTATTATGAGGACATATTTGCACGTGTATTCTACAATACATTTTCGTAAATACAGAATAATTATAGTTATTAACATGCCTACTACTGTATTTCCTTATCTGTGACTACTTAGAGCCAGTCTTGGCGCAGGCGCACTATTGGTGGTTGTGAGTTCAATTTCCATTCGAAGTATTTTTTTTGCTCTGGTGTTGAGGTAAAGCGCGGCGTTGAGATCCGCCACTTAACACGCAATGCTTCCATAATTCGGCGGAAAGTGAGGAGCAGGTTGTTTCATCACTAGGCTCTCTCTGCTACATGCTGGATACAACGTGAAGCTAAACAAATGACAAAATATCCGTTTTAATTATTATTGTAATTGTTTTAATATATATTAGACATACTAATACTTATAGATATCTTCATCAAAATGATAACACATACATAATTATGAACATTTAAATATAATGTATACTAATTCGTATGCAAATATTGAAATTACTTTCACAATACAATTTTATAGACTCAAAAACCCATTTTAATAACATCACATGACAGCATTAGACCATTGACCTAGTCTTTAGTGAAACAAAAGTTACGTAAATGCTAT
Organism: Heliconius numata; assembly: GCA_016802625.1. Classification (NCBI taxonomy): domain Eukaryota; kingdom Metazoa; phylum Arthropoda; class Insecta; order Lepidoptera; family Nymphalidae; genus Heliconius; species Heliconius numata. The sequence goes on along the minus strand of JAEBDU010013487.1, from coordinate 79,068 downwards.
AATCTCATGGCATGTCTTTACTCGGCTTTAATTTGAAAAATACATTATTTTTTACCATCACCATTTTAAAATGATAGAGAAAGAGAACCATAACACTTCGTTCTCCATACAATTTTTTTTGACAACTTTGTATTTTGTATAATATGTTAATTAAGGTTAAGATATTGTTATAAAACAAAGAGAAATTCCATATTCTCACATTCACAGGTGAACATTTTCGAGTTCAAAAATATTTATGATTACAAGTAATTTTACAAATTCGATTTTGTGAATATATTAATACATACTATAAAATGCTAATGAAATTGCGTAAGAACTCGTGACCGGCGCCCGGTAGAGAAAGGATATGGACGAGTTCATCTGACACTGTACATAATAAACACTCGAGTTCTAGTTACTTATTTATAAATTTAAAATATATATTTTTCTCTTTGTTTTTAATTTTATACAATGTTAGTTCAATTCTCTCTCTCTTCTTAATTCTCTTTACTTATGTGTCAACCAAGCATCAATAAATAATTTAAGTAAATAAATAAATACAGCAATAAAGCTTTTTTAAATAAATATTTAATTTAATACAACTTAAATATAAGTCAAGAATTTCTATAACACTAGCTTTCCTCTGCCTAGAGCGTGATACGTGAAACTAAAAGAAACTATAACTATAACAATTTTATTATAATAAAGACATTTAATAAAGAGTAAGTTAGAAAGTTAAGCCCTTAACCAGGATTACAACAACCTGCATCATTACGAAATCTACTAAGTCTTGTTTTTCTCATATTCTTATTAAACTTGTTTCAAATAATATTTTTTGACTTGACTGCAATTACAATTATCTACTATATTTAAGTTTTAAATAATTCTTAAATCTAAAGTTTTCAATATAGCATACGTCACTTTCAGTATATAGTGTAAATACTATTAAGTCCGTTTGTTTTTTAAATCAATAGCTAAAAACGATCAATCACAGTATTTAACCTAACATCAAGGCACGATCTTATCATATAATGGAATATTTAACAACGACAGTTAACCCGTCTGCTTTGAAATAGAAAAAAATGGCTTAAAAATGTCACAACAAGCTCAAAGGTGTTCTCGAAAAGACTTGTATATTGTTTAACGAAATGGTAGACTCGAATTCTCATCACTCGCCATACGTTACATACCGCAAACGATTCCAAAAGAATATTGTGAAACCAACTAAAATGGACAGCTTAAAACGAAGTATTAAGACAGTTAGTAAGGAATATTGTGCGGAGTCATCCATATGTGGACTAAAGCATCTCGTGGACGACAATACATCATGCTGTGAACGGTATGCTTGTGAAAGTACTCGAAGTGAGCTCGTTAAGGTTTCTTGCTCAGGCCTGTTTTAATATTACTTAACATATTATCTAATGTTGTCACATAATTGTATAGGAACGTAGGTTCATATATGTGAGATTATATTACACGTGCATATTACATATATGGTATTTTAAATATAATGTTTTAATGATCGTATCGTATAGTGGGTTATTGATATGGAGAGTATATCTTTATATCTAAATAATTATTAAAATTATGAATTAATAGTATTTTGTGAATATATTCCAGCTTTAATTGTTAGATAGATATCCTAGCAGACGTACAAATAGTCTATCTCCATCTGCCTCCATCTCTATATTTAATCTTAGAATTTATTATGCTTTAGAGTTAATAAGTGTTATATTTCAATCATCATCATCATCAGCCTGTCCTCGTCCACTGCTGGACATAGGCCTCTCCAATGGCACGCCACTGAACTCGATCTTCAGCTCTTCGCATCCAGCCGTTGCCCACCACTTTGCGAATATCATCACCCCATATAGCTGGAGGACGTCCTACATTACGCTTTCCGAGGCGTGGTCTCCACTCTAGAACGCGCTTACCCCAACGGTCATCGGTTCTGCGGCAAATGTGACCAGCCCATTGCCACTTCAGCCTGCTAATCATTGGTTCTCTGTCGGATAACTGTATTTCAATATTATATTTATATTATTTCTATATTTTACAGAGTTTTCTGGATAATAATAATGATCGGCGCTCTGGTGTGCTCTGTGTCGTTAGTGTTTATAACGTTTAGGAGGTACTACCGCGCGCCGTTAGTAACTACTCAGATGCCCGAGGGAGTGTCTGTCAGTAAGATAATTTTCCCCGCAATTGGAATATGCACCAATAACAGAATTAGCAAACGGGCGATAGTAGATCTAGCTAGAAACTTGTAAGTTTCAAAAACATTACTTCAAAAATATTTTTAGGGTTCCGTACATCAAATCCGTATTCTTAAGATTGCGTGGATGTACTTCCCTATGTTCCCGTTGAACTACAATTATGAAATTTGCCAATAAGCGAGATCTTGTAGTACAAATAAAACGAAAAATCCAAAAAAATAAAATTTGTAAATATTACATAGAACAAAATAATTTTATAAAGAATGTATAAGTTTACCAACTTTTACAAATGGTACTTCCCGTTGATATACAATCCTAATATTAGTACGGAACCTTTGGTATTCTAGCCCGATTCGCATTTGTTAGTTTCATTAAATTAATCTATATTTTATACATTTAATTAGGCTACAAGAGGAGCGCAATCAAAATTATACTGAGAAACAGATGCTATCATTACTCCTTGGTCTAGGCTTGTTATATAACCAGTTGCCGATGAACGAGAAGCAGGTGCAACCTATGAAACTCCATCGTGCTTTAGGCGATTATGACGTCAATGAGCTTATGAGAAATGTTTGTACATAATACTTATTAGCTTGTTAATTTTGAGCTTTTATTGGTGTTTGCGAAAATAAGTGAATCTCTTTCAACATGTCGTTATCGGCTATCCGAGTCCAACCTACAAACATGAATGTATTTTTATTAATATAAATATGTATGATGCCATTATTATGTGGGCTGATATCTGGTGTCTGGTATATGAATTAGTACTCTGGGGAACGATTAACTTAAATGATTTTATTTTAATTATTTAATTATTTTTTAGCAGGAAGGAATACTATTATTCACTTATAGCCAAAAAATTTAATAAAAATGAAGTGATAACATAATTTAATATTCTGTATAGCTAACACCCAGATGTGAAGATCTACTGATGAGATGTGCTTGGAATGAGAAGCCTATGAATTGTTCCGAACTTTTTGACTTTCGCCTAACAATGAATGGATATTGCTGTACCTTTAATTATTTACGTCAGTCTGATATAACGTTTGAAGAGTAAGTTATGTTTTCCCCCAAATAAGAAAATTGTAGAATAGTTAGAAACGTTAATATATCTGTATTTTTCAAATTTTATTAATAAGTATATAGTAAATAAATGTATTCCAGAAAAAGCAATGGATCTCGTAGTATGGATATGTATAAATATGGAAACAAGTCCAATTTTGATTTCGATCAAGGTCTGAAGGTTTTAATGAAATTAAATGAAAGTGATGACTTTTACTACAATATGCCTCTGCAAGGAGCTCAGGTATATACTAAATAATAGGTACGATGTCTTAATAATTTAATCCGTACGATTTTTTCAAGCTTTGGATTTTTTTTATTCCAGTTGCAATTTTCTGATGCCTACGATTTTCCGGACGCTCCGAGTGGTAGTTTTTCTATGCAAATTATAAGTCCAAACGTTCAAGTAAGAAAATACTCTAACCTGAATCTTTATTTTGAGACATTCTTATAAAATCCTGTGTTATAATATCTTAGAAATTTACTACAGCAAGTTGTTTATTTCACTTTCTTTAGATGACAGTTATGGTCACTGCAAGTTTCACCGAAGCTTCTCGAGATATTCAACACGTACCGGTTAAGCTCAGAGGATGCCTGTTCTACGATGAGTCTTCATACTTGCCTTTCTACACTCACAGTGATTGCTTACTAAAATGTCGAATGCTTTTTTTACTGGCAAAGTGCAAATGCACACCTTTTAATATGCCAAAAATGATTAATAAAAGAACTTGTGATATGAGGGACATGGCGTGCTTGAAAATTTTTAATGGTAAGAATAAAAGAACACAAGATTGCATGTAGCAGGGTAGGCAGAGGATGCCTAGTGTTAAGCTACTCCTCACTTCACTCTCCGTCAAATTCTTGAGTCTGACGGAACTTAATGGCGAATGAAATGAATAAACATGATTTTTTAATATAATTCATATTTTTTAATATCATTATTTGCTATATAATTTTTAGCACAATCAACAACAGTTCGCCCAAATGTGGATCCAATACCACCAGAGTTAGAGCTTGATATAGTACGTGGTGGTATTGATTGCCCCATGTGCTATCCCAGCTGCTCTAAGACAGCTTACAGTTACGATTTTACAAATGTCAAGATTTATCCCGATTATCTTAATACAGTTCCTGACAGCGACCGTATCAACTGGTTGTAAGTATACATTTTATGAAAACAAAAAGGTATAAAAGAAAAACGAAAGGTTTTTCCTTTTTTTCCAATTTTTTAATTTAAATATTTTTTTTATTTACTTTACTGTTTCAAACATTTATTGAGATAAACGAGTTATCTAACGAGATAAAATATCTACATCACACAATATTTGTTTGCTTGCCAGCTTGGTATAGAAAAACAATTCAAAATATTACAAGGTTAGATACTTTTAATATACCTATGTTAAAGGTACAAAATAGTATTAAGTAAGTAAGTAAAAAAGAATATAAAATTTAAATAAAAGTAAATAGCACAATCGTTATATATCTAAGTAGTTGGTTATTTTATCGACGAATTTCAAAAGTTCTAAATGCGCATTTATTAATTGCGGTTTCGTTCTTAAAATTAGCTTTTTCTATTTTAGATTTTGGACTTCCAACTTTTTCAAGCCACAATTTCATATTATCTATGGCTTCTCGAGGTCCTTGCATTTGCCCTACGACAGTTCCTTGGGCGGTGTTCATAACCCATCCTTTAAGTCCCAAGTCCATTGCTTTTTTCTGTGAATGCTTCCGGAAGTACACTCCTTGTACTTTGCCAAATATTTCGAAATCGGTGCTCATTAAATTGGCTTTCTTAGTTGAATCCATTTCAAAACAATTTTCATTAAAAATTTACGAGTAACTTAATGATTTGTGTTGTTACCTTACAGTTGTTTACATTTTGGCATTTATTTTCGTTGTTTTAGAAACGGTTCGAAGTCTTGTAAACATATCGGTTGCCAGGCTTAGTGCTTTTTTAGTACAGAATATTAAGCAATAATTTTACAATACTTGTTATTTGCTACGTTCATATATTACTAGCCAACATAAATGCAAAAAGTTAAATATAACCACAATTTTAATATCATCTTTTACTTAGTTCGTATATGGAGTTCCTTCCTTTAGAGTAGCATTGAAATGAAAGTTTGCAATAGCATGTTATGTTTGTTGTCGGTTTGCAGACAAGGCGCGAATTTCACCGGAACATCTATTGTGCATGTGAAGTATGCGAGGGAAGTTGCAGACTGTTACGGACAGAATGTTATTATGAAATGGTTCGATTTAATAAGTGAGTTTCTTATACAATATATAATATTTATTAGTATGTTAATAATTAAACTTTAGAACGACTATTTCTGAAATGCCTAAAACGTCATAGAGTCTGGTGGAAAACTAAGGTATTGGAACTAATTCCCATTTGGAGTAATTATGTATTTTTATTTGATGTATTTTTTTCGCAGCGTAGAGTGACGCCACTTAACACTGAACACTAAAGAATAAAAAATACCAAATAAAACTGAAAACTACTGTAATCAACAATCAGATTTCTAATAATTAAATTTGTCTTTATTAGGTAACATTGGATCAACCTGTGGCTTCGTGACAGGTTTCAGTTTTGTCTCGGTGCTTGAATTCATTTACTTTTTTACTGTCAAGTTGGTAAGAGAGATACATAATCGACGTCGTCAAGACATCCGCGTCTCCAGCGAAATGTCTGTCACTGACAATTTTGAACCAATAAGCCGTTACCGACCAATTTATTGGAACGAACTTGGCGGTTCCACCAAGTGGAGACAAGGAACGCCGTTTGAAAAACAAGTCGAATTTCGATCCTAGGTTTATTATGTAATTAAATGTAGTTTCTTTGTGAATTATTATTAAATAAAATTAATTATAAAATAATATTTTGATTTTTTTTATAATAATTATTGGTACTTTTTTTTGTCTATTTGTAAATTATCTTAAGTAAGTACCTACTATTTTATTTATTTATTGTGTTAAAAAGATTTATCCAAGAAGTTCAGTGTTTCAATTGTTATTGAAAATAAATCCTTTTATTATTAAATACTAATTAATATATAGTTAAATATGTAGGTATATTATTTAAGAATTAGAATTGTCTCAGTTAAATGTTGGGAGTAGAGACAACGACGCAGGAGACGACAGTTGCGGAGTGGAGTTGAGAAGAAAATATATTATATATAAAAAAAGATTAAATTAAAAAAAATATGATATAAAAACATACTCACGGGTGCACTTGTGTTAATGTGAGAACACATCTGTTTCGAGAATTCGGTGGAAAATACGGAACGGAAGTGTCTAAATGGGAACGAAATGTCTTAACATCACATTGCTTTAGGTTCTCAGGTTCCCTCTGTCCTACCCTGCTATGTGAATACAGCGTGAAGCTGAAAAAAAAAGATATAGATAAAAAGCTAAAATGGCTCACAATAAAAACAATAACGTTCATTATTTTAATATTCTGATTTAAAAATTCTGATAGGATCTATAAATTAGCTGTGAACAATGAAAGCAGCCGCCTTTTTCCCACAATATAAAACTATCAGATTTTATGATCTGAGGCAGTCTAACAAAATATACGAAAATAATAATAAATTTAGATTCATAATAGCTTAGTAAGTGGCGATAATCAATTATTTACGAGATTCCTTTGTATAAAAAGTAGATTCATAGAAATATTAGTAAATATTTCTATGGAATATTCTAATATAGACACCGAGTTCCAGATAAACAATGACTTCTGAAAGAATTAAGAGATATTTTGAAATTTGGTGGCAAGGTATTAAAAGTTTACCGGCAACAACCTCAATACACGGTTTTCGGTTTATTGCAGATACGAAGAGGCATTGGATTGAAAGGTGTTCTTATTGAATTAATCTGTCTCTATTTACAGCGATTAAATGAATTTGTTGTTATTATTAAAACTAATAATCTAAAGTTAAAAATTTTATACGAAAAATTATATAAATGAGAAAATAAAAAACTTAAAATGTTTTTGTCTTTTGTGAAAGAAACTCTTAAAGCACAAAAAATATATCTTTTTTACTAACTGAGACAACACAATTGCACTTCATGTTTATTATATAGAAAAATGTAAGTTAATTTATTATATTTTCTATTTCTTCAGATTGTTTTGGTTAATATTCGTAATTCTGTCGTGGTATGGTTCATCTCTTTTAATAGCAGCACAGTACAAGGCTTTCCAAGATAATCCTATATCATTTGTTGTCGAGACCACTTATAAAGACTGGAACACAAACTTCCCGTCCATTGCAGTATGCGAAAACGACAACTTTGTACGCGTTGAAAATGTTTCTAACAGGTTATAATTATGTATATGTAAAATAGGACAGTTTCTGACTGTAAACCTTGTAAAAGCGTTGGTCGTTGATTCGATTTCTACTCAGGGAAAAGATTATGTCTAAATTATTTTAATTTTTCCGCTCTGGTATATAAAACGCCGATAGTGAGTTATATCTTTGCCGAAAATGGAGTTTTTGTGTTTCCTACTCTTTTAACAATATGTTCCTTTTACCTATCCTGCTATGCAAGATAAGGCAGGTATCTGGACTTTTTCCATAATATCCTTCTTTATTATTGTGACAGCTTATGGGGTCCAGATCACGACTTTAGCATGGAAGAAGTGTTCAAAGAATTATCTTTTTTCAAAGGTGTCACATATTATATATCTGACTATTGTGGAGAAGATGATCCCTTAGACACGTGTTTTACTACTAATCTGAATTACTATGCAAATATGGTAAGTTATGACTTGCAATTAATATAATTCTTAAATTATTTACTAATATATTACTTTTTGGGTATAATATACACTTAATAATTAATCTAGTACATTTCGTAATATACAGGGTGGAATTGTCAGCACCACTTTAAATGAAACCACAGTTTTAACTACTCTATAAAAGCCTAATAAAATTCGGAAAAAAAATAATTCCCAAAAATGAAAAAGTTATTTTTTCAAACAAAATAAATAATAAAATTATCGTTTTAAAATAAAACGCCATTTGTAAAGTATAACATAGGCACGCACACACTTACCTGTCAAAGCGGCAACGTCGCGTACGTATGTGTGCGTCACACGAAATACAAGTATGGATAAAAATCGTGAAATGAAAAAAAAATCCTACGTCCAAACTGTTGAGGTACCTTAATTAATTTCTTAGGTGTGGGTTTGAAATATATTACCCTATATGCAGTTTCAATAAAAGAAGCGCTGCCTCTTCCACCCTGTATATCGATATGTGAAACTGACTAATTAGTACAGAAACAATTTTTAACTGTTTAATATAAAATAACAAAATTATCTTTAAACTAATTTTAAAAAACTGAAAACATACCTTACTTTAACGTTTTGGAAAAAATAGAAAAATAAAACAGTGTAACAGCTGATGTTAAAACACAGATTTTGTCAAATTATATTCCAAGTCGTCGTTACTGTACAAACATCAATGTTTATTTTTTAAATATTTAGTTGGTCAATATATTTTTTAAAAAGTCATAGTCATCTCTATAACTCTATTCCTAAAAATCCTTTCCTTTTCCTTTTTCTTCAAAAATACGTAACAATCTAACAAACAACCTTGTGAAAACACTGAAGTATTATAAGATTTATGTTGTCGTTCCCAGTAGTAAATTTCAATTTATTAAAAAAATATATTACATTTTAAATAGGTTCGGAATCCATGCAGCGATATAATGTTCAATTGTTCTTGGAATGGAAAACCTTTTGATTGTTGCCATTATTTTAAACGTTTAGAGACTGAATTTGGTCCGTGTTATAGTATAAACACTATTCAAGGCAGGTGAGTTGAAAAAAAATAATTTATTTTTTAAAATTATCGATAGCATTTTGTTACTTTTATACACACGTGTACACTGATAGGACTTAGAAGTTTTTTCTAAAGGAGCTTCTGTCTCTGTCCAGCTCTACTTATTTAGAAAATATTTTTTTAATTTTTTAAAACAAAGGGTGTGGAATTAATTAAATGATACCATAAAATGATGGTTATGGGTTCAATTTGCGTGTTTAGTGGCGTTGAGTTCCGCTACTCATCAGCGGAAAGTGAGGAACGGAATGTCTTAACACTAGGTTTCCTCCGCCTATCCTACTATGTTGCTAAGCTGATTAGTTTCACTGTATCCCGCAGATTTATAATAAATTTTATAATGGAATCAATCAAATTACAAAAATATTTTATAGGTACCTAATTAACTCAAATACTTGAAAATATATCAGGTATAGGTATTTAAGCAATTATGTTGTTGCTTAAGAAAAGTTTTGGAAAAAAGTTTTGCATATAATCTAAACGTTATAAATATTCCAGATCAGATGTACCCAAATTAGAAATGATAAGCAACAGTACAACAGGTCCAGGGACGCTAAATTTCGATGTTGGAATTCCTGTAAAAATTTATATCCTAAACGAAGAAGAAGTGCCTTCTTTAACGGCTTTGGGTTCTGATGTCATAATTATAAATCAAGAATTTAATTATAAGTAATATATAAATATAAAATGATTTTAATTATAAAACTGTTCTCCACTGTCCTGCGCCCACTCGGGGGAATGAAATATTAATTTAATGTTTTCATTACATCGCTCTCGCAACAAGGCAAAAAACGTGGCGTTGTGGAGCAAAGCTTCAAGAATTCGACGGAAAATGAGGAACGGAAGTGTCTTAGTGGTGACAATAGATACCTAGGTTCCTTCTTCCTATCCTGCTATGATCGGGATTGACCGTGAAGCTAAAAAAAGCTATTTTAATATAGATTGGTCTTTTGGTTGAAATTTGGGTATCTCTATTTTCTCTTCAAGACTTAAAAATATCTTCACAAGTAGTAAAACGTATATCATTCAATATCAACATTAAGACATCAAAGACACAAAAGAATATCTGAAATATATATTTTTTCATACACAAATATCTATCTACATACAAGCTAAATATTTATTACTAAGAAAATTTTATTGTTATACCAGACGTTATTTCACAATAAGGAACATAGAGAACGACGCCGCCGCCCGTCTAATTTCTCCAGAGAAACGAAAGTGTCGATACATAGATGAAAACATATTGACTGTATACCCATATTACTCGTATACGGCCTGCACAGTGCAGTGCAGGAAGGACGCCCAGATGCGTCACTGTAACTGCACAAACTTCTTCATGCCTAACACACCAGAAGAACACAAATGTAATATGAGTGGAATTATTTGCTTAAATAAAAATTTACTGAGGCTTTCCGTAAGTATCGTCTTAAATTATTTTTTTATCTTTGGAATCTTTCCACTATTGTTGTTGATTTCTGTCGTCCGTTGTCGATCGTTCTACTAGGACTAGGGGCTCACCCCTCTTTGTCTGGCTGGTAGGTATATAAACCATTGGCATAAACGTGATTCGATTCCCGTTTGAGGAAATTAAACATTTCCTCGCTCCGGTAATGAGGCAAAGAGTGGCGTTAAGTGGACACGCAGTGCCTCAAAGTCTTAATAAAATCGGAGTGTCTCAACACTACGTTCCCAGTTTCGGTTCGCTTACCATGCTGTATGCGCAAAGCTAAACATATTATAAAAGATTATATCACTAGAAAACAATAAAAAACGTTCTCCTCTTAATATAAAGTTAAATGTAAATAGTTTTTTATATTTTTTCTATATTTAAAATTAATTATAACTTTTTATTTTTCATATCTCCAAAGGCATTAAAAGCACGTTGGTCAAGAGCTAGTGGTCTGTATTGCGACTGTCTACCATCTTGTACGGAAGCAGAGATATCGGTCGTTAAGGATTTTAAAGAACCAAACACCCGAAAGTATTCTTCCATAGAGATAGGACTGTCGACACTGCCAAAAGAGATGTATAGGAGAAACGTCGTCAGAGGCGTGCTTGATTTAGTCGGTATGTCCAATTATTTTTCATACTTCATTTAAGTTTTATTTTTTGACATCAGTATTATGAATTATACTTGTAGTGTAAAATATGTATTACTTAGAGGATTACAACAATTTAAATGCCATAATGGCTGACTTCATGTTTGATGAACTAGATGTGTTGCAGGTTTCTATTTCTATCGGTGTTTTCCGGTATAGTAACATACAAAGTGGCTTTGGGAGTGACAATGTTTCTAAATGAATAGTCTTTTAGAAAATAGCAAAATAAAATAGGATATTTTTGTTTGTAATTGAATGTAGAGAGTAATAATTCTGAATACCATATAAGTTTTCAATATTCTTCTCAATGGTATTATTACTTTTTAGTATCAACAGGAGGAACGGGTTGCTTATTTTTAGGAGCGAGTATTTTAAGCTTTGTGGAATTACTGTACATCTTACTTCATGTTTGGTGAACTAGATGTGTTGCAGGTTTCTATTTCTATCGGTGTTTTCCGGTATAGTAACATACAAGGCGGCTTTGGGAGTGACAGCACAATGTTGCTAAATGAATAGTAGATGATGAACGATGTGACTAATCTTTTAGAAAATAGCAAAATAAAACAGGATATTTTTGTTTGGGCGTGAATGTAGAGAGTAAGAAATCTACTATATAAGTTTTCAATATTTTTCTCAATGGTATTATTACTTTTTAGTATCAACAGGAGGAACAGGTGGCTTATTTTTAGGAGCGAGTATTTTAAGCTTTGTGGAATTACTGTACATCTTACTAGTCAGACCATTTTGTGACGTTTATAAGCAACGCGACGATGATCCATGGCACAGGAAGTATGGAAACCGACCTGTACAATTTAAACTTAAATAAAAATTAAATAATACATTTTATTGACAATATGTGTATTATGTAATAAAAGCAATATCTATGTCACATTTAGAAACATTTCGTAAATTATTTATCCAAGCAGTACCGCTCTACAATTTCTTCAAATATCTGCATAACTTTTATTTTATAAGATTCATTCTTCTCAACCATAGTTTTAATGAATGTTGCTTTGTCTTTTGTAAGTATTTCCTGAAATTGTTCCGTGTCACTAAACGTCTTCGTGGCTAGCTCATCGTCTATCCAAATTTGAGGCACTAAACAGGCACTCACTACCAAGCCCCACAACCTTTGTTCATTACAAGATTTCAAATAATCTTCCAGGGATAATATTTTTTCTATAGTCACTCCCTTAATATCTAAAATATTCTTTAATTCATTATAATAACAATTTAGAAATTTATTCATATTTTCATCACGAAATTGTGGTTCCAAATTACAATACAGTAGAAGCATAACGTCGCCTGCCAACGGCTGACATTTTACAGCTTGAAAGTCAATGAACACGCAGTCAATTGGTACTAAATTGTTTGTACTATCTTTATTATATTTGAACAATATATTATTGTTCCACAGATCACGATGACATATTACATTTCGATATTTAGATGAAAAAGTACTGAGATTTAATGCTTTTTCCCAAACACTTTTCCAACGGTTTTCTATTATTGATATAACATATTTATTATTTTTGTACTTTGAAAATGTTTTGACTGCCTCTAGGGCACCTATCATACACTGTGTATACCATGTATTAGACATCTGGTACCCTGCACTATCAAGATGGTCAACATATTCTTCATTTATATGATAAGCTCGACCAAGTTGTTTACTTCTTATTTCTTCATATATAATAGAAGACGCATGAAATGCGGCCAATGTTCGTAGAGCAAGGACTGTATGATTTTCATCAAATGTTTGAAATTTGTTCTTCATAGTATATTGAAGAGCATTTAAATCTTCAAAAACCATAGTGTCGTTAAATGACTCTACTAAATTAGCACTCCAAGATCTAATACCTAAAATATTCAAATATTTAGAAAAAACATTATAAATTATAGATATAAAAAATAAATTAAAAAAAAAATAAAATATAGCAACATTACCTGGTATTTTAAGTTTTTCTATAATGGTTGTATAAAAAAAATCTTCCTTTTCAAACAATTTCATTTCATGTACCATATTAGCCTTCGCTTTGTTCGACCTAGACACAGCCTTTATGAAATAATGGAGAGTTTTGATTTCATTGTCACTTGTAATCAATTCAATCTTCAGCTTCCAATATTCGGCCATAAATCCAAGCATTTTATCACTGGCGCTATAAATAACACATTTTTTTACACAAATATTTTCAGCATAACCACTACGTTTCAAAATTTGTTTAACATCATTTACTTTTAGAATATCATTTTTTGTGTTAAGCTTTAAATCATATTCGCAATTCATTTTGACTAAATAAAACTATGTAATGAACATGAGGACAAATTTATCTATGTTGGAAATGTAGCCAGTAAAATTTTAATATTTGCTTTACGCATCTATTATGTTTAAATTATGATATATTGATAACACTAATTACTTTTGTATTACCTAAGTACATTATCTAAGTGTTTTATAATACTAGTTCCCGCCTACAACTTCAAAAACGAAGTTATTACCAATCGCTGTCATTGAATTTTTATACTTAAGTATAAGTAGGAAAATTAAAATAAAAACCCTATAAAACCTGGAAACTTAGTGTTAAGACACTCCGTCGTCTTAACACTAAGTTTCCAGGTTCCACCTGTCTACCATGGTAGCATGGTATATACGGAATACAGCGTGAAGCTAAAAAAATCCTATTAGTAGGAGTAATTTATTTAAGTCACTTACACACTAGCAACACACAGTGTGTGGTGAAACAATATTAATAAAAAAAGAATAATGAAAATGTGTCGTTAGAAAAAAAAATATATATTTTTCTTCTACATAAAAACTTTATATGAATGTTTTTATAATTTATATAGCAATGTGAGACCGAGACCTTCGTGAATGAGGAGGCGCTGTCCTAATGTCGTAAGCTCTTCAAATATTTTTTGTAGATCTTTATAACGAATGTAGCGGGAGGAAAGCAGGTGCCAAAGCCATGTTTTTAATATTATAAAGTAAGAAAACTTTATATTTTGTATAACAAAACCGAATAATATATACTAAAGAAGTGCACTACTGCTATCTAGATAACTAGCGTTGTGTTATGTAGTGCCAAGCTTAAATACGTATTAGTCATTTATCGATGCCATCAATCGTCAGCGGATACACGAACTTTTCTACGATCTCATCAAAAAGCTCCAGAACTCGTTGGCGATAGTTTTCATTTTCTCGTGCTAAATCAATAAATTCTTGGCTGCGTGTCACATAAAACAACCTCTCACACGTTTCAGGATCAGCAAACATTTCTTTTCGCTTTTTATCAGTTAATACTATTGGCAGAATTAGAGCTGCTTGCGTCATTCCGAACACAAGACTTTCTTCATATGAGGATATAATACTTTCTTTGTCCATTATAGAGCATACATTTATATTTTCCAATTCTAATTCCTCTTTTACAATATTAAAATAATAATTAATTATACTGTCTATGTAAGCAACTCGGTATTCTTTCGTCGTGTTGATATATATGAGTGTCGACAAGTCGAGCATGGGGGAGCAATACATTACTGTTTGAAAATCCACGAGTAGGGCATGGGTGTGTCCATCGTCGAGTTTTTTTAGAAAAACGTTATTTGCCCAAACGTCTCGGTGTATAACTGTGTTTCTGTATTTTGCACTGGGTTTCATGAGCTCAAAAGCTTTGTCGAAAAGAATCGGTATTTCATTTTCTACTTTTCCCATAACATTGGAGTTGGACTTATATTGCGAAAAAATTTTTAGGACATCAATAACTGCTCTCATACCCGTTTTTCGCCATGGCATATTTTTTGAAGGTTCACTGAGGTATTCACTGTAAGTTTCCCAAATCCTATATGGCCGTTTTATTATCTTAGTCTGACATTCTTCGAAAATGTATGATTGGGCATGAAATCTTGCAACTGCTGCTACTGTAGCTAATATTTCATCATGTTTGAAAGTATATAGGTGACATGGCATTGTATAACCCATGATTCTAACATCCTCGAAAACAAACGCATCTTCCCTGGCATATAAACATTTTGGACGAAAAGTTCTATGTTCTGAAATAAAATATTAAAAAGTAAAAATATTGTGGTTTGATGTTTTTAAACAACTAATAATATAAAAGCACTTTTTATACATACTTTTGCCTTCTTTAAAATTTTTAAATAATTTCTCTAACATCACATATTCTTTTTGAAAAAAGTTAGTTTCCCTCAAGCTATTTGCCTTTAGTTCGTCACGATGTGGTATACACTTAACGAAAAATGTATTCTCAATTATGATGCCTTCTAATTCAAAACATGTTTTTAAGCTTAAATGTTCTCCAAGGAAACCTATCAAAGTTTCCGAATAGTCTTCGACAGTCCATTGCAGCTTACTTATCGAGGAAATGCCAAGTTGCTCTATAATATGCTTAATTTCTTTTTCGTTAAATAGTTCCATGTTGCATTAGCTTACTTGCTCGCTGAGAATAATTTAAAATATAATTATACATTTAAAAAATAATATCTCTTAAATAAGGTACAAATGATCTTTAGTAGGTATCACAGTCTTTGTCACTGATTTCACTTATATTTACTTTTGCTTACAATTTTATACCAAAGTACATTGGAATATTACCGACTGAATAGAATATTAGAAAAGAAACAAAATTACATTATGTTAAGAAGATTTCAATTAGCAAACGTTTTCACTCTTGAACGTTTTATAGGAAATGCAGTATGTTTGTTTACTAGACATAACTGTTATCTTTTATATATAACTGCTAACATTATCACTTTACGTAAGTAGGTACTTACATTGAATCGAGTGCAATAATCATTCTATATTAGACTATTTAATTCAATAACTTTGTCTGAATTTTATTTTTCTATATATGTACATATATTATTATATGAAAAATAGGAGTCAATGCTCTAACAATTGGAAGAGAAAGAAACATGTTAGACTTATTTATTAAAATGGAAATATTGCTACTTGCGTTATTTATTCATTAATAAAATAATTTATGAAATTCAATATATAAGGGCCGGATATTTTTGGGCTGTTATAATAAGCGAAATCTAGATGTCACGTAATACATTTTTGAAAATTAATTAAAAAAAAAACCGGCATGAAAGTTTTTTTAGTACACCTATAACATCTTTGTCACCAAAGGCTTGTTTACTTTTAATTTTCATTACAATAAAAAAAAATATTCTTAACAATAAGCTGCTTAATCCTATTTTAAATTAAAAGAGTATTTACTTAATTACTACTTAAATTATTTCAACTATATGACTTCTGTTAAATTAACAAAAAACATTCTTAAAACTAGATATGCCAACGTAATTGCATATATTTACGTAAAAAAAAAAATGGAAAATGCAAATAAAATTTCGTTTATTATATTCTTTCGTTTATTATATTCAAATATTGAATACAGAAGATGTTATATTTACATCTAAAAATGGTTCTTTTAAAATTTTCTTAAGTCTCTTTTCCTTGATGTTTTCATAATTAGGTGTCCACAACTGAACTGGTTTCTGTGTACTCGTTGTTTTAACTTCTAAACTTTCATCGTCGCTGCTCTGAGGGTCAACTTCCATAATATTTTCTTCTTCTTGGTTTTCTTCTTCAGTTTCTTCATAACCAGATATGTGTTGTAAGAACAAGGGACATAAGAGGCTTACGGGTGGTAGCATGTGTGGAGCTCCAGACATAAACTGAAAAATACACAAAAATTATTACACGACTTCGAGAAAAAAATATACTTTAAAGTGACACTTATAATGATAACACTTTTAAAATATACATCAAAATAGCATATCAGATGACAAATTTCATTAAATTATTAGTATTAGCATTTTTTAAAATAATTAACTAGTTTAATATTAATTGAGTTGCCATTGTGTTTTATTGTTGTAAAAAGTATACACTAACTTTGTTTTTGTAATGCTGTTATAATATATTAATGATGCACTATAATACTAATAAGTAAATAAAGTATTAATTAACGCTGTACGAGTTGTACGTACATACATTTATATCATCAGTTTTTTACCATCTATAAAAGCATTGTACAATGTTTGTATTTAACATACAGCAATTATAGATAATATAAAGATGCAATCATAAATTACAATGGACAACAAATGGCGTTTATTTTTACAACGATAATTGAATTATTTATTTTGTTTAAAAAAAAACTTTTTCATTTTTAAGAAAAAAATATATTTTTTTAATTCTATTAGGCTTTTATAGAGTAGTTAAAACTGTGGTTTCATATAAAGCGGTGCTGACAAAACCACATACATATATATTATATCTATATATATATATATATAAAAGGACTTGTCCTCACTGATTGAGGTAAGACGCACGCACAGCCGTAACTGCTGTGGATAGAAACGTCAAATTTGGACAGATGTTTACTTTCGTAATCTGGACATCCACTAAGAAGGGATTTTGAAAAATTTTAACCCTAAAGGGGCGAAATAGGGGTTGAAAGTTTGTATGGAAAAAAAATTAAATCGGCACCGATTTTTATAAAATTTGAAATTTAGATTTTTAAAAGTATTTAATTGAACACATGTTTCATCGTTTTCTAGAATTCTCCTCCTAAGGGTACAAATAAGAGGTTGAAAGTTTGTATAGATTTTTTTTAAAATCGGCAACAATTTTTATAAAATTTGGAATTCAGACTCTTAAAAGTATTTAATTGAACACATGTTTCATGTTTTCTTGAATTCTTCCCCTAAGGGTGCAAATAAGGGGTTGAAAGTTTGTATAGAAAAATCTTTAAAACGCCACCGAGTATTATAAAAATTTAAATTTAGACTCTTAAAAATATTAATTTGAACATGTGTTTCATGGTTTTCTAAAATTCACCTCCTCAGGGTGCAAATAAGGGGTTGAAAGTTTGTATGGAAAAATCATTAAATCACCACCGATTTTTATAAAATTTGAAATTTAGACTCTTAAAAATATTTCATTGAATACATGTTTCGTGGTTTTTTGGAATTCACCCCTAAATACGCAAGCGAAGCTGCGCGCGTCCGCTAGTTATAATATAATTTTTGTCGCAATTTATATTTTATTTATTTATTATTTAAAGGGTCAAACAGTAGAATCTTTGTAAAATTGCACAGGCTTCTAATGAACTGTTTTTACTTACTAATCGTTTTTACTTTTTTTTGTCACACATAACTGTAGTAAAAGCGACACATAATTAGTTACAGATATGTAACTGTACAGTAGGATACTGCAAGTCCAATAGAGATACATATATATCTTTCTTCTTTAACCATTTACGTTCAAATTGATAAATGTCAACGTTTAAAGCGAAATATAATGTAATTACCTGAACTATGGCGTTGTTTCCAAGTGCATCTTTGTTTAAAGCAAACACATCTGCCGCAGAATTTGAGCGAACATCGTAAAGCTGTTGTTCCGCTATAAGAGCACTAAATTTAGATGTGGGTAATTTTCGTTTCGATATTACTTCAAGATGGCTATCATTAGATTTTTCCGGTTCGAGGCAATAGATTTCCTGGTGACAGAATACAACATGATATAAAAATCTTTATAAAAATATATCTGAGGATCAAATTATAAAGATCTACGGAAAAGAGTGGACGAAAAAGACGAAGACGAAGAATCTGAGTATCGGAAAATAATATATAATTTTAAGAAAATGAAAATTGAATACGAAATAAACAATGTAGTGGTATATATAATAAATATAAAAAATATAATATAAAGTAATTTACTACGCAATACATATAATCACTGCTGATCTTAGATAAGAAAATTAAAACAGTTAAAATAATATAAAAGACTGGCCATAATTTTAAGTTTATCAAAGACTGGTCTAAATCACGCAAAATCCATATATTTATGTGTGTCATATTTCTTTACTCACAGCATTATTCCTCATCATATAAAGCCGCACGTCGTCTCCCGAGGAGGCACCAAAAGTACATTTCTTAAATATACCATCTTCTGGGTTTAATATTTTCTTCTGGACCAATATAGGGGTAGAATTGTGTGGAGTGAATACAAATACTGAAAAAAAGATATTTATATGTTTTTTGCTTTGCCTACCTTGCTATATATGCGCAATATAGCGTGAATCTAAAAAAGGTATTAAGTATTTTATTACCGTCATTATTCGTAGTGATCATCGCCATTTTGTTCGAGAACGGATCAGATATTAGACACGTTGCTTCTATTTGTACCATCCACTTTACAGTCAATGAGAGAAGGCTCCAGACGGCAACACAGTTTTTAGTTGTACAAACCAGCTGTCAGGAAATAAATTTTTATTTTTTTTTATCTACACTGTATCTTGCATATAGCCTATATATTACATCTAGTATTAATTTGTGTGATAATAAGAACGAAAATAATTGATTCCTCCGAGCAGGAATAGCTTTTATGTAAATGTCATTTCATTGGGTCTCGAAAAATAAATAAGTTCAAGAAATTAAAATAAATGGAAGCAAAATAAAATAAAACTTACATAATGAGCAGCATCATTATTCCCAAAACGTACATATTCACCCTTAGGCCGTAAAGCGGGATGAGAGAGGGTAGTACGTAAGTTACACAAATGACTGTCCCATAGTGTCAGTTTTACACCAAACCACGCCGCAATTAGTGAGCCATCTTGGGATATTGCTACTCCACCAATTAAATTATCATTCTCTTCTTTCACTTTAGGTATCTTATGTATATTAAATATCTCAACCATGATATCCTTTTTCCTCCCAGCCAACTTCATATACGGCAAATTCTCTATTTCACCAGATTGTAAATGTTCACTACACTTGAATTTATTTAGTGTTTGATCAGACAAGATACTGGCAACACCTGATGAATAGTAACAAGCTGTCAGGCAATGCCAGTAAATCCTTTTTCCACCTTGTTGGGAAACATCTCTTTTCCATATTCTAAATTTTTGGTCAGCGCCAGATGACACGCAAAACTCGCCCTTATCGTTTAGTGCTAAAGCCGCAACTTTGCATCCGCCGTGGGATAAATTGACACAAGTGTTTAATTTAAAACGTGTGGTCACATTACTTTGTAGGGCCCAAAATTTGAGTTTTTCTTCTGGATAATTTATTTTGTCATATCTGTATTCCGACGTGACGAGCCAAGTGCCGTTGGCGTTGGTCGCAGCGCAGGTGACTTCAGTCTCCCGGGGAAACATGTTTTGTCTCTCTGCTGGTATGCTATTCATGCGTGTTATGTCAATCTGTGAAATGTTTGAGTTAATTGAAAAGATTATTTCTAATAATAAAAAATATTTAATACAATTGAATTTTTACTTAGCTTTACTCTTTTGTCTTGCATATAGCAGGAAAGGTAGAGAGGACTTATTGTTAAATTACTCTGTACTCGGCTCTCCGTGCAAACCTCGATTAATTGCATACGGAGTGGCGGAATTCAAACCAACATATCTAATAATTAATATAATTTGCATAAAAATAGAGTACTTACATTATAAAGCACTTTATCAGTGGTCGTCGAATACAATTGTAGGTGACCAGTTCTGCCAGGCATGAGTAATGCGGAGAGTGGCTTATGATATACTAGAGGGGTACTGAGTGCCCGCGTCATAGGAGACATACCACCACATTCAAGTATAGTTGTTGTTACATGCATTTGTGCATTTGCTATAATTACACCTGTGATATAATTATAACATGATTAGTTTTTCATCATCAGTGGCCATTGTAGTGCAGCTGTACAATATATTAACACGAAGATTGTGAGTTCAATTCCTAGTTGGAGAAATAATTTGTTTTTATTTTCTCACTCTGGTAAAAAGACAAATCGCGGCAGCGAATTCCGTCACTTAACACACAATATCTTTCAATTGTGTGGGGAGACGGGTAATTGGTAATATAGACCTTGGAACTGCTAATATAGACCAATAGAAAATGTAAAGAAATATACATTATAATTATAAATAAGTAACTTACTGTTATTAGATAAAGTTGCGGCTATATGAGTACTATTAGCAGTAACAAATCGGACCATGCCGGGTAAACGAGGTATGAAAGCTTTCTCATTATGTTTATGAGCTAAATCACCTAGAGTCCATTTTACCAATACTTTCTCCATTCCACCAGAAATAATGTAGCTTCCTGTAATAAATATACACCAATATTTAAAAAATCAATCACTTTAAGATAATAGCAAAGATTTTTCTTTTTCTTTACTCTGTACACTATGGTGTTCGGAAAAATGTTTTTTTTATAAGATTTTAATAGTATTAAGAATGAAGTAACAAGAAATATTACCTTGAAAAGAAAAACATACAGCCATGGGAGGCAAAAAATGCCAATGCAAAACTTCCCTAGCAACACTTCTGTAGTCATATAAGTTTCCTTTTACAATAGTAACTCTGCCAAGTGTATCAGTAATGGCTATAGCATTGTCTCTATGATGAGCATCTACTGCTAATATCCGGAAATCAGTATGATTCTTGAGCCTACAATGTAAATAAATATTTTTTAGTTAAATATTCCTATTTTGAACAAAAATAGTACAAAAAATATAGACAAAATATGGTAAACTTTATTTATATTATATTTATTTCACACAAAAACATCACTATTTTGATGTTATATAGAAAATAAAGACATAAAATGTATGCAAAGTAAGTAAGTTTATAATAGTTTTCTAATAATAATAGTTTTCTTAAAATTCATAAATTGTAAGAATAATCTCTTAATATACATACATTAATTTAGCATTTAATTAATATTACAATACTTACTGCATTTTTAAATGTGGCTTATATAGATTTTGAACAAAAAGCATCATACTGCCATTTATGATGGCTGCAAACCTATCTCCATTACACCAACCCAGAGAAACACACAAAATATTAAAATATGTAATTTTTAAATCACTATATTCATATAACATGCTTCCATTTTTTACAGAATATGTCCCAAAATGAAGATCATTGGTCTTTTTGTCATGAGCAGTAATAAAACATTCATTGCTGTCAACTAAATTAAAGGTTAAAACTTTCATAGCTTCTGGTATCTGAAGTTTCTGCAACAAGTAAATTGAAATATATATATATTAACAGTTCTCAAGAAATATACTTACATCTGCAAAATTTAAATATAATAAAACAAATATTTACTGTTTCCCTTAAAATAGCTCCATGTTCCCAGGTCCATGTTATAACGTAGCCAGTATCAGAACAACCACACAAATTATAATTCTCATCATCTGGAAATTGTACAGCAATAAGCTCATTTGTAGATACATTTGTTTCAAGAGTACGAACACAATCTCCTGTTTGAATATTATATACTCGAACTAAATTCTCTACTATTATTACAACAGATCTGTAAAAAAAGCATAATTAATTAGATAAACAAACACGTGAATGTACAATATTTTGTTTCCAAAAAATAAATATACACACTCTCCATCCGGTGAAAATATAGGTCTACGGTCAATTATACTGCGTCCAGCTTTCCGTGTAAAAATATATTTGGCTGGTAATTTTTCTTTATTGGAAGTTCTTACAACCATTTTTGTACTTTTTCAAAATTTTAAACAATAAAAATTAAGCAACACATGAGATAACCTCAACAAAACATATTTTGAATCAATCATCTGTCAATGTCAAGTTAACTGTTGACATTGTCAACAGTTAATAATTTTTTTTGTAGTTATATACATTGCTTGATTTGTATAAAGCATTTGATATGATATACAAAGGTAGCTTAAATATAAATGTATAAGTAAAGTCCATAATAGTAATTAATAATTAATATTAAAAGTAATAATTCATAAATATCAACTATTATTAAAAATAATAATCGGTTATATTTACTAATTATAGATGGTAAACTTTGGGTTTCATTTGAATTCATTAAATAATAATTGCCATTACTTTGTTGAAAAAAATTGATTTAAAGGCGAATATTTTGTACCGTAAAATACCGTTACGTGTACGGTACGGTACTGTTACAATACTTTAAATTTTATTTATATATGAATAACAGATTATACATTTGGTAACACTGTTCTTATGTCAAATCTCCCCCTCCCTCTTCATATTGTGAATATTGTGATCCAAATGTAATGGTTAATCACATGTACTTTTCGTGAGATTTTCCAAAGTTGTGTAGAAGAAATATACGACCATTATTTACTCTAATATTATAATTAGCCATAAAAATGGCAAGTGAAGCAGGTGAAGCGCAGTTACAAGTTCGTTTTATAACGAAGCAGGAGCAGTATGTTGATATATTTAGTAAATTACTTTTGCCGGTGGCGTGGTAGCTTACTTTTAAACTTATTTTAATATTTCTTTCCTAGGTATGCTGTTCCCGATAGCCCGTACGCTATTCAAAGTAATGTACAACCTTTGGAGCTTAACACTCTTTTAAACGCATTATTAAAGGAAGCCGCAACATCCATTGAAAAGAGTGTTGAATTTGATTTTTTAATATGCGGGGAATTGCTTTGTACATCCATAGCAGAGCATTTGCAAGACAAAGGTATTTCAACAGAAGACACGCTAGAAATAGAGTATCTTGAAAGATTTCCAGCACCAAGCCCACAAGACTGTTTAATGCACGATGATTGGGTTTCGGCTGTCCACACACATGGCAATTGGTAATAATTTTAACATGGTGCAATATATTTATTTTTAATCATTTTGCTAACGAAATAGTCTATATTCTATATATATATATAGAATATAGACTATTATATTTATATGTATATATAAAAAGGAAATGTTCCCACTGACTGAAGTAAGATGCATGCACAGCCGCAGATAACCGCTGATGGTAGAAATGTGAAATTTGGACAGATGTTTAGTTTTTTAATCTAGACATCCACTACAAAGGGATTTTGAAAAATAATAGCCCTTAAGGTTGCAAATAAGGGTTTAAACATTGTATAGAAAAATCTTTAAATCACTATCAATTTTTATAAAATTTGAAATTTAGACTTAAAAATATTTCATTGAACATTTTTCATGGATTATTAGAATTCACCCCTAAGGGTCCATATAAGCAGGTGCAGCTGCGTACCACCACTATTACTATATAAATTATAAGAGAATGTTACTCATTTATAATAAATAAATTTTCACTTTTTATAATTCTAGGATCCTTTCAGGAAGCTATGATAACAGCATACATATATGGAATACAAAAGGACAACATAAATTGGCTATTCCAGGTCATACATCACCAGTAAAGGCTGTTTCATGGGTATCATTTAGTGGAGATAAAGCTGTTTTTGCAAGGTTTTACATATTTTTTACTTTATTATATAACCAAGATGAATATCAAGACTGACTGACCACTTTGTCTCACACATAGTAGAGCAGGCATAGAGAACCTATTGTAAAGACACTCCACCCCCCATGCACTACCCAATTTTCTAATTATTGCATATTGACGGGCAGAATTTAATCCCTTGCTGGTAAATGTAAATAATTCAGGAGCAATGGAAAAATGTTATAGCTAATATATTTTACAGTGGTTCTCATGATCAATCAGCTATGTTATGGGTGTGGAATGTCTCTGGAAACTCTGTAGATTGTGTAGTGACCTGCCGTGGGCATGATAAAGGAGTTGAGTGCCTATCAGTATCTGCAGATGCAAAACATTTAGCCACAGGAAGCTGGGATAATAATATATGTCTATGGAGTACAAGTGAGTTTTTCTTGAAAATAGTACTTAAAATCTTAAATTATAACTTTTTGATTAAGATATTGAGGCCATTGGGGGACTAAGACTAATAAGTATTTTAATATGTAAAGTAAGTAAATAATATAATTTTCAAGGATTACCTTGATTACACTGTTAATAAAAAAATGCATATTATTTTAAAGGTCTCTCAGATGAAGATAATGTGCCAGCAAAAAAGAAACAGAAACCAGAACAGGGTAGTGTTAGGGTAAGTAATAATATTTTCGTATTAAAGTATTATATTGCAAATTTTCATTTCATAATGTTTTTTATGTATCAAAATCCTTAATCCTAATATTATTAGTGTATTTTCTTATATAGGAACCTACAAGTACACTAAAAGGTCACCGTGAAGCAGTATCAGGAGTGCAGTGGATGGATTTCAATACAGTTGTATCAAGTGGGTGGGATCATTTACTTAAAATTTGGGACTGTGAATTAGGAGGAATCAAACAAGAAATTGCAGGTATATTTTTGTTTATTTATTTATTAGTTAATAAATACATCAAAAATGTACATATAAAAAAGAGTTCACACTGTATTCCTCTTATGAAAGTGGGCATAGGGAAGCCAAGAAACTCTCAATCCTTGCTTTCTGCCCAACTTTCGAGATATTGTATAGTATTGCGCCGGAACTCTATGCCGCACTTTTTTTTCTGACAAGAGTGTCTCTAGAGTGTCTTAAATAAAATTTTATGCTATGTTATTTTTAGGTAACAAAGCCTTCTTCGAT
Organism: Heliconius numata; assembly: GCA_016802625.1. Lineage (NCBI taxonomy): Eukaryota > Metazoa > Arthropoda > Insecta > Lepidoptera > Nymphalidae > Heliconius > Heliconius numata. Next base: position 53,414 of record JAEBDU010013487.1, on the reverse strand, counting down.
GTGGACTGGTCACCACTTAATAACAGCCTTATAACAGCCTCAGCAGATAGGCACGTCCGCCTCTACGATCCCAGATCAACAGGTATAGTATAATAACACAATTTATATATTATTATTTTTTTAAATTTATCAAATAGACTACTAAGTATGAAATCTTTTATTTTCTTACTGTTTTTAAGCGTCATGTTCTATCCCACATAATTAGCAGAATAGGCAGAAGGATGTGTGTTAAGACACTCAGTTAAAACTTTCCATCTAATTTAAACTCAGACTGCGTGTTAAACGGACAAGTTTAACGACGCACGTCTTGTTACCATAGCAAGGAAATGAAAGTTATTTAAATGTAATCTTTCCTTATAATGATTATCATATTAATATATTTTATAAATGTTTTTACTTAAAGTTTTTGTGTACACTTATTTGTATATGTGTAGATATCGAAACGATATATTTATATAGATATATTCTCGTTCTGGTAACAATATAAAACCCAGTGTTCTTCTAATCAACACACAATGTCTCGAAAATTGAGTTATACATAGGGAAATGGTATTTTAACATTTAATTTATGCAATTTTTAGATAGCATCGTAAAAACAACATATACTTCGCATACTGGTTGGGTTCAATCGGTCCGTTGGTCGAAAACAAAAGATACATTATTCTTATCTGCTGGATACGACGGATTTGTTAAACTATGGGAAACAAGAAGGTATTTATTACTTATATCTAGTGTTGATTTCTAGATTGTAATGTTTACTTCCAAATTAATAAACAAATCTTATAAATAAGAAATTCATTTTAAATTGAAAAATATTTAATTTACTAAAAAATATTCAAAACCTAAAGCTTCAATTAATTTTACTTAAACTTTAAAATACGTATTTTTATTATTATTCCATACATTAGGGATGTGTCCATAGTCATGGACACATCCCTAATGTGGTCGATAAAGCGAGGGGTTGAGTTCCGACATTTATCACAGTGCACTTAGTCAAAAAGCTTTATTTTACTAATTTTCAAAATAGAACATATACCTATATTTAATACGAAATTGCGTATCAATAACGTTAAATGCATTTTTTCTTTTCAGCCCAAAAACCCCTCTATATGATTTAAGTGGGCACGAAGACAAAGTGTTGTGTTGTGACTGGTCCAACCCCACATTCTTGGTAACTGGCTCGTGCGACAACACTTTGAGGATATTCAAATCAAAACATGCCACCGGGTCATCTTGAACATCATATTATTTATACATTAAGATCAGCGAGTCGCGTGTTGTTGGTAAGAAAATAACCAAAAGTAAGAAAAACTGCGGCTACGACTTGTCGATCGTACTTTACATATCTGCTCTACAAAACAATTTCGTTAATAGGAAAACCATTAATTGTGTATTTGAAATTCAGTAATTGTCATTATATATTATTGACTAATTTTGTTTCTGAAAATAAGATTTGTCCTTCAAAAAATTTATATTTGTTATTGCATTTATTTAAAACATATGTATTAGATAAATGAATGGTTGGTGACTTTTATGTGGAAATAATTAAGTAGTTAATTATTTTATATGTCTTTTTGAATGAAGTAGATTTGTATGTAATGCACTCTAATTAAAACTGGACGTATAAAGAACAATGTACCTAATATGTAGATAATTTTGTTAGCATTTTTGCAATATTTGCGGCATATTTACATTTGTCTTATTATGTAAGCAGTTTCAAGTATTACATCTACTATTTGAATAAAATTGTTTCTATTAAATTGTTTTGTTTTTTACCCTTTTAAATACATATTTTATTTTATGATACAATACTGGCACGGCACGACTGGCCATTATACATTATAAAAATAAATCGTTTTAGTCCATAGAGAAATATTTTATATACATAATAAAGTATTTATATTTGATACACAATTTAATACAATAATTATAATTAATATTGCGTTAAAAGTGCAGAAGTCTAAAACACATGATAGTAAAAAAGGACCTTGTCCGACTGTCAATTTGATGAGTGCCGGTTTGAGCCACACTTAGTTTTATTTTCCTGTTCTGGCGGAATTCGGAGAACATTCTTGTTTGTAGGTACTCTGCCTACCCTGCTTTATGCGGGATAAAGCGTGAATCTGAAAAAAATCAAGAAGGGATAGGGGACACTAAAATGACACACAAGTGTTTGGTTTTGCTTGTTTTATTTCAATCATTTGCTCTTACAAAATATGTTCAATGCAAAGGAACATGACTCGTCACAATAAAACATGCTTCTTAGTACCATTTTGTTTTAATTTATATATTATTTAGTCTCCATTCAGCATAACTATAAATAACGCGGGTCACGTAAAATGCTCATAGCACAATATAGAAACTTGCAAACACTTAGTAACAAAATAGATAGATAACTTTCTGCGTTTTCTCTGCGAGAAATGCTTTTACACTATTATCATAGTTATGCCAAACCTCACACCATAACACAACGAAGCAACATGTCCCTTAAAAATATTCTTTCTTACCAACAATTTCATCTTTTTTTTTACATTTTATGAAGTTTTATTTTTTTGCATTTCGTATTCCTAGGCTACCTACCTAAATTTTTATCTAAGCTATTCTACTATCTAGACTAGTCTGCCGGGTAGAACACCACGCTATATTAATACACATTGGACAAATACGTTCGTATCGACACTTCCCACTGATTTTTTTCATTTAGTTTTCTTTCTTTACACTTAGTCAACTACATAACAAAAGAGGTGAAAGCAAACTTGTTCAACTGAAACTTATCTCGAAATCGTGTTCACTAAGGTTCTTAGCTCTCTTACGCTAAGGGGGGGCCGGGGGAGAGGGGGAGGGGCGCGCGGGCGGCGACCTCAGTCCATTCAAATTAAATTATTTAATAAACTAACAAAGGAAACTACCCTAGAGCCGCCGGGTTCGCGCGCACCTTACCTTCGCCCCCGAATATGCTATGTCTATTCTATCTATCTTAGCGTCAAAACATTTTTTTTTGCTATTCTAACCTATCTATACTTAAACCTAAGCTCTAAAGCTAGCCCGCAATTCATCACCGCTCCATCACCGGTTCACCTTTGCAAAACGAGTCAACATTCACTTACAATCTAAATGACTTATTTAAAAAAAAAAAAACATTCACTTAACACTTCTAACCATCGACATGATTTACTTCAGTTGTATCGCAGTTTTGGTATTTAGGAATATTTAGCTCCTGAATTAATTTTTGTGCTTATAGTTTGAGTAGCTCTCACTATACAATATAACAAATCGCCACCGATAATCTCATTGTAACGTTACTTACTCTGTGTGTCTAACACATGTCAACATCGAAGTGAATGTAACTAGGAACATCTACGGTTTACCTCCAGTATTCAAATATTACATCGTGTGTGAAAAATGCAACGATTCGACAGCCACATTATCTTCTGCCAGTCGTTATTACAAAATAGTTAAACCACAGTTAATATTATCCCTAGATATATGAATACGGTAAGTCATCTTATTACCTGTAAAAATATCGTAAAGCACATGCAACTGCTATATTGTATCGTTATCTGTTCATTATTTAAACGAAGCTGAAGGCACTACCACCAAACGAACGTTATTGCTTACGTGGAAGGAAAGCATTAGAAAAATAAATGACAATCAACACTACAATGCTTTTGACGGTGTCAACTACACTACGAACCTACGACGACTGGTCACTTAAACTCTGACAGCATTATCCTATTATATTTGGGGAATATTCATCTGTAATTTGGAATGAAACAAATATAAATTGTATTAAAAATGGACACTGATATGGATGGGAACAATTTATAGTCTTTTACGACTAAAATAATAGGGACAAAGGAAGGACCGGGCTCGAAAGTAGTAAAATTATTTATACATTGAATCTGTTCATAAATGCAAAGCGGAAACACCTATCGGAAGACTGCTTTCACAGGAAGCCACTGTGTAGGTACTTCGAACTCTAAAAGATCGAATTACTTATCTTAGTACATTGCGACATTATTAAGACGTAGTATATCGCACTTCGTGTTTTTTTCAAAATTTTACAAGAATCAAAAAAGGCGGTATTAGTCAGTTCAAAATATTTGGCTTGATCAGAAATTATACAAGTACAAAACTGATCTACGGAGTTACTATATGTCAGTGCAAAATTTAAATGTAAAAAATCTCACTGTCATTACCCTTGTAACGAGAGTTAATTCTTTAATCTCAGCATTACCATCTACAATTTGTAATCTACGTATTGGAACAAGTTCAATTATATTGCTAACAATAATAGAGAAGTGCTGGTTTCCTCGACAATGGTTTTATTGAATTCAGGTTTCGGTGCATCAACAAAAGAAATATTTATATGATGAAGTTTACGGAATCTATCACTTTGTGTCTAAAGCACGAACTCTATCAAGAACTCAACAAATAACAAATCTACAAATTCGTTTAAAGTCTACGTCGTTCATTCAAAACCTGTCGCGTCATCTAAGTCAGTTCCTGTATTGATTTATTATTATTATAAGCCGGTCTACAGGTTTTGAATAAAGAAGTCATCTTAATCGTCAGATAAAATACAGTTAATATATCAAACATTTAGCTAGTCTTCAGTCCCTGGGTTGTATAAATATTTCCCTACTTCTTACTCGATTTTAATGATTTGTATACTTTGGTTCTGATGAAACTCGACGTGCCAAAATAGAATTAAACAGTTGCGATATAGTAGGCTTTACTCGTACCCATCAACAATGTATATACATGTATACATATCCATGTATAATTTATATATATTCAATATAAAAATATCAAATTTTATATAAAGTCATAAAGTCTACGTGATGGTACAAAATGTTCTCATTTACACCAAAACGGCGTTCATACGTGGATTTCGAATCCTTTACAATTCATAATGTGGAAATCAATCGTGGAATTTTTATTTGATGTTTTCTAGTGGAATGTGCCGAGTTGCCGACCGCCTAAAAATAACTACGCTTCATTCAGTACATGATTCTCAAAAAAGGATCACTTCATTTTTCACGTATTTCGAACATGAGTTTCAACGTACAAAAATTTGTATAGACTCGTAAAATGTATAAATAGACTTTACATACAACTGCTTATTGCTAATGTTGCCATATCAGCACTGCGCCACCAATGTCCACCCGCTCTCGCCGCCGGTACTGTCGTGAAACGCTCAACGAAATATGGATCGAGAAATAACTATCTGGAGGTTTTGGTATACATAAATTCAGTCTGTAGTTGGGTTTGGCAACGACGTTTTTACTATTATGTATTGTAGTTAAATAAAAATCGTCTATAGGAAAATATACATTTAAGCTCCATTTTCAATAAAACGTGTACAATGATGACGAGCAGTGGTTGATATCCTAGGATGAGACGAGATGAGAGCGCCCTGAGTAACACAGGTTTGTTGCGCACGAGTGTTACCATATTAAAAATAACTCGAGAACCGATAGAATATTTAAAAAATGCTTTAAAAATAGGTACTTGCGATTCTTGGAAGACTGCACCAGTATGAATGAATAATGTAGATAATACTGTATAGTTTATATGTATATTATCATTTTTCAAATAAAATTACTAAAGCACCATGCCAAACACATTTTGAACATATATATACGTTAATCACGACCATAGCCCCACGTGGTGGTCAAAATTACCTACGCCAACTATTAATGTCTTAGAGAAAGGTTAAAATATTTATTTAGCTGCTTCGGCCATTATTTGATACTATCGATATTTTTGTATTTTAAAAATACATTTTTCGCGAAAGATTTTCAATCTTCGGAATAAACATTTGCACGACGTCTACACGATGATAAACCTTTCTTAACGTAACACGTAAGTCGTTTCTCCTTTACAATTTGGTAGCATATAAATTTGTTTCCACATGATATGACCATTTTCGTTTACACTCTAACACCTAACCGCGCAGATATTGCTTCCGTCTATTACCAAATCATGACTTCGTTACAAACAAATTATAAACACTACCCTTTTAATAAACTAATTTTTCCAAAATCCGGATTGCACTTAAATTGTTCGATATCAATTTTTATAATGCCACGATTTTATATATTAATATTTGTTACGATTGCAAATTAAAAATAAAAATATTTCTTTTTCCGAAAATAAATTTAAAAATTTAAAATTTAATCAAATAAAACTATGCTAAAATAAATACCTACCTATCTTAAATAATCGTGTCAACATGTTCAAAACCTGCGCCTAAAATCTTACATTAAAAATTTCATAAAACAATAATAAAATTATAATGTAAAAACACATTTAAAATTGCAGCTATATCTATACATCAAATCCTCTCTTCCAACCGTCAAAAGACCTCATCAAAACATCACTGCGAATCGCGTTCAGCGTAAAGCCAAGAGGATCGAAGCCCACTGAAGAAGCCGAGGCGACGTTGCCAATCAAAAACTAGGCTGATCTTCGATGAAGTCTATAACGGCCGCAAATTAAAACTAAAACAAATTAACATCGTAAAAGTCACAGTTTCTTTGATTTTTGGCTCGTGTACAGCATGAATGGTAGCGTGGTCTGCGTCTACTTGGGGGGCGGATAGGGCTGGTAGGCCTCGTCCGGGGACGCCGCCGTGGACGCGTGCTCGCTCTCCATCGGCATCTGGATGATGGGCGGAGTTGGTCCCGCGAAGTACTGGTACGGGTGCGAAGCGAAATACTGGAAAATACAATTCAGCACTTTAATAAAACTCTCTTATACTATGTACATAAATTAAAGTGAAGAAAAGCGAGCGTTTAGTGACTAGCGTTAAGCGACAAGAGTACGCTATATACAGGAGCGTATCGTCATAGTGCATTGACACTCACGTATAATTCATTTTCCGGCCTTAAGCTGTCCCAGTTTACCTGGAAAACAGAGATTACTGTCAGTCTTCATGTTTTGCAGACTGATTTTTACAATTATTATGTGGCCGGAAATAATATTGCTGACTCATGATTCTCTTGAGTCATTCTCTTTCTTCGTTATAATATACCTGCGCGTACTAGTTTCGCTTTCGTGTTAAGTTAGCGTCATTACTTACGTATTGGCTAGGCACGGTGTCGATGGGTATGTGGGGTGGGTGCGCGGCGTGCGCGGGGTGCGGCGCGTGGGGCGCGTGGTGCGCGGGCGGGATGAGCGCGGCGTAGGGCGCCAGCCAGGCGGCGGGATGCGCGGCGTGGTGGTGATGCAGCTGCGGGTGGAAGGCGGCCACGCCGTACACGCCGCTGCCGCGGTAAACACCGCACTCGCCGCCCGCGCCGCCGCCCACTCCGCCCACGCCACCCGCGTACACGCCCGTCACGCTCATCGCCTGCAACACGGACAACTACAGGATCAATTACAAACTGTGGCACCCAACTGTTGTTAGTGTTTGAAAACCTTATCTTTAACTATCATTTTTATAATAACGTACTAATTATATGTGTTGCCAATGTTAAAATCTATTTTTTAAGCTTCACGCTATATCCTCCACATATCAGGGTAGGCAGAGGGAATCTGGAAACCTTTAAGATACTTCTTTCCCACTAAGATACTTCCGTTCTCCACTTTCCGCCGAATTCTCAAGGCATTGTTCGTTGAGTGACGGTCCAACGCCATGCTGTGCCTTGTTACCAGAGTGAGGGAATGAAAATATCAAATACTAGCGGCCCGCTCGCGGTTTCACCCGCGTGAACTATGTTATTATTAATTTCTGTCTCCATGGCTACGTCCCAGTGACGTCTATGCAAAATTTGAGACTCCTAGCATTTGTAGTAACGAAGTTTCATACAAACTTTCGACCCCAAAAACAACCCCTTAGAAGTCGAATATTGCAAATTCCCGTCTTAGCGAGCACCTATGTCCTACAAATAACTCCTATGCAAAATTTGAGATTCCTAGCACTTGTAGTTTCTGAGATTTCGTGATGAGTGAGTGACCTTTCGATTTTATATGTATAGATTAATTTCCTCCAAGTGGGAATCGAACCCACAACCGTAACGTTTAAAGTTATACACTTGTGCCCTTGCGCCACCAGGGCCTCGTCCATATAAATAAATGTAGAAACTCAGATTAATAATTGATACCTGTGTGATCGATTCGTTATTGTCCCTCCACGCTCGGCCGTTGCTGTCGTTCTGCTTGTTATATAGAGCTTTTTTCTTATTGCCTCCATCAGCGAACTTCACTAGCAATGGCTCCTTCGCACCCGGTATCGGGTTTCCGTTGAATACCTGAAAAAATACGGTAACGGTTAAGAAAATATCAAAATTTCTATTTTTTAGTAAATTACTTATATTCTCTTGATATTTTACATTATTATCTTTAAAGGTTAACAGACATAAGTGCAACCTTAATATTTACGAGTATGTAGTACATATGTCTTGCTTACTTGTATAATTTGCTCGCATTTTTCCCTAGACTCCATTCTCGCGAAGCCAACGCCTTTGCTGTGCCCGTGGGTGTCTCGAAGGATCCTTGTAGATACTACTTGGCCAAATTTAGCTAACAATTGGTCCACATCATTTTCTTTAAAGTGCGGTGGCAAGTTGGCCATGTACAGGTTGGTGGGATCCTGTTCCTGTTGCTGGAATACCCCAAAAAATAGTTCAAGCAACACATCTTATTGCTTATAACATGTAATGTATCCTATCTTCATTGGAAGATTTTAATTAAAATAATATATCTTTGTTAATATGATCATAATTATTAAAAATTACGCACGATTTAATAATAAAAAAACAAAATTGACTACATATATTATAGAACAAAGAGTTAATAATTTTACTTTTAAAAAATATTGTTATATTTTTCATAATAATAAAAATTAATTGCGCATTTTGTCGACAAAACTCAAGGTAATTCCTGAGTAAACTGATATTAGCTTGAAGCCAGCGTAGATTATCTAGACACAGAAGCCAGCTGTGACGTTAGTCAGCATTGATCTAATATGCTATAGTATTATTATTATGTGGGTGTTATCAACGACATGGGCATATACATCAGCATAGAGTTTATGAAGCTTGTTAAAGTCGCATACACTAATTTAATATTGAAAGCATAGAATACCCAGAGCCCAGTAGCGAAATACATTGTTATAACGCTGAAGCAAACGATAATAGTATAGAATTAACAGGATGAAACAATGTTTGAAGTAAGTAAGCGTTATATTTGCGCTGAGGGTTCATAAATACTTACAACACGACAACGTCACACAGTTCTGTTTGGGTATTACGTTGATACCAGAATATCTCGTGGTGATCCCCAAAATTAACTGACAAATGAATGGTTACAAACTTGTGAAATTGATTTGTTTCTCATTATTAACCGCCCATTGAATGTCAATGATCTGAACTCTGGTCCTACTCAAGCTAAATAGGATCCAAACATCTATAGTCAATATGTGACTTACACGGTATCTAAATATTGACTTCCAAATATGGAACAGGATGCTGATGCTACTTTATGCAAAGGTAATTCAAATCTAGCAAAACATTTACATTAGTTAGAGAACACGGCTGTACTTTAAAATGCTCTGTTAGATATTATAGCATTTTTTTTAATAAAAAATGGGGTAAATACTAAAGCTATAAGTAAGGGTAGGCGGATTAGAGGACAGGACTGGAAAGGTTTTTTGGGTCTTTCTAATCCATTATCGAGGATAACATTCAAATTTGTAACGTAAATCCTCTTATCTACGGATTATACATTTTGAATAAAACATAAATAATTATCTAATGTGTACAAACTACTTAAAAAACTTCTATAAGTAGAATTTTAAAATACAATAATAAGTTTGAATAAAATATTTCATGACAGAATCTCGTCTTTTATAAGAATATAGGAAATAATAGTTTAAGGAGGATTAAGAATGTTATAATAATATTGATTTCCGATACAAAACTTGATGGACCAATTACCGGCGTGTCGATAGTAAAACTTGGATGAGCGGAAAGGGAGCAGGCGGTTAGTCATAATAGTATTACTTGCATGCACAACGTACACGGTTCAGTCTACGCAGGAACCAGATACCCACTTTAGCCATCTGGGCCTGAACACCTTTGGCTTGTAATCCTTTAACAGCTGCCTCCGCTGATGCGATCGTTTCAAAATCTACAAAACCGTAACCTGCAAAAATGAAAATAAAATACGTGTATAGTAATGGGCGCTTTTGCGTCGAACATGTCCGTAGATTTGTTTTAAAAATTAATGATACATGCTTAATTAAAGGACATCTAGATATAATAAAATATAATTTACCTAAATTAGTGAAAGAAATCGAAACGGAATCTAATGATTTGATAATATTACAAAATTGGGCAATGACATGTGAGTAAAGAATAACACTGTGAGAGACATTACGTGCTTTTTCACATATAATATTTCAAAAAAACCTCGTGCCATAGTGCAGTAATGGTGATGACCTTTGTGATGAAACAATAAAATAAACAAGTACAGTAAACAATATTCTTTGTATGAGAATGTCACAAATAATGCATAAATCGAAACTAGTGTTCGTGCATATATTAGAAAAAGTCTCACCATAGATGAATTAGTTTAATGAAGGTATATGGTATTCTAGAAAATATTAATATAAATTCAGTTACAAATAATTCTCCACTAAGAGAAAAGTACATGTCAGTAGATAAATATATATTAATATATATAATTATAATACATACGTGAATAGCTATACTGTTTTATTATTAAGAGTTATATTGGTAAAGGAGGATATCTATTGTAGGTAAATGTATATGTGGCAATGTTTATTAATTTTGATTACCTTTACATTTATTCGTATTTTTGTCCAATATTGCTTTTGTTGAAATTATGTTGCCATACCTGAAAATTAAAACTTTGTTAAAAAGATTGTTGAGAACCTATACTAATGCATGAACCTACATTAATGAGACGATGCTTACATCTGACACATTTGGACGAGGTCCTTATCAGTCGTGTTCTGGCTTAGGCCGCGGATATATAGGTTGGTACGGCTTAGTTGTTCGCCGGATGCGCCAGTAGTCGACGCCGAAGAGGCGGGTGGCGGTGGAGCCGTGCTGAGGCTAGTGGACCGGGTTCCACCTGCAGAGTTCGATGACGAGCTGGATGCAGTGTTAGCCGGAGATGCTGCTGTCGGCACCCGCGTGCCCGTCGCCCCGCAGCCACCCGTCATGGCCGCGCCAGTATACTGTAATAATAAGGTCAACACGTTAGATTCTAAGTTCTTGAAAATTCTAATATATAATCTAAATATATAGTATTAAGAAATATATTTCAGGAACATGGATTAGTTCATTACTTATTTAAGTGCCGAGTAATAAATAGGGTCGTATAATAAACATATATCGATTCTAAGCACGTGCCCTCAATCAGCTCGCACTGCGTACCACCAGTAGGTGCAGACTGCAGTCTAGGTGGAGGGAAGGCAACGGTTTACGGTATAGATTGCACGCGGGGTCCGATCGTTTACGGGAAACAGTTAGGTATGTTGGTTAACTAGTCGGCATTCTGACCGCTATACAGGAAGTAGTTACGGTGGTGATCAAGTTTCTTGGCAGTATAATGAGAACTCTTTAATTATTCGTTTTCACATGAATCAAAATTCTGAAATACGGTTATAAATTCATAATATTTAGTAGGATATTTTTTAAGGATTATGTGGATAAATAAACACGGAGTAGAAATCTTACTTATTTATGTTTATTATTTAAAAACAACAATTTTATTTTAAAAAACATAGTGACCAAGTAATTTTTGATTTATTTATTTTACACTTTACCCAAAACACTTTGATTTTCACGTTATGATTCCCAAAATGGATCTAAATCCAAGAAGAAGCCGCGGGCATAAGTTATATGTATTTCAAGTTTTAGGAGTCACGCTGACGATAGATAGTCACGTAAGTAAAAGCGATAACTGCGAAACGTACACTGTAAAAGGAAATTTATTCGCCCCATTAGTGTCTATGGAGGTATAACTCTACATGCTGTAGTTATTTGCATTGCGTTAACATATTAAAGCAATAAAATGTGGTGTCCCTTGTACTGAGAGACGTGAGACGATAATCCATGTGTCTAAGTGAAGTCGTAACAGTTATAAACAATAAACACTTAACAAAATAGAATTTGTGTACCTATAAAATATCAGGAAAAAAGTCCTAATTTAAGTGAATTTATATATTTTTTCTTTCTATTTTATTAGTGCAAAAATTTACTTAATATCTTTCTTATTTTGTTATTTTAACATATTGTTATGGCAAAAAATTTAAGAAACATTTAATGATATTGTTTGAAACTCTTGGTACAATTAGGACTTCTTTATATAGTTATCCTTTCACTAGAAAAGTGAACGATGCATTAACAACACGCAAAAAGAATATAGTAACTGATGCATTTAAACATTCTAGTAATTAAGTAGACATTTTTTAATAATTATTTAGTGGCAATGACCTTAGTAAAACCTATTCTGTTTTCATTTCTTGCGTTGAGATTATGTTACAATTAGATAGTAATATTTATTCTAGCATATTTTTCAACAATAGAGCTTGAAAATTTACTTACTTTGGATTGACATAAACCTTTTTGCCAATGGTAAAAATATATATATAAAAAAAAGTAAACTTTAATGACATTTCTAACGTTGACAAATCCCAATTTGAGCGATGGATCAAGAAGGAGGGAGGGAGAGTCTTAGTGACGCGTCTTGACGAAAACCAATCATCGCTTTGCAAACTTTTGACGGCATACACTCAAACTCTAAAGATATTAGCATGCGCGACTTCTCAGAATTCTTTAATTTATTACATTCCAACTTATTTGAAAAAAAAAACTGTTCAAAATAAATTAATATTTTCCTCTTGCCAATATTATTTTATAAATAAGAATAGTAATTTATAAAACATCCTCGAAGTCTACATTATAAATCGTATGCAGTTTTCATTTAAATTTAAATTCATGTCCAAGCGTAAAGCAAATTGAATGGCAAAGAGATTTTGCTCGTCCACCTCAAGGATAAGAATGGAAATTGAAAATTTGAATTTGAATAGGTGCCTCTGAAGAATTGTGATAGTTTAGTTTTGATTGTCGGATCTAGAAGTATAGATTCAAAGAAACTCACGCAAATTACTACAAATTAAATTATTATAAAAAAGATTAATATAAAAACTGTTCAATTAGTAAAAGTAATCGTATTTAGGCGCCATTTTACTACTTCAATTTTAATAGATTGCCGACATGTTTACTGTGAGTAAAAAAAATGAAAATTTAAGAGTCATTGTCTTTATAACTGTGTAGCACTGTAGTGTATTGTTAAGTGTAGGGTGTCAGGATATAGCTAGGGCTTGTAACAAGACAAGGGGTAGCACGAGGGCCCTTGCCCCGTTTCAAGGACTTTATCACCATTTACGTACGGAAAATGTCGAGAAATGAAGACTAATTCACGAGTTAAGTGAGGTTGTATGGAATCAAGAATTTTCAAGTAAATTAAGTTGGAAATTGGATTTTTTTTTCTATTTTATACATTAGTTAGCGAGTCTGTAAAGAAATCAAATTTAACAAAATACATAAGTTTATTATTTTGTTCAACAAGGCAATGTTGTTTTGTGATGTTTGACTTTGACTATTTCTACTGCTAGTACTAATAATTATCAAACGAAGCTATTATATTTTAAGTATGCCCATGCCCCAAATATTTACAATGAAGTAAAAACAATAATGCTTGCTAAATCAATTTCAACGATTAATATGAGATTTTATAAATAATTTGAAATCGTCTTGTAACCAGAAACGTGTTTTCGTCATTATTCGTATACAATGAACTTGAAAATCACATTGTACAGCATAACTCTTAATAAATATTTTAAAACGATGCACTTTGCAACATTTGTACTGCACACGCGGAAGGTAGTCGCGCTGACGTCACGCGTAGGCGGGCAGGGGGGGGGCGGGGGGCGAAGGCGCTCAACAGTTGGTCCCGGCTCGATAGCGCAGCGCGTGCGTGCCGCGCGCGACGTCACATGGCCGTCACGTAACCACGATGCATTAAGCCTCTCCGTATTTGTAGTCAAAGTGACCATTTTGATTCAATTTAATTAGGAGAACGGAACGGAATCAGCGCGAAACAGTCGCTTTTTAACGAGTTTCGTGATGTTCCGTTCGATAAATACGATACGATCCGTCCGCTATTCATAGGAAGCTTGGCGAAATGAAACATAAATCCCATTTAATCTATTTAAATTGGGCTCTCCATTTGTTTTATCTTCGTTTCAATCAAAGTATTGATGAATCTATTCCGTTTTGACTAATGTAAGAAAGCTATATCAAATTCCGAATAATTATGTTTCGGTAAGAGTTCAATTAAGTTTTCACATTGATTTATCTCTAGATAAGTTTTATATAATAATAAATATGTATAGACTATGATTAAACAAATACCAAATTAATATTAATTTTAAGCGGTCTTCATACATTTGGCTATAGATATTTTGTTAAAAGCATACGTGGAATAACTTTTAGCGACCCACGACGTAGGCACATTTAAATATTTGCAGCCGGGTGAGGTACGTCAGTATGCCATTATGATAATTTAAGAAAAAACGCGGCTCCTCTTCGAAAAAAATACCCTTTTTGTACGCTCTGACCCGACCCGCGAACAACGATATTAAACAAGTTTACCAGATAAAAGCGTTGTTTTTGTACATATTGTTGAGCAGTAAACATTCATGGAAAAGTATTCTAATATTCTTTCAGCCTTTCTGCACTGGCAAGTTATTACCGTTTCAACGCAAGCTAATAAATTGTGCATCACTTTAAATTGTCACTTAAAAGTTAGCGTGAAAACCTCTCACAAAGCATTAAACGTGGAATGTTTTGTGGGCTGTTACTCTCAAGGGGCTAGGGTCCTTCACCTTCTGCCATCGCAGAAATAAATCTAATTCTTTGGATGACAGATATCAGCAAGCCGTGTTTATTTATACTTTCACTCCGAGTTTGGAGGGTTGCACATATGGGATGTGCCTTGTTGAGGCAGCTTGTACAAAAATAAACTATTATCTTCACTAAGTCAATAAACGCCTAAGAGCTTGTTACAAAATCATTTCCTGGTCTAAAAATAGACTAAGTGCGGTGGAGTTTTAATATAAACGTTTATCATAAGATAAGAATAGCCGTAGATTTTTTTTCTCATGTCTACGCCGTATGCCTTGTATAGTAGAGTAGGGGGAAATAATTTAATATTAAGACAGACACTACTTTTCGCCCGAATTCATGAGTGCGTGTAGAGAACGACAAAATGGAATGAAAATTCATTTCTCCAAGTAGAGATTGAACCTACGACCTCAAATAGTTAACATTAGAGTAATTCACAAAGACATCTAACAGAATAAATTCAAACCACAACTACATGTAACAATTCGCACAAAGTTTAATATGTCTAAATATTCTTGAAGCGTATGATGTGCGTGAAAATAAACGTCGAGTAGAGCGTGGGTGTTAAGACAATTACCTGCAGTGGAGAAATAAATGATGTGAACAGCTAATATATTACTACAATGTCTATCTTATGTTCTCTACATAGTGAGTGACTCTGTTAATGGTTGAACGATGGAGTGATTTAGTTATTTATGTTACCACTACAAAAAAACCTTGGATCCCTTTTACCAAAAAAGCAATCTCCATTTAGGGCTGCCATGTTTGTTAGAGGGCGCGATGTATCTAACAAGCTGCACGTTGTGACGTTTGTGACAGCTGACATATAGCGGCCATTAATCAGCTGGTAATGGATACTTGACCAGTATTAAAATTTACCAAATCAGTATTTTTTTTATTTTTGTTATACTGTTTGTAATAATCGAGTGTTATTAATTCGAAAAATACAACTAATACAGCAGATATTGTTATTTTATTCAGTATTTGGTCAAGTATTGCCATAAGTAGAAAGCTTCAACCACTTCCGATACAATATATCTAATCTCAGCTTATATCTACCGGTGGATAAAAAAAAACTAGGTTAGGAAACCGGAGAGCAATGTTCGCTTTAAAAGGAAACGTTGTTTCAAAGAATGATTGCTAATTTTTGTATAGGTTCAATAAATGAATGTTGCAATTTTATTCGCGTATGTTACATTGTTGATTAAACTAACGGTTTTCTATATTATTTTTATAAAATTATGAATGCTTGAGCAAATGGCTCGTGCAAATACCGTTACGTATAATACATTTACAAATTAGTAATTCTTTTATATTAATCTATGGCTACAAAAAAAATGATGTGGCACGGCAAGTGTGTACTTGCCGTATGAAATATATACGATATTGTAATGAATATTGCGTGATATTCAAAAAGAGCGACTTTTAATCATGGTTTAATTTTTTTTAGGAAATTCAATAGAATTTTTATTAAAAATGATTAATTAAGAAAATACATCTATTTATCTATATATATAAAATCGAAAGGTCACTCACTCATCACGAAATCTCAGAAACTACAAGTGCTAGGAATCTCAAATTTTGCATAGGAGTTACTTATAGGACGTAGGTGCTCGCTAAGACGGGAATTTGCAATATTCGATTTCTAAGGGGTTGTTTTTGGGGTCGAAAGTTTGTATGAAACTTCATTACTACAAATGCTAGGAGTCTCAAATTTTGCATAGACGTCACTAGGACGTAGTCATGGAGACAGAAATTAATAATAACATAGTTCACGCGGGTGTAACCGCGAGCGGGCCGCTAGTATTTTATATAATAACACTTATTGTTGTTTAAAATGCAATACAATCCAACAAATTAAAGTTTTTGTTTAACAAATAAAAACATTTAAGAAATAAATGTATAATTAATCATATAATATATTTAAAAAATGTAGTTATGATAGTAAAAATTGTGGTTTATGAATATATACAGTGGTATATAAATACATAGGTAACTATACATTACTCGTCACTAATGCTTAACCCCATTGAACAGACAGACCGACACAAAAACTGAAATAAAACAAACAACCCAAATTGATGGCTTCAAGCCTTCATGGGCATTATTTTACGACTTTCGAAGATCATTGAGAAGTATACTAAATAATACTAATTTTATTACCATGCCATATGCCGATACCGAATCAGATTTCACGAGGTCTATGAAATAGTTTTTGTTACGGTTTCGCCTTAACAGATAAATAATAGTTCTCCATGTTATCGACGATCAGAGCACACCAACTTATATGCGATGTTTCCATAGAAAGTTCACGTCAATAAATGGATTATATTGAATAAGTTCGCTACGACTCGGACGTGAGATATATAGAAAATGATAAAAAACTTTGTTAACGGAGGACGTTGATGAGGCTAAGTGTTTCGTAAGAATAACGTTATTAACAAATAATGATAAAAAAGGAATCGTGTGCTTCCGAAATTACTTCTCCTAAAAGTATATTTGAGATAATTGGAGACAGTAAAATTATTGAATCTTGTTATGCAAACGATAAACTATATACTTAGGTACGTAAGTAATAAGATAATATATTTTGTTAAATTTCCTCAATACTGGCCCTATTCAACCACTTATATTGCCTTATTGACTTTGCCTTACTTTAAAAACATTAAATATAAAATTAACACTTTTTTAAATAGTACAAACACAACAGAGGATGTCGTGCAAAAATACAATATAAAAAAACAGTAATGTACAACATTCTCACGTACATTTAATATATTATAAAAATCCTCTCAACACATTACAATAAAATGCAACGCTACTTCCGGATTAAGTACTAGAGTGTGAAACTCTAAAAAGAGTTCTGCAACGCTCGCCCACGAGATAAATCCTGAAGGAGACGCTTCGTAATAAAACACGTACGACGCGGGGCGCTACATTTTATTTCAGAAAGCGATAAGGACGCGAGAAATTCCTTTTACGAGATTCTTGCGGAGGGGGAGAGTCGCACAGCTAACACACAGTGTGAATACAGCTCGTGTGCGACATCTGGTTTATGTCGGCGTTAGTTCGTAAACCCGCCGGGGCCCGGGGGCGGAGCGCCCGTCCGCTGCGGGGCCCGTCTCGACGCTCAAATCGTTCGATGCACTGTGACAATGATCAATGTACTGTAATTACTCACCACAGATATATGTTAACGAAAGCTCGGATACCAAGTATTTTAATCACTACTGATGTACGGTTCCCCTTCTGTCGGACCTTTATGTTTCGATACTTATCTGTTTATACTTATACTTAATTTATTAGTCTCGCCGTTGAGAGATAACGTGTTAAAGTTTTGCATTTTAACAATTTGCACATACGAAGATTAAGATGTAAAAATAAATGTAGAAATTCTGATATTTCATTATCAACTTAAATTGATATTTTATAATACAATTAATTGGTTATTTTATCTTTAGTTCTCAATTTGCCAGTTTTTAATTTTGAATAGTTATTAATAATCTATCCAAATATAAAACGAATTTATTATCTATACTGTCACTCAACCTACAAAAACGTAATGTTGGTACACACGCTGTCCCACGAAAAACTGATACAAGATTTAAGGTGTAGAATCACAGTCTGGAAGTGTTCACGGTCCGTAGCCCGGCATTACCGTTTATAGGGGATTGCCCATCAGCGCCGTGCCTGAAGTAGTCGGTAATAACGCTTGTTGCCTTCCCGTTGCCACTTAACCCGAATAGGGTTCTGTGTAGTGTAAATAAGGAAGCTTTGCCGTAATACTTTTATAAAATATTATTTTTTTCATATTTTAATGAAAATGTTGGCGAGATTTAAATAAAAATGTGTTGCATTTGAAAGTTCTTAACTCTATTTTTTTATAGTAAAGGTTGTTTACCGCAAATAGCAGGGTAGGTAGAAGGAACTTTGGAACCTAATGTTAAGATAGTTCCGTTCTCCATTTTCCGACGAATTTTCCAGGCAGTGTGTGTTGAGTGGCGAGGCTCAACGTCGTGTAACGTCTTAAGTCTTGTAAGTCTTTTTTTAGCTAACTTTGGGAACTTAGTATGAAGACATGCCGTTTATATTGAGACACTTCCATTCTCTCTTACCGTCGAATTCTGAAGGCATTATATAGAATAGTGAATTTCTACCTTTATTAGTTCTATGAGTTACAATTTTTTAAATTTCTAGATATATAAAATTTAGCTGACTTCATAAACTTTAACTACTAATAAAAGCAAGCTACATCAAAACGGGCAAAGTAATAACAAACACACGCATCACCCAAAACCTTTCAAGTAAGTTCCGTTGACACTTACGGAGTTTATTATTTAGTCTAACTTGTGCATTAACTAGTTTTATGCAAATCATGATACAGACATTGAGTGCTTCCAACATTAATCACGTTATATTGTTAATGTTTGTGTTTTGTGAGGGCCCCAGACGCGGTTAGCCAAATTGATGGAGCGAACTTCCCTCTTAATTACGCCTGCTCCTAAGTCTGGCTAAATTAAAGTAGGAGTAAATCTGAATTGCAGCTAAGATTAAGATACGACTAGTTCTGTTTCTTATTTGCTTTTGGAGTTTAATTTATTGTCTCTGTAATTCTGACTTCTGTAAGAAAAGGAGGTTATCAATTCAACTGTATTTTTTTATGTTCACTATTCTTTAACTATTCTTTTTTTATTGACAAATAACTCAATATCCCGTTAACCGATCACGTTGATTATTTTGTATTACAAAAGATACACACAGGGTAGGTTGACGAAAGTTTCGTTAGGTTCTGATTATAGGATGCGGTTGAAATTGAAGAAGTCAGTTTTTTTTGTTGTTAAAAATTATAATTATTTTGGGGGATCAAGGATTTATTCCGCATATAGCAGGGTAGGGTAGGCAGAGAGAAAATGGGAACATAGAGTTAAGACACGTCCGTATCCATTTTCCGCCAAATTCTCAACTCCGCTTTTCCCTCGTCATAAGTGCAAGGAAATGAAAGTATTAAATATTTTATTTCCACGAATGGGAATGGAGCCCATGCCCTCTCGCGTTTACAGTACCACGCTTGTGCCCTGCGCCACGACTGGCCTCAATCAAGCACATTTTTGGTGAACTTAATTATTTATACGATTAAGGATGTGTCACGCTAAATATCTTAATATTTTATTAGGTTAATCGTTTGCTTTGACGTGTCAAGAGTATTGTTTGCGGTATGATTTCTAATTACTTAGTACATGGATGCAGCTAGTGATATATGTATTGCATAACCCTGGACAATAGAGTTCACGCCAAGTTGAGCGTTCATTGTGGTTGCCTATAAATTAACTTATACTATTCGCATAGTTTATTAACTGAGCTTATGTTAGTTTTAACTATGTACCGTGGGAATACGGAGGTTAGAAGGATGTTAAGTTAAACCACGGCTAACTCGTTTCCGTCAGGCATAAATTTTACTATAATGAGTAACGCGACTGACTAAGTGAGCCTGTAGTAGGAAAGCGTGCGACTACTTAGTGACTGTGTCACGTACTTACAGAATACCTACCTACGTGAAGTACTTATATTGTTTTTGCGTCAATTATGTTAATGCTGGAATGTGGTATGGAGTAATTAATTGTTATCTTCTGTATAAGATATCATTATTACTCGTGACTACAATCAACGTCATTGGTGGCAACTTTTTTTCTGCTTGTTATTATAAAATTTAACAGCTTACTTTTCTTTTTAAAGTGGTGAATGTTTTTTGATTAAATAATTGTGTTTATTGAAACTATTACGCCAGCCCGCGTATAGTACCGCGTATAGTACGGTAGGCGGAGTAAACTTAGTATTGGGAAACTATTCTCCACTTTCCTTCCAATTTCTTTTTAGTGTCGGAACTCAACTTTGTTTTACAATAGTGAGAATACTAAAGTAATAAAAAAAATCAATCCCTGAGTTTCCCCATGAGGCTCGTGTCCACAATCATTGCGTTTACACTCAGAAGCTTTCTCATTGCGTCCACATGTTTTTTTTGCAGCAATTTTTATATATCATTAGCATTTATCGTGTCGTACCTGGTGCGACGCGTAAGGGCTGGGGGCCGTCGCGTAGGGCTGCGGCTGCGGCGGCGGGTAGCGGCAGGGCTGCGGCGTGTATGCCGCGGCCCACTGCTGCGTGCCGCCGCGGAACTGCGCGCCCGCGCTCGCCATGCGCGCCGCGCACGCGCCCGCGCCCGCGCCCGCGACCGTCACCGCGCCCGAGCCGACTGCGCCGCTGGCGGAACGACAGCCGCCGCTGCTCTGTAATAGACGTCAAATATGCAGTTGGAGATAAATGTATACGGAAAAGCAGAGAAATCTAGTGACTTAAGATACTCCGTTCCCTACTTTACATTGCGTGTTGATTGCGGAAGACAACGCCGAAATTAAAATAATACATAATTTATTTTCCTGAATTGAATTGGGAAAAGAGGATCGAACCCATAACCGTCGCGTTTACAGTAAAAGATAAATAGTGTATAAAATTAGAAATAAAATAAATTAGTTTGATTTCAATTAAACTTTCAATCTAAAAATAAAAAAATTAACAAGTATGGGAAATTTGAAAGTATATATTTTTTTCTATTGAGACGCGAGCGAGTCACAAATCGCAAATTGATTGTCACAAACAGAAATGCCGTTACATTCTAAAAGCAAAATCTATATAAACATAGATGCATATAACAGATACAGTGAACGCATAAGAATCGCAACCACCAAACTCTTCATCAGTGAATGTCGCAAATACATATTAAGTATTTATTAATAACTTAAATTTAGACGTAAACGGTAAAATATCAGCTATAAGTAGAGCGCTTACTAAAAGTGTTTATAGCTTTGTACAATGTATGATGATTCTGTCATCCTATATCTTATAAAACAAAGTCGCTTTTTGTGTCTGTCTGAACTTTCTAACTCTTCTTCTTCTAAACCACCCAACGGATTTGGATACGGTTTTCACCATTAGGTCGAGTATTTCTCAGGGAAGGTTTATATATAGTTTATTATTTGTACATTCTTATGTAAATTAACATAAATACGATAAATGTGTATAAAGTCCTACCCGTTGAGACACTTTGGCGCATGCGCTGCTTTAATGGTAAATACTACATGAAAAAAATGTACTGGAGTATTGTTCCTCTTAATGAGATCTACAAAAAAGTCCGCGAGAGCATATTTTTATTTTTTAAGAATAACGTGTAGTGATCATATTTCTGTCTAAAAATAGTAATTTCAATATATTTTTTATTGTGAGGGATATTTTTCCATAATGGTATTAATCCTTATCCTTTAAAATACTTTATTAAATTTCTACGTTAAACGAAGATAAAATTTGCTTTTTAAACTATTTCGAAATTGCGAATAGTTTTAGAGAAAAACGCATTTAATTATTGACACATCACGCCGTTCACACATCAACTGCATCGAGTCAAGTTTCACTTATCCCTTACTCTCAGCATATAAATAAGTATATTAGTTACGTTGGCCATTTAATGTAGATCAAAACTGTCTTTTCTGTTTTTCATTTTAATAAGTACTTTAGAAGTTGTTACAATATCAAAAAATCCTTGCTGCGAAACGCGCCTCGCGACGTTATGCTTATACAAGTGAGTCCGCCGCGGCCGCCTGCCTTACACGCATCGGTGGTTCAGTGGTAGAATGCTCGCCTGCCACGCGGGCAGCCCGGGTTCAATTCCCGGCCGATGCATTCTATTTAATTTTCGTCACAGGCAGCCACGTAGTGCTTGCTTTTCATCAGGGACAGAATACTCTCTTCAGCATTAACCACAAGCTCGAAAAAAAAAACCCGCCTGCCTTTATAGCAACGAAGATTTAGATGCCAATGTCATTTAACTATCTAAAAGTAGTAATTTAAATATATTTTATGAAGTACTTGAAAAGATTAGTAGCACACATTTAAAATTACGGTACCTACTAAAAAATCCTTGCTGTGTAAAACAATTGGAAAATCCTTATTGAAACTACGAAAATGCGGGTTGCATTAGGGTTTAATTAATTTTCACATTATCTTAAGTGCTTTGCAAACATACATTATATGAATAATCCAGTAGTAAAAGCGGGCGAAGCCGCAAGGGGGTCGCTAGTTATATATAATGTTACGCATTAACAACTCTCTATAATACTAGAAAAATAACAACAAAACATTTTATATACCTATGTGTGTCATATTATGTACATTTATACATACGATACGAGACGGCGTAAACTGTATAAGCTAATATATAGGCAGAGGGAACCTAGTGTTAAGACACTCCGTTCTCCACTAAAATATTAGATATTTCCTTTCCGCAAGTGGGACTGAACCCACAACCTATCGCATTTACAGTCTATAGACTGGCCTCGTACATACTGATGTCAAAAACAATCTTTTAAAGTACCAAATCATTGTATTCTGATTTAAAGCGCTCATTTATGTGAACAAATCAAAAGATAAAAGTAAAATGGAAGACGCACAGACGGAGAGCTATCGTGAATTGTACTTATAAATTCCACTTGTCATATTCAGACCGTGACCGGGAAGCTCGTTAAATGTTAATCTAGATTTTATAATCGTACGGATTATTATTATGTATTGAATGTGACATTGATATATGTCACGAGGTTTATATTTACTTACATACATAATTAACAATATTTTTTTTGTATTAACCTAATAAAATTACTGAGGCTGAATAAAAAAATATTTCTGTAAAATTCACTGTACAGTTAGAAGAAGATTTAAAATGTTCTTTCAAGATAGAAATTCTATAAAAAGATCTAAAAACCACAGCAAGAGCTTAAACTTGTACTCTTAAAAGGGCGAGGTAAGTCGGTCAGATACTAAAGAAAGCACTATAAGCTTAACACATTTAGCCATTGTGCGGTTCAGTTAATAAATCAGTATTAAGAATTGATTTAAGATGTTTCTTTGATTTTATAAAAAAAATCTATAAAAATGGTCTGTTCTGTTTATAGATATAGACTTCATTAAAAAATAAAGCTGTCTTATAACTGTAGTGTCTTCTGTTCAAGAGCCTTTAAATATGTTGCATCATAAAGTATGACTTAGACATACTAGTATGAGAGATTGGCATCTAGGCGTCTAAAGCGTCGAGAGCCGTGACGAAGCGTCTTGAAGACTTTCGCAATGTATAGCCTACGTTACCTATGAACGTTGCCAAGTTTTCCTTTATAGCCTACATGATAGATTTGTATTATTGATGCCTGACAAGCACAACTACATTGAAATAAAAAAGTTATTTTTCTTCTTCAGCTTCACGCAGTATCCCGCATTTGGTAGGCAACCTAGCGGGGAACTACTTAGGAGAACCTAGCGTGAAGATACTCCGTTACCCACTTTCCGCCGAATTTTCGAAGCATTACGTGTTGAGTAGCGAATCTCAACACCGCGCTTTCCCCCGAGTGGCGATCGAACCCACAACCGTCGCGTTACGTTCCCTTGCGTTACGAAAGTTCAAAAAAGCTCTGAATAAATAATAGTCAGCTATCATACAACAATCATCACGTTTTTTTTTATTCTGAACCAAACTTTTCTAGTATAACGACTTAACATTAACTACTTAGTGGCATGAATACCAACATTTAGTATATTTAATATTTGTTATGCCAGGCGAGTACCTTCCCTGAGAAGGAGATTTATAGTGGCAATAACAATGTATAATTTCACCCGGCGACCCCCAACTTGGAACTTAATTATTTGAGTCACGGAATTCCAAAAACCATCCGAGAAACCTTAGGGATAAGTTATAACTTTTCAAGCAAACAGCGTTCTTATTCTTTACAACTATTTTTTGCTACTGTAAAAATGTATAGGTGAGTAAGACTCTCGGGCTATAAGCCGACAATCCGCTTAGCGTGAGTGTAGGCGTGCGGTCCAAGGAATTAGGGTAAAATATAGATTCCTAATGATTGCTGTAGTGACGTTTCCTTAAGGCTTCGCTCTGGATCAATTAGAGGCCCGTTTGGGATGGAGGTATTTTTAAAATATTTATTTTGTTAACTTTAATATAAGGTATATCAAATTTGTTTATAGATTCTTGGTGGCCAAGCTTAGTGTGAATCTTGCCCAAAATGCGTGGTTAGCCGTATGTCGCTATAAACGAATTTTCACATAATTAAAGCAAAACACTTGTTTAAGACTACTACTAAACTGATACTTTTATAACTTTTATTGTATAGCAGGTATAATTAAACCTTTGAATTACGATGAAATGAAAAGAACACCTCGATTTTCCACATATTTATCCTATAACTGTAATCTGTCTAAAAGAGAACGTACGTTCACAAATACGTAAAGGCGGCCGTGATGATTAAGCCAATTACACCTAATTGTACTTCTACGTTAATGATACAACACTTTCTTGACTTGTATGAGAAATAATAATGTAATAAGCTATACCTTATTACGATATATCGTTCGAGGAGATTTCTAAGTAGCACAAGAAAAAAAGTTAAATATTTAGTAATATTTGTTGGGAGATACAAACTCCATTGCAATTGATGGATCATAAATTAGCGAAATTAAAGTAAATACTGTCATTATGGTCTTGATATAAACATAGCAGACCAAGCACAGACGAGGCAATAGAAAATAATATACTAATAATTTTACTTTTTCATATCTTTGAGTTCCTTCGCGTAATGTAATTTAGGATGGAGATAAAAAATAAACCAGCAAACCAGATAGCAAAGACACTTGTCATCTAGTGGTAAGGAATATAGCATTTTCTCGACGAAGATTTAGTTTTATGTCGAGTGGGAAGAACGGCGTCGGCAGGTCGCGACGATGTCTCGGCGACGCGCCTTAAGACGATCTTTTTGCCTCTCAAGGACAATAGGTTTAGTTCTAGATAAGTTTAAAATAGGGATATAGAGATCTAAATAGGCTGATAGTATTACATATGTAATTAATGTTTTAGATAAATATGTACTTTTTGTTATCAAATAATTTATATACAAAATATATTTAAAAATATAAAAGAACACTCTTTCGACAATGGGAAAAGGATCCAGGCTACCGGTGGCTATGGCTCTACAGTGAGAAAGCTGCATGGTTCTTGATCCAAAAGCTAAGCTAACTTCTTAAGATTATTACTATCGTAATAGTAAAACTTAGATTCAATTTAAAGAATCTGCTTTAGAACGTGCAATAACTATTTAATTTTACGATCTTAATTAATCTTTCGATACAATGTATGTATAATGCAGATAAATTTCCGCATGATCGACCATCGATCGGCGAGCTCAGTAAAGTAACGATTACCATTATTTAGCATTTTTATTATTGTTAAACAGTTTCATTACTCGGATATCAAAACAGTTTGGATATTATTGTAGTTTTACTGGGATTATTTTTAGTATTATGATGCAATTAATATAAAATTAAATAACGCATGAAAGAAAGGTTCTTTTATTTACTTAAAATTGAAGAAAACTCTAGAACAAAGTAGCTCAATATGATGTTTTCCAACCAATAGCATCTGTGAAAGTTAAAAATATGTTTTTATTTATTCGTCACTCAAAGAAGGATAAGAAAGACTAGCTACAAATAGAGATAAATCACTTTATAGATATTTATCAGAAAACTGCTTTAATACAAAAAATATGTATAATATTTAACAAATTAGAATCAAGTGTCTCAGACATTTCAATAATCCTTGCGTCCCCTCAGCCTCCCCCTTGATTGCCAGTTCATAGCTGCAAACAAAGCCGTGATGACGAGCTCAGTTGTCTTCCCCGAATTCCGAATACCGCCCACAAATTGTTAGTCTGTCAACGATGTAAGTAATTTGTAACGTTTATTCTGCAACATTGAGTAGAACTGAGTCTAATGGAAATACTATATAAAATTTTAACTTATTCTTAGTTTTCCTTTAAAATTCCTGTGTACAAATTCAATAGGCATAATATACTAATTATTGCAATACGAAGATCGCTTACATTTTACTTTATTTTTTGTATGCAAGATATCTGTTTTTGTAACAAATTACGAGTATACCGCGTGCGTGTAGAATTAAGTGATTGGTATGAACCGAAGCGCGCGACTTTCATACGATCGGAATACGTGAGGCAATTATTGCATTCAATTGCGAACTGTTTAATTGATATTTTCTTCACGGTACGATACATTTAAAGAAAAATCATAAAATGAAAGATGATTAACAATATTGGGAATTTCGAAAACAATATACGTCATGTTAGTTATCATTTTACAGTTGAATAACAAAATTCATTAATTTCCTAGTATGGCTTTTTCATTTCCAAGTTGAAACAAATAATTACATTTCTTCTTTGCCATGAATGATGTCAGCCAACTGTAGCGGTGACGCAGTTGGCACATGCCAACCAGATGAGCAGTTGATTGCACACAATGCAAATGCCGAGCGCGTGCATAGTCAACATTATACTGTAAAAGTGGGAAATATTATTTTAAAACTATATTAAAACTGAATTAGCTTCCAAAATATTCATATATGTAAAGGGTGTCGAGCTCGTACGCGTATTATAACTGAGAGTTATTCAGCATTTTTTACTCGCACGGGAGGAACATTTGTATGCCATTCGCTTCGTCGATGGCTGTCTGTGAGTCTAGCGACTGGCCAGTACCTAGACTAGAGACTAGAGCGTAATTAACCCAATATTGTCTTCAGTTAATACATTCCCTATAACATGTCTACGTCGACAGTAATGTCTACCAAATATTACCTAAATCTACCGCTTTGGTAGATTGGACTTCGGCATAGCTAGATTAAATTCTAAATTGAAGCACGCACAGAGGCAACCAACGGTCTGGAGCGGCTACCATAACCACATAACTGCTCTAAAGCAACAAGTATTTGTCGCTTGGTAATAAGGAATTTCATAATAGTGGAGCACTATCGTCCTAACCTGAGTTAGAGTCAGACGCGCCGTGTCGTGTACCGACTGCAAAAATGCTTTATGTATTTTAGCGTGAACGCGTCGCCGCAGTGTGCAGCTCACCCACACACGCGCGCGTATGTGTGTCATCTCGGGTGTAGTGGTGGGTGCGGAATGCGGCCACGTCCTTCGCTATACTCCGGTTCATTTGCACACGAGCGCACTCCTCCTAGCCGATGCCCGATGGCCGACCAGATACAGCCATCCATTTTATTACTTCCCAATTTATTATTTAGATATAAACATTTGGTTTTATCGGTGCGCACGGACCGATACGTTGATACCTAATTGTACTCTGTCTGTCCATTGTGAGTTCTGCTTATATTGCTGTTAGTTTTCGTATTGTTTTTGTAAATAGAAGGGGAGATGCAGACGGTTGTGTTCAATGCAACATATGCTTAGCGCTCTATGAATTTAATGTGATTTAATCTCCCCCAAGGGTTGTGCACATCAATAATATATAGAAATACGTATTATAACCTGGATTATATAGGAATGTTATATGAAAAGAAGAAAAATTCTACAGACAGAATGGCTCTAGAAAACTCATATTATAATATTTAATGAGACACAATTAATATATTTTTTGTTGGTGTGCAACGAGACGAGGTCAGTAAACTTTGTAGCGAGTCGACTTATTATATGGACTATGAATAAGGAAAAGACGAAGTCATAATGTTTCCGGAGAGAAGCACGCTTCCTATGCATACAAAATACAATGCGGGTTTAATGCAAGATGTGTTTAGTTTTCACATGAGAAGTACCGCAATGTCTTTGCAAACTGCGGCCAGAACGGTACTTACGATCGACCGAATATGAACGTTACGCCTTTTACTTGAGGCGATAAAAATTCTTCGTTAGAGCTTTATGCTCATACTGGCTGGCATAGTATGTTTAACATAGTGTACGTGAGTGGGTTATCGTTTATGGATATTATATGTGTTTACAGTGTAATAATATACTCATTTACATCACAGTTCAATGTATTTGTATACAAATTGAAATACACACATACAGATTTCACTGTATAGAACAGTTTGAAGAGAAAGCCAAACATTTGTATGAATAAGATTCATCATTTTTTTGTAACAAAAAGACTTGCAACTTGCAGTAGGTAGGTATACTGCATTCAACGATGACTTCCAATTTGACATTCGGGTAATTCTTAATTTTTGACTGTTTTTTCTGGCATCAGTCCCGTTTTTGCAACACAATGGGCACATTGTGCGCCAATAACTTTTTTACAAGTGACGGCGCGCTGGCGACGACTCATGTACTAGCATTATGCACTGTTTAGTATATTGTATGCGATGCATATTTCATGCTCGGTCGCGCTATTGAGGTCATTACCAGTTAGTGCGGACTCCGTCAGGACCCCGGCAATGCGAATTAGCACACCGACGTTCCACATTGTTGAGATGATTCCATATAATTCTCGTGTCGAAATTATTAATATTTATAATAACTAGTAATATTATTGACATAATAACATACTATATATGATGGAGGGAACATATAGGCTACTTTTTATTTCATAAATCCTACAGGATCGGGAATTACGCAAGATAAAATGCGTTTCTCTCTATATATTTTATTCAACGCATTACAGTATAGACAATCATATTAAAATAATTAATAATATAACTTAAATAATATTAAATGAATATATATTTTTCACACCTCCGGCTTCGCCCGCTAGTAGAAACATAATAAAGAGAAACGCTTCACCCCAATAAAGCACAACGTACAGTCTGCTAAACGTTTACAATACAGAGACTCACCTTCTCTATTAGTCACTATCACAAGAAATCTGCGTTAATGAACAATTATTATTAACGCAACATGCACATGTGCGCCGTGAATCATATGTATATGAGTTTGTTTGTAAAATGTATTATCGTCGATAAACTCGCTAAGGTTGTTATTAGTTTACTTTTGTTTTACCTTCGCAGAAAATATGCACAAAAGTATTTTATTTTAATGATAACAGTATTATCATTTACGCTAGAAATAAATAAACTACATCATTTTAAATTCTTTAAAAAGTATTTAAGCATTATTATTCCAAGACTCTCAAATTTGGAGACAAATTATATTTTAATCATTTACTTTCAATCGTTCCAATAAAATGTGAGTGACTTCAAAAATATCTTTCTCATTATTAATTCCAGTGTTGACTGTACCGCTCAGAAGAGTTTTTGAACCGATGAATATTGTAAACGGTAGAGTCGAGTGGAACCTGAAGTCTAGACAGCAGATTATAGGAGTACATCGGCCTTTGTAGTCAGATTTAGGTTCCCTTTCCGTATCGTAAGCATTGAAATAGAAAGGATTGCAAAAACATAATAAAACATGAACATTCATTATTGACTAGCGGTGCGCCCCGCTCCGCTCGGATGCTTTATGCTTATATTATACTCATTCTTTTTATTTATATGAATATGTATTATAAATAAAGATTTAAGTAAAATTTGAATTGAATTAAATAATTATTACAAGTTGTAAAACTCACTAATGAATGACAAAAAAGATATACGACTATCTATAACTATTTTATGGACAACCAATTCTTTGTTCTCACTAAAATCTAAACTAAACAAAAACTAACAGAAAATTACTATGCGAACATTTTGTTTGGGAACGATTGTTTCAGTCTTTGCCATCATTTTAAAAGTCACGTCACTATTAAACTTTTGTTATATTGCAACAAAACGAAAACCATTGATAAATATCTGTGGAAACGTAATCCCCGGCGATTGGGATTACCGGCAAACTAAACGTTCCAACAGATAAGGGTCGCTCCACAATGGACACAGAGTAACAATACTTCACGTAATGACGCATGTGTTATCGATTTCTAATCGTACACCCTCGCGTCGAGTCGCGTCCCTATAATGGTATCATATTTTAAGCGATGACAATTCGTGTCAATCATCATTTTTCGTATGAC
Source organism: Heliconius numata (assembly GCA_016802625.1). Lineage (NCBI taxonomy): Eukaryota > Metazoa > Arthropoda > Insecta > Lepidoptera > Nymphalidae > Heliconius > Heliconius numata. Next base: position 22,554 of record JAEBDU010013487.1, on the reverse strand, counting down.
GTAGATGTAGAGTTGGACAAAAAGGCTTTTTGTTCTCATTTATTATCGAATATTTACCATGTTGAAAGATATATAAAACTATTTGTGTTTGAGATTTAAAAAAAAATCGATTAGCCTTAGAAATTTAAAAAAAAATTGAAATATTCAATAATAATAAATAAAGGGTACGGACCATATCTCTGTAGAGTTATTAGATTTTAAATTAAAAAAATATTTCTGCAAATATTGTTAAATAACTTTACTTTGCTAGAACTTTCAAAATTTTTAAAAGAGTTAAACCAAAGGCGCATTATGTATAATGAAATAGTTTCACAGGGCTGTTTTGGCAATGTGGATTCTAATTTGGCAAAACATCTTGATGGTCATATGAGGCTATCAATTTTAATTCAGCGAAGGCAATAAAAAATGGTAATATGCCATTTTATCCGGCTAAGTACACTGCAGACGTTCGCAGAACGAAAACATTTTTGGCTGCGGTTGCAGCCGACGTCTTTATTGCATGTAGGAAATGGATAGCTTTAGTAAAATTATTTTTCATACAGTTAATAACTATGAAACTTTTCTATTTCATGTTATTTATGGTCTATAGTAACATAAATTTTGCTTTTTGTTTGGTATAAATGTTTTCTGTATCAATTTGTCTATGTCCAGTCTACAATTTTTAGTCATTCTAAAATGGAAACATTACGTTTCCATAAAAGGGAAATAAGTATATAAATTGTCAGCACTTATATATTTACCCATACATAAATAGTAGATAGTAAATCATTCACGTTCCTCTCGTGTTATCTAACTATAGCACAGTAGAGTCTGGTCTTTGGTTCCGCCCCCAGCCACTATCGGCCTGTCAACCGCCGATTAGTTCGACCCATCACAATTTCAAACAGATAGGAATCCCCATGAGGAAAGACGGCTTATTAAATGGAATTATTTGAAAATGGAAACAACTGCTACTCAAATTATTTTAGTCATCCCAAACCTAAAAAATGAGCATATGTATATAATATTTTGGACTTATTGTATAATAATATAAATAATTTAAAGATGGGGAATAAACGAAAAGGGGTTGTTATTTTCAGCTCTACTTGCAATGATTAATAACTTAAGTTTAACTGGAACTTATATTTATAACTATGAAATCACGTCTATTTATTTCCAAGCTTATCTAAAATAAGAATCGGCCGAGTGAAAATAAATATCAATAATTTTACGTATATGTATGTATACAGCTGAATAATGTATTGTTAGAGCAAAATGTATAGGGGTGACGTCCTGTCCGATGTGTCACGCGACGGAACCCTTTGAAAATAAACGTAAACGTATATTTACAGCCTAGGTTAAAGTACGATTGTAAATGCGTTAGGGCATATTTTTGACTAAGTAGAAACTGATCATAAATTTAGTTCTTTTCGTAAGTTTTAAAATAAATAACTAACTTCAAATCCTATACTAGATTGTATGATGAAAATACATACACAAATCAAATCTATACTAATATAATAAAGCGGAAGAGTTTGTTTGTTTGTTTGTTTGTTTGTTTGAACGCTAAGATCTCTGGATCTACTGGTTTGATTTACTTTGTTTTTGTTTTGTATGAAAGGTGCATTCTTCAGAAATGCTATAGGCTATATAACATTACATTACACATATATGCTAATATATTAAAATACTTTCTAATTTGACATGCAATTTATTCTGCCATGTTAATAACAACCGTCGTCGCTACGCAACCGTTACCGCGACATATTGATATTCATCCTTATGAAAATAAATATAATAGGAGATGTCACTAATTCGAAATGACCTAGCCTTCGGGCAGCATAGTATGAGTATGACCGACGCGAAAATATTCTTATAGTTTAAGCAGGCGTAGTCGCGTCCGGGTCCACTAGTATTCTATATATTGCAAACAAGTTTAAATATAGTCTGTTAGATGGAAATAGAGCAAGGAATGAGGTATAGAAGAGGTATGAAATCCATGTATCTATACATGTATTTGATTTCTAGACGATTTAATGAAAATAAAAAATAAATCAACCCTTCACAGCCATAAAGTACATCAATACAGACATTTGTTGGGGTTAGGTTTATATCGACAGGTCTGTATAGTGGGATTGTGGGAAGGTTTCGCTTAGCAGAATTAACTCTATTGAACAAAACATTACTATATGAATATCGTTATAAAAATATGATTATATTTTTACTTAGTCGTATTTTAAACAATTATTACGCTTTATTTTCACCAAATAATTCACATTTTGTCATTTGCAGTTATTTAGAAATACTATTTGAGTGAAATGTGCAAAATTGGTTGCGGTAGGTTAGAAATTAACATAGTAATAAGTATTATTTTTAAACTGTTCATTTATAAAACTTTGCTGTTAACAGATTTATAATAAAAATATTGAAAATAGCTAACGCTAGTTTATTCCTTCAGGGGGCCGCGAGGGGGCAGACGGCTTGATTGATGATGTGGGGGTGCATTGTGCGTCCACTCGCCATTGTCCACCAGCGAAACAACTGGACATAGCGAGCTCTTTTATTATGATGATTATACCACTAGGGAATTGCAGATTAACATTTTCTACATTATTCTGTGTTAATCACATTGCAAAATTCAACGAAGCGAAATATTTAACTATATTATTAATAGTTGACAGCATTTTACCGATAAGGCACGTAAAATACACAAACAATACAAAAATAAAGGTTAACAATGGGGAAAAATCAATTGTAGTAATGAGCTGCAAGGAAAACATTGTATCCAAACAAGTAAATGAAGTAGAAAGAATATCTCGAGAGGGTACGAGTGGAGTACGATGTGTCGCTCGTAGTCGTGGCATGAAATAGGTTGGAAAATAACTCTGCTCCCGCGGGCACGCCAGCTATTCAATCAGCCTGAATTTTGGAGTTAGTTTACCAAGCGACTCCGACGAGATCCCACAGAGAGCAAATAGAGTAAAAATGGGCTACGGAATGGGAGACTCTTAATCGTTTTACGCGGTACGTTTAACTTCAAGATGAGTTTTAAATCAAAATTAAATCCGATCGTGTGCGCCAGATACTCGTATGTACTTGAGGCATGTGATTTGTTAATGGTCTTGCGTTACGTTTTCATTTGGTTTTTCTTTTAACAACATTTTTACTTCAGTTTAAGAGTTTATTTTTCTTTTCTAGTAGAAGTAAAAACTTCTGATAATATACTAAGATTGTAATTAAAATGATCATAATTCTAATAAAATATTTTAATTATGTAATTTATGGCGAAGTCAATATGAATTGTAATGATATTTATAATTTCAATAAATATAAGAACTTAATGTGTGGACAATGCACTTAAACTTTAACTACATATATTCCAATATAAGCACTTAAAGTTATTTATTTAAAGTATAAAACGTTGTTGCATTAAGTTTATAGAAATACCTCTTGCGCTTGGAATTAGTCTCCCGATCGATTAACGAGGCAAAGTACTAAATTACTTGAACGTGAGTCTGACTGTACCTATATTATAGAGTTGTATACAGCGAATCAACTCTAAATGGCAGCAGTCGAACGAGCTTCGATTTTGTATTTAATACAGCCCTTTTAGATTTGCTCAGTCCATTTATGTCAGCTGCAGTTGTAATTTAATTGAGTTACCAGAATTTGTTGTATTTAGTTAGTTATTGTCTAAATTACGATGTAATTTTATCTTCGCAGTTTTTTGATATTTTCTTACAAAGTGATTGGTAGTTTTTGAAAATATTCCGTATAGGTAGCGTAACTTAGCGCTCTGGTGACGAGGCGAAGTGTAGCGTTAAGTTCTGCCACTCAACAGGGAATGCCTCGAAAATTAGGTGAGAAGTGAGGAATGGAATCTAAATAATATGTTTCTTTGGCCTACCCTGCTAAATGCAGGATACAGCGTGTAGAAGGAAAATAAAAAATAATGTTTTTAATCCAACAATACAATAGTAATAGAATCACGTATTTAAATTAGTAATAAAACGCTCTCAAAACTATTTTTGCATTCATGTAGATACAAATTATTCCTATTATTTTTCATATTTAATATAAAATCGTTTTAATATATACTATATCTAGTTTTCAAATATAAATGTGAGTAATTCTACAATGCGACTCTGTAATCCTGTTATACCCTCCCTTGGTTTCGAGGTGTGCACACTAATCTCTTTGGTTATCCAGAACACATGTTTGGATCTGTGCATATTATATGGTGGCTTTGTATATTGTTTAAATCTATGAGTATTTTGAGGCCAGTCGTGGCGCAGGGGCACAAGCGTTCTACTGTAAACGTGACAGGTTGTGGGTTCGATTTCCATTTAAAGTGAAATATTTAATACTTTCAATGTGGTGGGGTAAGAAAGTGTCTTAATGGGAACAGAGTATCTGTGCCTAGTCTACTATGTGTGGGATATAGCGTACAGCTAAGATTGTTTAATATAAGTAAATGTGATGTTTATTAAAAAAAAATCAATGTTAATTTTACTTTTGTATAAAATAATAAATGGAAATTAGGTATTTTTGGTACACGTTGTGTTTTAAAAAATAGTAACGTACAGATAGTTCTCTAACTCTATCTGCCTCTTAGGTACATACCTACTCAACCTACATATGTATAGTGGAATAAAACACATATAATAATATATATTTTTCTTTTAATTAAATAATTGATGGTTTATATTAACATAGTGTCAATAATAATAAATTAATAACTTTAATTAACTTATTTAATTAATAAATTTAATGCCAATTTATTTATTCAATAAATGGTTTTTATTAACATAGTGTTATATACACTATGTTAATATAAACCATCAATTAATTACGTCATAGGCCAGAGTATGAATGTCACGTTACAGCTAGTAATAAATAAAAATAGACTAGGTATTTAGATAAGTAAGGAATACTTAGAAGTGCCATACTCGAATGATTCGAAGTCTATAATAGAAACTAGCTTTATTATAATAACGAAGATTAAAGTGTTATAAATATTTTTTTCTTTAATACCCTATTGTATAGATAACTACTATTAAAAAATGGATGGATAGATGAATGGATCTTATCATACTTATTTAATGTAGATATGTACTTAAATTAAATATAGTAAATCAAAATTAAAATTTAAAAAAAAATGACAAAATTAAAGTTTTAAAGTATTCAATACACATCTTAAAAGCGCATCTTAAAGTTGTATATCAAAAAGAGGATAAATAGGTACCTATGCGAATTTTTATTCATACAGTATAATCAAATAAGATGACCTTTTGATTCTTAGTAAAAAAACATATACATTACATACCTACACAAGATATCTATTAAATTATTTTAATTTTCTTAGAACAAGGAGGACGTGGCGTGTGTCAGGCAGTTTCGACTTCCAAAGCACGCGTTGGTTGTGAGTTCCAATCATATTCTTGGAGTTATATTATATGAAAGTGAAATATAGTGCGTGAAGATAAAAAGATAGGAAGTAAGTCTTAGATATTGGGGTAGAGAATTAAGAAGAAGTTCTAAATTTACTGTCTTGAAATATAAAGTAATGTTATAAACACCGTATAATAACTATTATTAACATTATTACGTTGAGTAGTCTATATAGAAACAAATACGTTAGTAAATCTGATGCCCATATTTAATATTCATAAGCTGATGTTATCTTATTCTATCCGCGTCGAAATCAGCGACAGCTAACATATATTTATCGTCAATAACAATCACATTTACTGATGAGAACCTTAAATTGAATTTAATAATTATCTTCACGCTGTATCCCGCAATTAGCAGGGTAGGCAGAGGGAGCCTAGTGTTAAGACACTCCGCTCTCCGATTTTTCACCGAATTCTGAAGGCTTTGCATGTTGAGAAGTTGAACTCAACATCGCGCATTTGCCTTGACAGCAGAGCAAAGAAATGAAAATATTAAATACTTCATTTCCTCGAGTGGTGATCGAACCCACAACACGTCACGTTTACAGCCACACTGGCTTAATTCACATCATATTATTTAAGAAACTTATTAACAAAATACTTTTTATATTGTAGTTTAATAAATCAACCTTTCTTAATTTCCGAAGCTAGATTTAATCACGTGGAACGAAGTCAGTGGGTGAAAGGAAAACAATTAATCCACTATTTCCCGCAATTAACTAAGGACTGACACGACTTACACCAGCAACTGTGGTTAATCAGGGCTATGGTATCGTTTGACGGAAGTTAACTGATCGCTAGGATAACTGATAGCGACAACTTGACGTGGACTTCCGCTGCCTATCATCAGTTTAAACAATTGATAGCATAATATATTAAGCATTTCAATTCATTCATTCATTTTTTACTCTGCTTTACAGTTTCCTTTGGGAGATATAATGAAAAATTGTTTAAAGACAGGAAAACAGATTGTTCAGTTGTTATATTTTTTTAAAAATAATCAGCTTTACGCTGTAACCTGCACAGAGCAGGGTAGCCAGAGGAAACCTAATGCTTATTCACTCTTTTGCCCCTTTTCCAGCGAATTGTGGTGTCATTGCGTGTTAGGTGGCAGAACTCAAACGCCGCGCTTTGCCTGGACACCAGAGCTAAGAAAGATAAATATAAATGTATCTCGAATGGGAATCGAACCTTGAAATGACTCTAATTTAATAGTTTTACATTATTATTTATTTTATAATAGATCTTTAAATACAAATACGGAAGTAAATATGATATAGTATACTTTATAATAGTTGCAGCATGATCTTACGTATAGGTGACCACAGCTACCACAATGGCCGTATCTGGATACGTCTTCTGGGTTTTTACGCGTTTAGATAATCTAGTGACTCAGAATATATTGTTAACGTTGGTATTTTTAATATGCTTATAATAGCAATAATTGAAAAATAGCAAAATACAAAAAGGAAACTATTATCTTACTTCTTTTTACATTTTAAGTGGTTGGCTATAAGCTCAAATTATAAGCCGCTAGGAATAAAATAATTTCTATTAATTTGTTTTTCCTTCACCCACTATTAATTTCTAATAAAATATAGCTTATATATTTTCCTTTTGGGTGATCTATGTTTAATATAAAAAAAATATAATTGATAGTGATATAATTAATAATTATCAGTAATATTAATTCTAAGAGATTTAACAAAGATTACTTACAAGAACCGCGCAATCAAAGGTCAAAGGCATGTTCTATGAAGCCGATCGTTGTCACATTGTTTTACAAACAGGCGTTTAAATGACACAGGAATTCCAAACAGCCGCGTAAAGGAAAACAACCCGCGGCGCGTTGAGAAACTATGAAATATGTGTAGCTTAGCAAGTGGAAATTTCCATACAGGTATTTATTTATATTAAAGACAAAAATATGTAAAGAAATACAGAAAATAATTAAAGTCTAAAGAAGAATTAAAGTTAAATTTAGATTTAATAACTCAACGATATATGTGTACGGATACACCTGTATCCTAACGTTCATATTTCAATTATAAAAATATTCTTATATTAAATATTCTTTGTAAAATAAATATCATATAATGCAAGATGATAATATTTTAACTTATTTATTATTATTTTTCTACTTCAAAACAAAATATAGGTAGGACTAAGTCAGTCAGTCTAAGGGTAGAAGTCATGCGAGTATGTAGGTAGGGTAATATGTAAGTAGGTAACTACGTAAACTTTAATTTAAGTGAATTGTGAACATTAACCAAGATTTTGCATCAAGATTTACGATTCAGAGCCATCTGATAATTCCTTGCAAATTCGATACAAGCGGTGTCAGCTTAAAACTGAATATTTATGAGGGATCAGATATTTAAATTTACTTCATTTTATACTATAATTTTACATCTGAATACAAATTTCAGTTAAGATTAATTACTTTACACTTTGGCAAACATTTTAAATGTGGTTGGATCCACTTCGAAAAAAGTCACATTAAGAAAATAATGAAATGAATTTTTTAAAACGTTCACTGTTGTGAAAGCTAGACTAGAAAGAAACACTCGCTGACTTTTAACTGCACATGCACGGATATTAAAATATTTTTTGCATTACAATCCTTTCTAAAAAGCTAATAGGACGCGCCAACAGACACCGCTGCAATTTGGTCAATGTTTATAGGTACGAACATTGTATAGAGTAGAGTTAAGTCATTTATTTTTATTATGCTTTGTTTAAAAACTTTACTTTGCTGTCTCTAATTATTTTATTATATGTCCATTAAGCTTAGAAGTAACTTAGGAAACAACAGTATAAAAAATCCTCTTAATAATCGTAATCACGGATTTTATTCCATTTTATTAGCATTATGGGATTACATAGGAAGTGTGATACAATTTCGCAATTAATTTAAGATGCGCACATTAGAGAATGCTTTGCGTTAAATTTTGCATTCGTTTTGTTTAGAATGGTACCTTTGTGAAACCACCTAAATTAATTTGAAGGGGCGCCATCTACATAATTTAGAATACAGAATAAATAACTGTCCTCAGTAAAAACATGAAAACATTTGTGGAACGACAACCTTTCCTTGAACATCGCTAATGAAGGGAAACAAAAATTATTAGGTAAGCATACCAGAATTATTTTATAATAAACAGAAAGAGCTGAAAATAAAAGAAATTGCCTTGACATTTTAGAAAGGACATGGATTACTTTTATTAGCACTCTAACATTTGATACTGTCCTCACGAACCCAGAATCTCGAGGCAGTAAAAGTCCATCAAGTATTTACAGAACGGGTGTTCTCACATCGGCACTTTACTTAACCGAGAAACAAAACGTTAACCGCCGCCGGCCCGAGAAATCTCCGTTTCTTAAACCGCAGACGGCTCTAGGTGAAATATTAAGTGTACCGTAGGGTTTCTCCGTACCGTTGCAGACGGAATTTAATATTTGATTAAGTGTACGCTTTTCCGCTTTTCCCAACGACGACGGTGAGTCTAGTCCCTAATTGCGAAATGATGCGTCCGTTTATTGTTGCGGCTCTATAGGGAGAAATATATCGTCAAGAGAAAAATATTAAAAAGTTCCGTACCTCACGTCCGCTCAGCAGACTAACTGTTTATTGCAAGGTATGGAGACTTTAACGGCTATAAATTTTATGCGTGTTCACAATGGTGCTATAAATGTTGTAATAACTCTAAATCCCGTTGTTTTTCCTTAAGATTTAAAGGAAATATTTTATAGCGGTCACAATCCTACTTAAAGTCTTGCAGAATAGCGTTTACTCAGTTTAATAATGTACGAAAACGTCGCGGGAAGGGGGGAGGTGTGGGGGGGGGGGGGAGAAACAGCGTGTTGTTCAACGCGTTATGAGGGCTCCAGTCGACTGATCCTTATTTCCGCGCGGATGCCCGCTCAGCCATCTGACGCAATTAATATATCCGGATTGTATAGGTCCCTATCCTATCTGTGCGCTGGCACAATGATATGTACTCATCTCATTAAATGTTTTTAGTTTTTTACTACAATTATTCAATCCTCTACAAATTAGCTTTAGGAATATTAAAAGCATTATCCGACCGGTTCTTTTATACGGAACCTGTTGGCCAGCTCTATATCGGCACACTCAGGAGCTTCACGTCACGGAGGTGAAAATGCTGAGGTGGATTCATACGGTAGTTTAGAGGTCCGTGACGCAGCACCAAGAGTGTCGTCTGACATAGAGAGGTCCTAGGAATCCTGTGCCTGTGGAAGTGCCTTGCTATGTCTGTAATACTGAGCTTATTCAATAGCATTTTTTCCCTATTTTATCAACAACAGCTTTAAAAAAGTGATTCACATATTGTAAGTTGCGAGTTACAGCCATTGTCACCTACAAACGAACTGAAGTGAATATTCTTGTAATAACTGTACTCTAAACGACTTTCGTAATTATTGCTCGCTCCTACGAAAATTCTCTCAACTCCCGTAATTATCTTTGACCATTTATGCTCACGAGAATAATTACAAAGTGCTATCTTGTGCCATGGATGGCGGTGGCGTGGCGGTGCGGTTCTCATGATTGGCAACCTTCATTAAATATTAAAGCACTTATGTAACAGAGTCTGATGTGAAATGCCTAATCTATCTCAGTTAATTTTATTATTTTTTTACGTATTTATATTTTTATAGTCAAATATTTTTTATTGATATATTAAAAACAAAAAAAAAGTATTTAAATTTAAGCTTATTTAATTTTTTTAAGGAATCTGTAGAACAATATTTAAGTCTTTAAAAGTAATAATGTTACAACTACTCACATGTTGTTAGTTCTCAGATGGGTTTTAAAACATGTATCTTACCTGAAACAAAAAAAGAAAAATAAGTAAAATATATAACAGAATATAACACGGTTAATGTAAAATATAATAAAAGCCTTTATTCTCATATAAACTTAGTTTAAAATATAACTCTCCGAGAAAGTTTAAGTCTTTTAATGGATTTTCTTTGTCACGGCAACGTTGGAACACAACTATTCTCGTCTTTGCGACATTTTCGGACTTATTTCAGATACGTTTTGAATCTCAGTTCATTTAAGCAGTGGTTGTTAACAATGAATGACTTGAGAATGAGGTTACGACGGTCTTATAATAACGATAACTAAATATATGTAATGTTTGCTTTAATAAATATATTTTTTTCTGTAGATTAAAAGTGGAGAACGAAGTGTTTTAAGGTCAAATTATAAAATAAAAAAATATATCAGCAGCTACAAATTTATTGTCACTTATGTATGTGACGGAGAGCTCAATTACTAATTGTAAATATAACATAACATTTCTCTATATAATTAATATAAGGTAAAAGCTTAGAGTTGAGTTCTGTAACTGAACATGCATCAAGCAATTCGGCGGAAAGGAGTGTCTTAACACTAGGTTCCCTTGCCTAACTTGCTATATGCGGGATACGGCGTGAAGCTGAACAACTGTAGGTGTACAGCATCTTCATAGTAATATTTAACGCAAATATTAACACTACTCTGCGCGGTCTCAAATCATGAAGGCTTCTATTAACATTAAAATTACAAGCGGAACAATTAATTAAAACTTCACGCTGAAGTGGATAGAAGTGCATTATATACATATGTATGTATATAACATTTATTTAAGATATATAATATAGTAGTATAATATAGTAGGGCCTTCATTTTAGATATCTAATTACAGACTAGTTTTAGAATAAAAACTTTAAGTTAGACTTATTGTTGCTTCCTATTTTATATTATGATGTTAAAACATATTATTAATATAGATTCCAAAGTAGTGTCTTAACACTCGGTTCCCTCTACCTACCGGTAGACAATGTGAAGCTATTTTTTTCCAAAGAAATCGGTTCTTACATATGAAATCCGCTTGACATAAAATGTAAAAAAGAAAAATAACGGGCTATCTTTCACAAATTAAATTCAGTAAAGAATGTCTTATAAAAACTTGAGGAAATAATTCCTCTTGCAGCCAACTCTACTACGGATAGTAATCAGAGAGTCAAAGTGTTGCCGGCGCGGAAAATATTTTTAATATCCACGACTCTCCGTAATTAGGTCGCGTCGAGTTGGAGTCACCGTCGGGCCTTACAGAATTCACGTAGGTATAACGTTATGCAGAAATTTAATATGTTTTAAGATATCTTGACGTGTTTATAACGTGATGTGTTGCTTAAATTTGCTTTTTTAAAATTTACTTTCACATAATACAATATTTCTATTTATTAATTTACTGTAATTTGATTAATACAAAAAATATACTATTCGGAGTGTTATTAATTATATTTCTATAAAACGGAAACAGAGGGGATCCCGGATGTGTCTTAATCAGGAAAGAGTGTTTTATCACTAAGTTCCCAGATTACCTCTGATTACCCCACTATGTGCGGGATACTGCGGGAAGCTTAAAAAAAATTTTTGTAATTATAGATAAATCACTACGTGGAGGACGTAGTGTTTTAAAAGTTTAAGTTTTCTATCATAAGCTGGATCATTAGACCGAACGCTACAATACCTTATTATTATATTATTAAAATTGACTGAAATTATTTATTATGCTTATCAAGTAAGTACGGCATGGGCATCCAATCTCAGCATCTTAATATAAAATGTGAACTAGCAACATGAAGCAAAATGTAATTTTCTATAACATAAAGTTGAATTAAAATGCAAGTTAATAAATTCAAAACCGTAGTTGTTATCTCAATATGTAGTATGTTTGTATGACTCCTTTATCTTTCAATACAGCACAAATGTGTTTTTCTTATCTTTAATGTAAGGAGTTATATGTATGTTAATAAATTACATAAAATGCAAAAAGAAACGGTTGCTAATAAAATAAAGGTATATTTACTAATTACACAAGTATTTAATCAGTCTGTAATTTTTACCTAAAGTATTTAACTGAATTTTGTTGCAATTAAGTATTAAAATTTTATTAATTATAATTAAAAGACTGACATTTAAGACTCGTTATTACGCGGTCAAAATTATGATAATGTCTGCTAAATTTTTGCGCCAATTTTTTTTACTTCTACACAGATTTTAATGTAGATAAAAAATAAATATCGTATGTTTTACGAAATTGTGAAAAGCACCTATATAACATTCAGTGATCATATTCACATAGTTTTGAGGGTTTGAAGTATAAGTTCAGAAATGTTTAGACAATATTATACTTTTTTTTTTATAAAATATATTTAAAATGGACGAAGTTTAAATAAATACATTTCATATACCTATGGCAGTAGGTATCTACTTATTTAATTTTCGTCAAAATTTATATCAATTTCTATTGATTTTTAATCACATTATTTCCTCTACATATATAACCAACATACCTACCTCGCAACGGTATATTATACGTCTAGTCCCGCCTCGCAACCCAAATACATATTAAAACAACAAACACTAGCCAATTATATTCATGTGGATACCAACTAATTAAAATTATAAACGCTCATGTATAATTAGCCTTTTTATTAAAATAAATATTCACCTAATACATATACTGGTATTGTTCTAAAATCGTAAAAGAAAAATATGATTTAAAAATTATAGATTTATTAAGAACAACTGTAGAGGTATATATTTAATTATTAGAGGCAAATTAGATTATTTTATTTTGTATCTTCATACTGTAAGATGCACGAAAAGGTGAGTTCCCATACAAATATGAATATGATATAGCAATCAATGATTTTTTATTTAAAGTTATATAGTTGGCGTGAAATATAAAAAAACATCCTTTAATTTTTATACAAGAAGTTTATTCTATATTTATATATTAATGTAATACATAATTCTATGAAGACTCACCTTGGACTCACACATCTGAAGAACACAAAGCATTTATGTAAATGTCGCATTTGCAATTAAGATCGACGCCCACAAGGGATTCCATTGTCTGTGCGAAACTTATGATACTGTAACTGTTCATATATTTCAATAAATATTATAAATATATAATATATTTGAAGTTCTATACTAACATACAAATATTATGTCTTATATACAAAATATTTCGTTTGTGAAGTGTAGTTGGCATATATGATCATTTAAGATAAATATACTCACATACGTAATATGATGCCTAGAGTAATTAATATATTTGATAAGAGAAAGCTTATATTTAAGCTATTGATGGGTTTAAAACGTATTGAAATATCGATATCAATAAAAGCGGAATCAAAGTCCGATTGTAAAAACATTTCACCGCGAAACTTTCATTCCGTTGTACTAATTGCCGGAATTTTCAAAGTAAAACTTGAAGACTCTGTATAGAAAGTTAAGATAAATTTCAAGAGGGCGGGCATCGCTGGAAGAATGTAATAACTTACAGGTGGTGCAAGTTCTTTATTGGATTTCGCACGTTCCAAGCCGACGTGTCTGATGGCCGGAAGATTCTTGCCGAACTCTTTGCTTGGCTCGAATTAATTCTTTTCTACAGTTTTAGTGGATCCTCCGAATACTTAATGGTTTCGAAACATAAATAATTATTTTAAAACACCTATTTTTAATAATTACATTTATAAAATTAAATAAAATTTTTTGTGCACTTTAAAAAAATATTAACGAAATATAAAAACGAAGGTGAAATCAATAAAAATAATAATAATAAGAAATATTAAAACCGATTTTTAAATATTCAAGCACTATTTCACAACGAAACGAAGGTCAAACGATATCACAAAAAAAAAATAGTATAGTGAGTCAGTTCAGTTGTGTCACGAGGTCGGCCGCCGCGAAAACTGTTTCTCAGGAGCGTCGACTGAAAGGAAAAGTATAGGCCACGGCGAGCGGCTGCATCGTGTCATTGACGTATGCAAATTCGAACGTTTCGGCGCGCGGTCATCGACCCCTCCATTCAATGACTGTCGAAAGTTATCCGTGCGACGCCGCCTACGTAGTCTGGCTATCCGTGTTGTTTGATGTTGAATTAAAAAAAAAATAATCAGCTTTACGCTGTATCTTGCAACAGGGTAGGCAGAGGAAGCATAGTGTTACGGCACTCTGTTCCCCATCTGATTCTGTCGTATTCTATAGGCATTACGAGACGAGAGCGAAGAAATGAAAATTAAAGTGTAAATAAATATTTAATTTCCTCGAGCGGGCATCGAACTCACTACCAGCCGTTTTTATAGGCACACTTTGAGCCCCTGCCCCAGGACTGGCCTCATGATGAGGCATGTTGGTTTACCGATATTACCTTGTCCCCTTTCCGTGGACACCGTATCGGCCGAATCTGTCTGTCTCGTACGTTTTTGCGACGCGGCGGTGAAAGTTATCGGCAATTAAAACTTATGGTATTAATGGTGTTTGTTCACTTTTTGTTTGATCAGAATATACATACGTACCGTATACGAATGCTAATGTCACCATACAATTTTAATATTTAATAATTATTATCGGTGTTTTTACTAAAATAAAATTTAAAAAAATCCTACTGTTATGATATATTTTATTTTATATATATCTAATAAAAATTATTAACACCATAAACAATTAAATGAACTAAAATTAAACTAATAAAACAAATTTTAATGTTTTAAGATTTTTACATTAAATTACATAATATGATAAAGGAAATTATTACAATTCAGTATAGATATAAATCGTATCGTTATACCTATGTACTATGTTAATCTTTTAAACATAATATGACATAATAATACAGAATCTTCTTGCTTTATTTTTTATACTCATAGACTTTATTATTACTTTATTTAAAATAAAATTGATACCCTCACGGAAATATTATTATTTATCCCACACGTATTTAAATAGCCTGGCCATCTAATTCCATTACTGCTTAATTTCTTCTACTAGGTATTCTCATATTGACAGTGGTAATGTATTGTTTGATCAGCGATTAGAGGGGGAACAGACACGAGGCAGACGGGTGCGGCGCGGGCGCATGAGAAGCTGGTCAGTGGCCGCATTCCTGCTAGTTGAAAGTAACACGGTATCCGGCTGCGAAAAATTACCATTTCGCTTCAACTCTATCGTATAGTTATACATAATATAGTAAATAACACAAGGTTTTCATTTCATTTTAGTTCCAAAAACATATAATATATTTACATATTTATTTATGTAACATAATAAAAAAAATTGGAATTTATAGGTATATATATAGTAACTTTTTATTGATAAACAACAATTACGTCATCCACTTGAGGCTGCCAAACACGTAACACAACTTTAGCTCGCGTATTAATGTAGTAAATAGTTTTTAAGTTATAAATAATCTATATAGAAAAGATAATAATAAAATATTGTATTTTTAAAATATTTAAATTAGGCGAAAGCATAATTCTTGTAACATTTCAAACAATTTACAACATACTTGCAAATAAAAATTATATTTGCATAGCAATAAATAAAAAACTTTATAAATATTACAAAATAATCAAATAATCTGGACTGTATGTATATTATGAACCTAACACAATTTTAAACACGACCAAGATGGTGCGTGCTGATTTTCTCTGTAAACAGGAATATAAAAAATCAGCACGCACCCACCATCTTTAAAAAGTATGTCATAAACTCATAATATCATTATATTATGTAGAGTTAACCTTCCATCGAGCTGGTACACCTGATTGTATACTATTACACTCTTTACAGTTGCTGGGGTAATGAAAGTTTGTAATATTTTTCCTTGTTAAAAATGCAATTCGCTGGTGTAAGATTGCTTTATACGTTTTTTTGGTCGTCTGGAGCGCAGGTGTCTTGTACGAGTTTCAAACCGACTTATTTTTTTCCCAATAATCTTAAACCTTACCTCGAATTTGTTTTGTCCTTTTTCAAAACATCCTTTACAGACATAAAAAACTATTATATGCGAATACAAGCGAATTCTGTGATCTCATGATTTGTGGAACTGATGTTGGCCTTGACTAAGCAGGTACCAACGAATTTAACACACAAAGAGAAACCATGGGCCATAAACAAAAGGAGTAAAACTATTGTAATTTTGAGTACCTACTAAAATAAATTTAACTGCAATGAAGATAGTTTTACCAAGAGTTATTTACTACTTTGTCCATCTAATGGCCCTAGCGGAACCTCGTGAGATTGCCAATATGAATGGTGCTTCCCAAGGTGCGTGCAGGACGGAGCAGCTATAGTGGTACCGCGTTCCGTTACCTTGCGGTCATCAGTCTCGGAACGGGTTGAGGCCGGCGATACACCGGAACTGTCGTATACGGCACATGTCCGCACGTCGACACGAGTCGCGTAACCCGAGCCCCGCCACATTAGGCGCCTTTACCCCAATATGGTAACGTAATATCCCTATGCGGACGCTTCTGCGATCCAGTACTGCATTATCGGACTCAATAAAATGGCTTTGTAAGGTTGGTTTTTAAACGATGTGTGGTAGTGGCGTTTATGAACCAAACGGATAGTTATATCCGGCCTATAAATGTCGGCAAAACATGTAAACAACTTTTAAATTGTAAAATATCGTTATTATAGGACACGCTATAAAAAAATAATATATTGACGAAGTATTTATTGATAAATATGTAATTAATACATTAGACCAGTCGCGCGACAGGTTGTGAGTTCGATGCCCACTCGGGGGAATGAATGATTATTTATTAATATTTTCATATCTTCGCTCTGACACCAAAAAGCCCAGCTTTAAGTTTCACCTCTTAGTACACAATGCCTGGAAAATTCGGAGAATAGTGGGGACGGAATGTCTTAACACTATTGCCCTTTGCCTACCCTGCTATGTGCGGGATACAGCGTGAAGCTGACGATGTACAATGCATTTCTTCTGATCCTTAAGTTTGATGATTTTAATTAACACGTGTCATATAGCGGACGTTCTTGGAATTCGGTTTGACATTTGAGATGTCAATGATCTTTTGGCAAGAATAAGTGTGTCATCGAGTGACAGATCTCTTGGCATACAGCGAGTCTATAGTAATGTAAACATTATGCAAGATTTTATACATTTTTTTTCTTGTCTAATATGTGCCATTTTTTCTTGATTACAGATAAATAAATAAAAACGTTAATTTATATTACAAAAAGTACAACTATGTTTTCAAATCGTTGAGCAGGTAATCTATTTTATTATTGTACTTTTTATAATAGATGAAGACTATAAAGGTTACTCGAACTAAGTACTTTTTTAATACAGCACTTCCAGAGATAATATTTATTGTATTAGATAGAAATACATAATTATATGGAGTAAGATTAGGTATTTATTTTTAGAATACTATTTTTAAGAATATATATTATTTACTGATTAGATTTAGTTTACATATTTTTAATGGAAATAAAAAAAATATATACAGTTAAGAAAATATGGATAGTATTATATATTTAAAAAAAAATCTTGAACTACAATAGCGACAGACCCACTAGGTATTTTCCGAGATTTTTACAGGTCACTTAAAAAATAAGAAACTATTTTCATTCTATAGATATTTATCTTTTTATAAAGCAATTTGTGGTGCAGGTCGAGTCTAGTAACATGTCACTTCGTTCTTAAGTTTCCGGTCATTTAAAGCTATTTCCTTTTAGGTACAGACGTTATAGTTGAATAAAAATATAGGTATATGTTTAGTTTTTAAGAACTTTGGAAATCGAAAAGATTTGAATTACTATTGATATTTGAATAATTCTCTTCTTTAAATATCTAACAAAACCAACCAAAGTTTAAATTATAATAAAAATTACAATACAATAACATCCTCAGTTTCATAAGCAGTTAAAGGTTCCCCCTTATATGACAATCATCACAATCATCACAATTATAATATAATAAGTTCTTTAACACTCAACCCAAAATGCAACAGTAATTGACGGAATGTGACCACAATGGTGTTCAATCAGTGTTAATAACTATAACATTTCCTGCGTGGTGGCGCCCGTATGAGAGGAAATACGGAGAGAAATCTATTCAAATATTATATAACGAATAATATATCACTATAAACAAAATATGTGCAAGCAACTGGCATGTTTAATGTACTTATGAGATCTTCATAAAAAACATTGTTGAATTGCCAGTCGGAGGAATTAATTATTGTTTATTAATATTCATTTCTTGGCTCTGGAACCCAAGCAAAAGCGCGGCGTCGAGTTCCGCCATTCAACAAGCAATCCCTCCAAATTTAAAAAGTGGAGGGAAATGAGTGTCTTATCACTAAGGTCTCTTTGCCTACCCATATAGCAATGCGGAAAAAAGAAAAAAAATGAAATCTTCATTTAAATATCCCAGGCCGTTTGCACGAAAATGATTGTCCATTAATGATTATTATTCAACAAAAGTCTTGATTAATCGTAAGTGATCATAATTGGTGGTAATAATACGTGGAATGTCGATTCAAAACATCACCAGCACTCAGCCGTGGCCATATTATAAATTATTGATGACTGAACGTACTTGTAGGAATATATTTTTTTTATATAAATTTACATTTGGCCTGATAGCTCTTTATTGTATGTGCGGTTTATATTTTTATTTTATGTATTGTTTTATAAGTACCTACAGCTCTATCAAAAGGTAGGGTATAAATGCATGTAAATTTACTATTTTAATTAAACAATCAAATGTATGTAAGAATTGTATATTGTTTTTAAAGTTATTAAATAATTTATTATGTATAATAAACCTAATATTAAGCTTTTATAACAACATTTTTATAAATAAGCAGTCTTACTACCAACATAAAAAAACGAATCTACACAGATTTCCTTTTTACGTCATAATGTATTTCAGCTATATACCTAAACAAGCACAAGCAAAATTATTATAAAATTCAGGCTTACAGAGTTAAATGGAACGTAAAATGAAAACAGTATAGACTTTGAGAATGTTTTATCAGAATATCACTTTTTGCCTTTTATAACTTCTACAAATGTATCTGGTAGAGCAATAGAATAAAAAAAATATTAATTAAAAATAGCAAATGAATTAATACTGTAATTCCAATGATTATGTAATATTTTAATTTTATAACTTATTTTTACAAGCGTGAAATTAGTTTTTTGTTCTGGCATAATGCAGACAATACGGTAAGATTTTCTTTTATATTGGATTATTTTACAATTGTTTTTTCTAAGTTTCTAAAGCATAAATATTATCTTAACAAATTTGAAATGAAACAAATAAAAAAAAATTAAAATTATAATTTTGTTAACAATTATTAAATATCGATATTTAGTACAGTGGCCTAAGTTAAATTCTGAATAGTTATAAATAAAATAGAGTTAATATTGTGTAATTTCAAGAGAATATTCTGCAAAATATTCATCCTCCTTTACTTTCAATTAGACTTCTTTTAGATGCCTGCCGTTTCAAATGTCAAGAGGTTACCGAACACAAACTTATGAGATGGTCTACTGAGAGATATATTATTTATAGTACACATCACTGTAAAGTATAAAATATGTTTTTTAGCTTCACTCTATATTCCGCGTATAGTAGAGTAGGCAAAGAGACTTAGTGTTAAGGCACTCCATTTCCCACTTTCTGACGAATTTTCGAGGCATTGTGTGTTGAGTGGCAGAGCAGAACGTTGCGCTTTTGCCTTGGTACTATAGCGTAGAAATGAAAATATTAATAAATAATAATTCATTCCCCCAAGTGGAAATCCATGCTACCGATAAATAATAATTTATAAAATGTTCTTATGTATATTAAAAACTATATTAGGTACATAAATAAAATTTGTACTGGCGAATTGAGCAATTCATGTAGGAAGCGATATAATTTGTTACGTAGGGTTATAAATTCATTATATTAACATTAACACATCGCATTACATAAATAGGCTTATAAATATAAAATAATAGTGTATGTAATAATTAAAGCAAGTAGAATGTAACTAAATCAGCGCCATAATGATTTATTTTCTAAATGCGAATCGCCGGTAGACTTATAAGCGGTTAGTCGGACTGTTAGCTCCCTCTTTGAAGGCACAATTTATACTGTCTAGACGTGATAGGTGAAATATTAGGTATAAGTATAGCTAAAGGATGAACCGAACGTCTTTGTATTTTCTTCACGTTCCCACTACGACTAAAAATACTAATTCAAATATTAACAAATTTCAACCTATATTTCTATTAGTATTGACCCTACGGAAATCAACGCTGCGCTTTTGCTTCTACACTAGAGCTAAGAAATGAAAATATTAAATATTTCATTTCCTCGAACGGGAATCGAACCCACAACGTAGCAGTTACAGTAACACTCTTGTACCACTGCGACAAGCCTCCCTTACTAATTTCATAAATTTAATAAAACAAATGTCTACTACACTTAATTTATAACACAAATTGTAGGAAGCACGATCGTTTTGAATTTTGATCAAGCAAAAGCAACGGTAGTTCAGGCGGACTGGTACAGTGAACAATTTCCCTAATTAAGTACCCAGCGAGTGTTGCGCCGGCACCGTTCGTTTGTGATGTGAACGAGTCTAATGAGCGTGCTTTCGCCGCGGCCGCCGTGCCGCTAGCGTCACGCGCACGGCCCGCAACGGTGAAATGTGTAGTGTCCTTCAGACGAGTGCGAACGTATCTTAGCGGTCCCGGAGACGTCGCGACGAGAGGCTGTACGCCTTTTTACGTTACAACTTTTTCTTTCAATCACTCGTATATTTTACATTGCCGGTTCACCGAACAGATGTTTTGTAAAGCGAGAACAGAAGCGGTTATCTACTGTATTATAATAATTAATACAATAAAAAAGTTATTAACACGTGATAAATATCATAAATTAAATGTATAGGGCAAAAAGTGTAAGAGCGAATGATAATGAAGACGGCGTATCGTTGCGCAGTGCAGCGTGGAGGGCGTGGGCGCAGGCGGGCGGCGCGTGCGCGGCCCTGGCGCAAGGTCAATGGCACGCGCCTCTCCCGCTCGCACACCGGAATTCCATATTTAAATCTCGTCCGCAGAAAAATGGCGGTCGGTTTCATTCCGCCGTCGCGCCTTGTACGGAGAATTAATAAAACATACCTTACCATTATACTTATTGTTGTTTTTTTTTTTGTAAGTTTCAAAATTGAATTATGGCCGCTTTAAATTGAAAATGTTGTGAGCATTTTGTAAAGGCCACACACAAATTCAAATAAAAAAAGAACATCACATAAAATGTATAGATATACATAGGTATTGATATCCTATAATAAAATACCATATAGAATTAACTTTAAGTAAAAAAAATATGTTAAATATCCATTTATTACAACGATGACTAAATAAAGGTGATAAAAATAAGTGAAGGCTAATTGCCGTCTGCAATAAAAAGTGAACCGGCTCAGATGTGATAGTTAAGTTTATAAAACAAGTATGTGGGTTCGTGGTCGGTCGCAATTAACTTGGCAGAGTAAAGTGCAAGTCATCTTAATCGTACTGTTCGGATTTCATCACAATGACTGCGGGAGGGTGTATTAGTGATCTGAATGTCATCATGTGAGTAAGCATGTTGAGGAAATTAGGGGGAAAATTTGACAATTTTGAGTTACTTTATTATTATCTAACTTAACTTTTAAATTGTAAACTTTGAGCCGTTTATTACATTTTTTATATTCTCTACTACTTTTCGTGTGCTCTAAAATAATTGATATTTTCAATTTAAAAATATTCATCTTATTTAATAACAAACTTGAATAATAATATAAATAATATTTTCATTTCAACAAAAATAAAGGTTCCTTCTCCAAATTCAATTTACACCAAAGAGCGAATGAATGGTTTGCAAAAAGGGTGCTTACATCGCGCCTCAAGTACATCACAAAAAGGGCTAAAGAACGGAGTCACTCAAATTGAACGCACGAGCACAAAATTAATTAATGGTCCCCCCTCCGAGTCTGAAACTGGAAATGTTTGAAAGCCAGGACGAGCCAGGACAGAGTGCAAGTCATCGGTGCCGGCGCGTCGGGCGGATTTACAGCGCTATAAATTTCAAGAAACAGGAGCCTTATCTTCTAACAGTGCAAATGAACTGTCGAGCGTGTAATAACATACCAGCACATCACTAAAAGCGGGGATCGCGTGAAATAATCTTCTATTCTCTTTTGATATACTCTGTAAACGTTTTGACAATTTGTTTTA
>JAEBDU010013486.1:436912-451923 GCA_016802625.1 Heliconius numata | reverse complement strand
TCACTCGATCTTAACAGTTACATTTACAGTATGTTTCACATTATTATTATTAACCTAAGTGTTATTGACTAAGCGGCAGTTTATATTGTGTGAAAATTTTAGAAAACCTCTAATTCATATTTTGTATAGAAAAAAATCGGGCAACTAATAAAAGTTGACAAACTCTAATAAAAGTTGAGAAACTTAAGTTTAAGTTAGCGCTCACTTTGTATGATATAACAATTTTTTTTTTTTTTGTGATATGCTAATAATATATAAATTTGGAGATTCTAGTTTTTCCTTTATTTATAATGTAAGTTTTCACTTTTTATCAAATTAAAGAAATATTTAAATTGAATGAGACTAACAGATTCTAGAATTCAGCGAAAAATGAGGAACGGAGTGTCTTAACACTAGGTTAGATGCTTTAAACAAATCTTACAGCTATTTAAATGTGCCGCAGACAATATTAAAACTAATAGTAGTAAAAGAATAAATACTTAAAATAAATTACATCAGTCTATTTAGTGGAGTTGCCGCTACCGACTTTGTTTTTGATCCATTTGGTAGTGCGAGAGAGAATGTCGGGCCGCAGTGACGGATCTTGCCACGCTTCGAGATTTACTCTTTTGATATCTTCACAGGATATAACGGGATTGCTGGAGTGAAAAGAAAATGATAGATTTTAATTTTCTTACTAACATTTACACTTAACTAGGTTCCCTCTGCTTTAGCTGATGTTCATATGTGGAACACACAGTGGAAAGTAAAAAAATTGACGCGTTGTATATTTAGTTAAATTTTAACCTGCATAATATAGTGGGAGAAATTCCAAAACTTCGATACATTTTGTATTTAATGCCTGAATTCTTCTTATCGATTCGAGGAAGTGAAAATAATTCGTTGAAGCCGTACTGGGCACAAGCGTGCAATTGTAAGCGCGACAATTGCTGGTTCGATTCCCACTCGAGAGAATGAAGTATTTAATATTTTCATTTACTCGCTCTGGCGCAAAACGCGGCGTTAAGTTCAGTCACTGAACACGATATGCTACGAATATTAAGGAACGGAAGTGTCTTAACAATAGGGTCCACTCTGCCTTCCAAATAAAATAAGATGGGACCCTCGAGTGAAGGTTGATAAACTCAATTATTGCATTCAATTTAATTCACTTAATAATTGATTGTAAATAATTGATTGTAAATAATTTATAAAAATAATAATTACCTTTCAGAAGGAGGCTGGAAAACATCTTTCTGTACAGCAATAATATCGGTATTTTCACAAAGCAATTGCGATAAGGAACTTCGTCTTATTTCAGCTAATTGTCTCTTACTGAAACCACCTGCTTCATCAGTGTTGGTGTAGAAATAACGGTCACCGACGCGTGTCCGCCATAGCTGTTCTCCTAAAAACAAAAAATATAGTATATATGTTATATATTTATTAGATTGTTATGGTGTCAGTCTATAGTTAAAATCTCAAATATTTTACACATTCCGCATACTTTATAAATTTATATGTGTTGATATATAGACATAAGTAACACCGACTATAAAATACTAT
This sequence comes from Heliconius numata, assembly GCA_016802625.1. Lineage (NCBI taxonomy): Eukaryota > Metazoa > Arthropoda > Insecta > Lepidoptera > Nymphalidae > Heliconius > Heliconius numata. The sequence continues at coordinate 450,378 of JAEBDU010013486.1, read as the reverse complement.
GGAAATTTAAACAATAAAGTAGTCAAATTTGTATTTACAAACAAACCAAATCCTACGAATATTATAAAAGTGAAAATTTGTGAGGATGGATGTTTGTTTCATTTCTACGCAAAAATTAACAAAAAATTTAGATGACATTTTATTCATACAGCAATATAGCTTATTAATCATAGATTAACAAATATTAAAGCCGCTTTTGAGTTGCTAGTACTTTATAAGCTTGAGCATTTCTATAAATATATTTTACAGGTTAATGAACGGGATCTCTATGTTTATTTAAGTAAAGTAAGTCAATAAAAAATATAAATATTGAAACAAATAACTTACGTATTAAACAAGTCGCAGTGGGACCGATCAAGGAGCCTTCAAGTGGCATTTCCGCCATTAAACCAACAACTAGGTCAATGTCGTTAGGATTTTCATATAATTCTTCAAGTTTCTCTACCGTCTGTAATAAAGTATTCAAATTAAATTTCTTAATAATATTTTTCAATGTTAACAAAATCTTATGACATTTCAAAGTCAAGTCAAGTAATAGAAAAAAAACATTAGCATATTATTCAGACAAGGATATTGAACTTTAAAAGCAAAAAACCGGAAGTTCCTAATAATAATTTCGTTTATTCAATCAGGAAACTATTTACATAACACATAATATTATAAAAAATATATATGAAATATATTTAATAAATATAAAAATAAAAAAAAATTAATATCGCAAACTACAATGATTAAACAAGATTTTTTTTCGAATATATATTTTGGGTCCCCGATATTTCGAATAATTTATTATCTATATTGTAGGGCAAAAGATATGTGAGACTGTCCTACTATTAGCAATTTTCAAAACATTGTATATTGAACGGCGGCTTTCACGCTGCGCTTTATCTTCTTACTAGATTGAGGAAATTAAAATAATTCACTACTTCAATGGAAATCGAACCCACAACCGCTGCGTCAATCAGTCAAAAACCGTACCACTGTGCCTCGAAAGTATAAGCTAATTTCATTTAAAACCAAAACCAACCTGCACATGCATAACATCGTTCAACTGTCCAAAAGTCGTCGGTAAAGGTAATCCACATATCGTTCTGTAATGCGCATATCCGGGTAACCCATGGTCGCGACCACGCTGTATATCTAACGCCACCACGTCCAGACCACCGAAATAATGGTGACGGAGCTGAAACGAAAAAATAATGGTTATTAATATTTATTAATGTCAAATATTAATTTAGACTTGAATAACCTTATACTAATGAATGAGGAAGAACGGAGTATAACGTTTCTAGTGTTCAATTCTTATACGAGGAATGTAATTTCAATAATTAATTCTTAATTTCTATGAATATAATTTATTTACAATTCCATATTATTTCATTATCCATACTAACATACGAAATAATTATAGTTCCAAATATATTATACTAAATTCTCAAATGTAAAACTCAAATAAATTATGAATGCAATTCATATTAATAATTATTTTTAAAAATAAACAACACGAAGCTCTAACAAATTATGAATGTGATTCATAATATCACGTAACGTTGGCGTTTTTTTTTATAAACAATGTGTCACAAGAGTCAATTAACAAGAAAAAATTAAACAAAGTATTGTTATTCAACGTGAACAACAAACTGCATAACAGCGGAATGGAACTGCGCAATTATAATATAAATATTTAATTAGTAAATATGTCCGTAAACAACATAATAAAGAGTAAACATTTTAATTATTTAATGTATTATTTTATTTTCAGCTTCATCTATAACGAGATAGGCAGAGGAAATCTAGTGTTGAAACACTCCGCTGTGCACTTGCAACCGAATTTTTGAGGCATAGCATATTGCCTTGACACCAGAGCGAAGACATATAAAAAAATAAAGAAATAAACATTATTTATAACTTACATCGTCATCATAATTGAAGTCCAATCCTTGACTCTTCTGACTGACCATCCCTCGTAATATATTTTCTAGGCCTTTCTTCTCAGTTAATAATTCAGGTTTAAAATAATTTTGCCCCAACCTATGTGACGTCACGTTATTATTTTCATCGACCATTTCGATATCTTGATCTAATAAACTATTGACGAAATGGAAACCGGCAGTCGCGAAAGAGTTAGATATAGTGGGATCGATATCCTGATTGTAACCAACGTCGTAGCTCTCATACAATTCGTCGAAAACTTTACCTAAAAACAATATAAATACTTGATTAATTAATACCATTATACTTAATTAGTTAAAAAAAGGAATGAAACGCTTTATCCTGGATAGCAGGGTAAACATAAAATACAAAGATAATTGTCATTGTAAATTCGAGACATTGATGATTGATGAAACTCAACGCCGTGCATTAATTACGCCGTGCATTTACAAAGTGGGAAGTATAAACTACTCAATTCCGTTAGTGAGGATCGAACCCGCTAAATGTTATATGAAAAACGAAATGAGGCCGTCGTGGCGCACCGGCACAAGGGTGTGACTGTAACGCGACGGTTATGGGTTCGATTCCCACTTGGGGAAGTGAAATTTTTCCATTTCTTCGCTCTGGTGTCGAGGCAAAGCGCGGCGTTGAGTTCTGCCACACTAATGTGTGGAACGGAGTGTCTTAATATTAGATTCCCTCTGCCTACCCTGTTGTGTGCAGGATACAGCGTGAAGCTGACAAAAAAAAACTAAACGTTGAGGACAAAAAATAAATTAAATTATTTGAATCAGTAACTATGAAAAGTATCAAATTATTGATATCGTCAAACATAACCATAAAATGCATGTCTCCGCAAAACAATATTTGTACTATAATCTAGCTATAAGCTACCTAAGCCAGAATAATAACAATAGAAATATAATAGGTACATATTAGTCTACTTTACAATCACGCGGTATTTGAATGCCATCACGAGACGAATGCATGGAACTCAAAGTGCAAACCATTTATGACACCATATAGCCTGGAATTCTAGATCATTAGTTTTTACGTTTAAACACTTTACATGGACAGTTTGCTATGTTTTCCGCAATATATTACAAAGAATGTGACGTAATATGTCGTTTTGGATTTTTATAAAATTCCCCCCCTTAATAAATTATGTGTGAGTAATAATAGTATTATAATAATCATTATTTTATATGAAAATCCACCGACACTAATTTAACAGTATTTTATTGAAACATGTGTATTAATTTGATTTATTTATTTACTAACTTAACAAGGGGGGAAAAGAATATAGTGAATGCCTTTTTTCCTGAGGGTCTCGGGACGGGGCATTTATTAAAACCGACTAAATCGTGAAAAAGTTGAGAAACCAATAATTATGAAAATCCAACATGAAAACATGAAATAATATTTCGTAATTTAGAACAATGATTATCTAATAGTTTGCAAAGAGCATTTTTAAAACGACATACAAATGTTAGATATATTACATGGATTCAGAAAGACTCTTGCTAAGCAAGCCATTTATAAAACAACAATATAAGACGAATTATAACCAAATTAAAATATAACTACATATATTAACGTGTTTAAAACTTACCAGTTAAAGCAGGCAGCCATTGCCTAAATGTAATATGCTGTAATTCAGCCACTACAATTCTTCTAGCTTCGTGGTACAATTTATCCGAATTCCAGCTTGGGTTCAAGGAAGCCAAGTTTCTGGCTATACGATTGTGTTCTCTAACCCATAAAGAATGGATGCTAGTTAACCATGGATGCATGTTGGCACGGATATCACCTGTTAACAATTATAGAATTAATTGAATATTTTTTTATATTGGATTAAAAACCCTTAAATGAACGAAGAAGTAGAATTAAAATAATAGTAAATAAAGAAAACTTACCAGCATTGAAGCAAGTAGCCGAGTTGCTATCAACTAGGCATTTCTCAATAGGATTAGCAGTTAAAGGTAAAAGTTCTTCATCATCAATCACTACAGTTTTAAGTAACCCGCCGGTCTTCTCACGCAAAGCTGCCGCGTCTCTGCCATTTGAACCGTAGATATGAGAACCGTCTAGGAAATGGGTAGCTTGATTCATCTGTGGACAATAGACAGACGATATTTTAAGAACATTATTCAGGTTAAACTCTCTCACTGTCTCTTTTATTTTTAGTAAAAGTACAATAAAGAATTGGGTTACAAGTAAGTAATCGTGTTCTTCTTTCCACACAAGTTTAAAAGTCTAACAAGGGTGGTCTGTGGAGAAATCCACGGTGTCATTTTGTCTAACCAAACCTACTTTTAATGTAAATATTTTTTTTCGAGGCAGAATCCGATCATTTTGCTTATAAAAAAGCAGTAATTATAAAATCTTCATATTATAAATAACCTAAACGTATTTTTGAGAGAAACATTGTGGTCTTTAAAGTTATTATAGAAATATACAAAACAGTTTTCTGCATCATAATATCAACTATTTTTTTCATTTTTTTCATTCATTTCTCTTAAGATCTGGAATGAATATGAATGAAGATTCCATATAGTGATGGAATATTTTTATGACTTTTAAAGCCTGATAACGATCAGTATACTATTCCTTGATATGATAATAGAAATAAACATAAGATAAGCAACGAGTTTTATAAACAGTATATCACTTTTTATGTAAGTATTTAATTCTATGACACAGTAAGTTACTCATACAATACGTATGAAAATAAAAACTGTGGAAACTAATCATAAAGAAAATACATTTTAAATAGATTTTACTTCGTAGGAATATATGAAAATTACACGAAAATTTCTTTTGCCGTGTCTATGAGACTCCAAGCACGGAATGAAGTCATAGGTTTTGTCCTTGTATGATCTTTACTTAGGCTGTTCAATGTCCATACAATAAAAACAACTTACTTGTATGACCATATAACACTATAAAAACTATAGACACGTGTCTATATTAAATTCTATACAAGGTTGCTAAGGCTAAGGTCAAAAAACATGTGAAACGATGCCTAATAAAAAGAATTGACATAGGATAAAAAATAGTTTTTGTTATTTTTAGCAAAGACTAATGTTAATTTTATCTATCTATCAGTCCATATTGTTATAATAAAATAAAATATATTGTAATTATAATGTTTCTTATTGAGAATAAATGTCTATGAACTGATATAGTTAACTGATTTCCGCACATAGCAGATTAGGGGCAGAGAAAACCTGGGAACCTAGTGTTAAGACACTCCGTTCCCATTAAGACACTTCCGTTTCCCACTTTCCACCGAATTGTGGAGATGATGAATGGCGGAACTCAACGCTGTGCTCTGCTTTGTTACCAGAGCGAAGAAATAAAAACATTAAATAAGAATCCTTAAATGAGAATCGAATCTACAACCTCTCGCATTTACTTGGCTTGGCTTGGCATAGGCTTGTCCGCCTGGGCCCAAGAGTCTTGGCCTCGTTATGCGTTGTTTTCCATGAATTCGTTTACATTTAAAATATCTTGTTACATGTTTTTCGTAAGCAATATGCTGTATCGTGTTGCATCCGTAATACGCAGTAAGTAAATGGCAACATTTGCAAATAACATTTTTAAATATCAACAATAAACGCGATGAAAACATTACGTATTAATAGGTAAATAATTATATTTTTTTTTCTTTTTTAGCTTCACGCTATATCCCGCATGTAGAATTGGGCAGGCAGAGGGAGCCTAGTTAAGATACTCCGCTCTACAGTTTCCGCTGAATCCCGGAGACATTGAGTGCCTCGACACCAGAGCGATAAATATTAATTATGTTATTTCCTCGATCCTCGAGGGAATCGAACCGACGACCTCTCGCGTTTACAGTCACAGACTTGTTTATTATTATTAGTAAATTGACAATTATTATTACAAATAGCAATTTTAAATTTAAATTGTATATTTAAACAAACAATAATATCTACGTAGTTTTCACAGCTAACGACTCGGTGTTAACCTTGTATCAGTTTACTCGCGTTGTTATTTGTTTGCGTATTCTATTCAATACTAGTAAATGTTATATAATGTATGTAAAATGTAATGTAAGTAAAATGGCGCAACACGACGAATAGTTGTGGGTTCGATCCCCTCTCGAGGAAATGATCGACTTCCTCCACTCAAAAAAGCCTCTAGAACTCGGCAGAAAACGTGAAACGGAGTGTTTCAGCGCTAGGTTCCCTCTACCTACCCTTTTGAGTGCGTGATACAGCGTGAAGCTGATTTATATACAACGTTGGAACCAAACCTAATAAACACAATATTAAAATAGTAAATTATATTATTACTTGCAAAACAATACAATTATAATAAATTAAAAGGTTAAATAAACACATACGTAGTATTGATTGATGCCAATAATTCTCAATAAGGATACTAACAACAAATATTAATTTGAAGCACAAATCAATAAGTCGAATCTATTACATGTATTCTAATAGCCGACCTCTAATATGAACGTGGACATTTTCATATAAAATTTATAATTATTATACGAACTAATTTTGTATTTACCTGTTATTTTAGTCTGTCTTTCATAGCTATTTACAGTTTATATTATACTAGTGACCCATGCCCGGCTTCAACCGCTTGACCTTATTGCTATACCATAGTCAAATTATAAAAAAAAAACTACGAGTATATATTTTTTTGCATAATCTGTAATTTTGATGTATTAAGCTGTATTTACTGTAAAGTTTCATCTAAACCCATTCAGTAATTTTGGCGTAAATTAGAACATCAATCATCACAAATTTCCATATTTATAATATTATAAGGATAATAAAGTAGTTAGATAATATGGAACCTAGAACTACCGGCCTAATAATAAATACTCTATATTAATGGAAGAAATTTTGTATTTGCCTGTTATTTCAGCCTGTCTTTTAAAGCTATTTAAAGTTTATAATATACTACTGACCCATGCCCGGCTTCAACCGCTTCACCTCATTGCTATACTATAATCAAATTATTAAAAAAAAACTACGAGTATATATTTTTTTTGCATAATCTGTAATTTTGATGTATTAACTGTATTTACTGTAAAGTTTTATTTTATTCTCGGAGCGCCATAATTAAAGAACAACAACAACAACAACAAAGTTTTATCTATAATTTTGGCGTAAAATCGAAAATAAATCCCACAAATTTTATAATATTCTTAGGATAATAAAATAGTTAGATAATATGGAACCTAGGACAACCAGCCTAATAATATAAATACTCTATATTAATGGAAGAATAGAAAACACGTGACAAATATGTAATTTCACATAAGCAGGAATATAGTTAAGGTAGTTAGGTATAAATAATAATATTTTCTCATTATATGTGTCTTATCTTTCCTTACACATGCTTTGTTTTACGACAATAACAAGACAATCCTCGTCATAGAGTTGTTATAACGTTTTTTATCTATCTATTATTGTAGTCTTTTGTTAGGATTTAACGATGTGATTTTTATGATGGGTCATATCGTATATGTTAACCTTCATGTACTTGTAAAATCGACTGGTTATGGGTTCGATCCCCAGTCGAGAAGATGAAATATTTATTTAAATTTATATTTCCATTTCTTCGCTCTGGTGTCGAGGCAAAACGCGGCGTTCAGTTCTACCACTCAACACGCAATGCCTCTAGAACTCGGTGGAAAGTGGGTAATTGTATCTTAACACTGGGTTCCCTCTGCCTACCCGACTGTGTGCGGGATACAGCGTGAAACTGATCGAATACTTATAGAAATAATGAAAAATAGTAAAAGCGAACTTTCTATGAAATATTAACATTTTAATGCCACATACTGATACCAATAACAATTATAAAGTTAAATGGAAATATGTAGTAAATATTGTAATTATTAATTAACTTGAAATAGAAGAAATAGCTTCAATGATTCGTAGTAACGTTATATTTACATTTTATCAATACAAACAGTAATTGTTTAGTTGAAATACACGTGACTGTGTCTACAAAGTTCATGCTAGATTTCTATGAATCTGTTGTTAATGTTATAATAATCGATATTTTACATACATTCGATATTGAATCATCGATATAAGAAGAAGGAAACGATAAAATAAACACATTATTTTATATTTATATCAATATAAATTACAATTTTAATATGTAAATTATTTTGAAATATAGGAAGTGAACAGTTGGAAGCAAAAGGCAGGCTTTTATTTTATGAGAAACAACTCAGTTATTTTAGTTAAAACAATAAAATAATTTAAAATATTGTTTTTACCTATAAATATTTATTTTACCTGTTTACTGTAATTTACTAGAAAAATAAAATCAAGAATTACAAATTGCTATAAGCATTATAACTCCTTTATACGTTTTACAAGTGTTCATATCTCAAAACAGACAAGCAAAAGAAAATTATAATTGCTAAATTTCTCTCTTTACAAAGGTAATTATGGTAAATGCAGAAAATCTGTGGAAAACCCATAAAGCTATAACAATTTTAAGCTTACCTGTTCAGCAGCTCCAAAAGTACAGTCGCCTCTATAAGTGGTTACAGAACGAGTATATTCCATACATGTCGCCTTATCACTGAATATCGGGTCCTTATCAGGTATGGATATTGTCATACAACTTGGATGTAGGTAGCGTGGAGCCAGGTTAGAGCCAGAATTGTCACAACAACGTATCGGTTGATTTGTGTGAACTAAAATAATTAATTTATTTAAGTGTTTTGTCATTGATAGTACTATTATAAAATTTATAGCATTTTTTTGTTTATTTATAATTTTTGATGTTTATAAAATCTTATTTTATCTATATTCTACTAACTAAAGTAAAAAAATATTAAAGAAAATAATTAAAGAACAAAAAGCTTACCATGAAGCTATATAAGAATATTTTTCTAATTTTACATATTTATACTTACTCGTCTTACGAACAGGTGTATGAACTAAATCATGGTAAACGAACTGACTCCATACTGCTAAGGCGATAGTTCTCTTGTTTTCCAGCACATCCAAATTATTGCCAAGCACAACGCTCACTTGTCTCGCTGAAGGTAAGTCCTTGTGACTCACGGCACGACGAGGCTAAAATGTCATTTTTATATTATTTATAGAACATCTATGATTATTTTCCTATACTTAAATATAATAATATCGTGACAATAATTTTGCAGAGATATCGCGAGGGCAGAGAACAATAGAAAGCAATCTCTTAAAAAAATGGAATTAACATAACAAGTAAACAAGTTTTTAGATAAAATGTGAAATTACTAATTTAAATTAAATTAATTTCTGTATAACGCGGAAAGTGCAGGGTAGATTAATATTATTAAATTTTATTTTCTTATTTCATTTCATTTATTACTTTACCTCCAATGTTATTACTGAGCTCTGTAATTTTATAACTATTATTAGGTACTATAATTAAATCTCAGAAAGAACAATGCACCGTTTATATTAATAAAATAATTAATTATTTTTAAAATTAATATTAATAATTAAACATTTTAACTTACTTCTTCAATGCCATCATGATATCTGGGGTGCAACAGCCGCTTATAACCAGTAAGAGTCTGACCCCAGGAGGATCGTACCGGGTTATTACAAGAACCATCAAAAGTTCGATACTTAGAGGACATTTTGTTTGTACGACAAGTAAATCTCTCCAATTGTGCGCATTCTGGGCCATATTCACTTTCTCGCAAGTTTAATGTGCTTATAAAACTCGCACATTCATCCGTCGCAAGCCCGTATCTAAATAAAACATGGAATTCGATAACTTTTGTGCCAATATTTATACAACTTAAATAAATATTGTCATTAACAATTACGATGAGAGTACAAAATTATTAAGTAGTCTACTCAGTATTTTTTATTATTATTTTTAGCTTGATGACAAAAAAATAAGAGTCACAGTTGACCAGTCAAAGTACCATTAGCAAAAAAACAACCAATAACAATACACTGTTGAGCAGTTATACAAAAAACAATTAAATTGATAAATTAAAAATATTTCCAAACAAAAAACACAAACCTTGTGCATCGTGACCAGACTAGATTTTGCGAAGCTTTAGTAATCGTCATCGATGACTTCTCATATTTCATCGCATCATTTGATGGGCATCCAAATATCGCTAAACCTTGGGCCGTAGAACCAGGTTTTGGTTTTATTCCAGAAATTTCCAAATTTTCTTCCAAGCGCTCGAGCATATTTACCGTCATTTTGCTTATGCCGAGTGATCTGTTGGTATGTTGTGCTGTTATAGGAGGTAATTTCTTCAGCATCTCTGCACTTGGAAACGGGAAATCATACATGGGTGGTGGATGGATAATATCTGTAAAAGAATCATTGATTAATATCTATCTGAATTTACTTAGCAGACGTTGAAGACAATGTTTTATGCATACCTGTAGTTAGTATCAGGTTCAATGGATATGGAGCGACGTGAGTTCCAAACGTAACTCCAGCCCATAAAACTACTCCCAGCAGTACCATCTTCGTCATTTCTTCCAGAATACTAGAAACAAAATTGTTATTTAGAACTGCGAACTAATAGAGTACAATTTTTAATAATCGTTTAAGGAAACTCACATTCGACGAATTTTAATGAACAACATTCGTTAGTTTAGTATTAAGAATGAAAACTAACTGATGAGCAACTCTGGCAACAAAGAGTTTATATGAAGATCAACATTACTTGGGGCTATCTATTGAGACCTCTGATATCGTGACCTCAAGATTGTAGGGCATTTCGTCATGATTACATTGTGCCGGTTCTTGGACTTGTGAGACGAGCCCCCGGATGTGATTGGAAAGAGACAAAACAACAACACGTTTACTAGGAATTTGATATACTCGTATTTATGTAGATTTTTAGAGCGATTAAGAATATAACAGTGAAGAGATAACCAATCTTTTAATTATTATGTTTTGATTCCTTTTGACCAGTCATTAATCCATTTCTGGCTGGACCATTGATCTCTAATGTGTCAATGGTAAGTTACGTTTAAATAAACGTACCTACTAACGACCCGCTCGCGGCTTCGCCCGTTTGAACTACATAATTATTAATTTACTAATCTGCATTACTTTCGTTTTGTTTGTCTGTGGATAAGAAAGTCGATTAGTATATAATTAATAATTATATAATTCAAGCTGGCTAAGCCCCGAAGGGGTTGCTATTCTGCTATATTTACATTTTCTCCTTAACATAAATAAGGGAGAAAACTTAAATAATACCTAATCTTTATACGTAAACTAAGCATAGTTTGAAATAAAGTTATTGTTTTTTTTCGTATTACAAAAAAAGGTTAAAATTTAAGCATAATTCAAAGAATCTTAAGCTTTCAAGAATGTTACGTAACCAGTGATAAAAATTGTGACGTAAATTTCTTTAAGCAAAAACAAACAACAATATGAGAAGGATAAAATAAACATTGCCTTATTAGGTAAATCGTTTTTATATTTAAACATTGTAACCAGGACCGTATCTAGAAACATTGTGCCTGGACTTTTGCCGTGTAAAGGTTTTTTTTTAATTTTTCAGGTTCTTTTTCAGCTTAACACACTATCAGAGAAGACGGGGGGAACCTAGTGTTATGACACTCTGTTCCTCATTTAATTAAAGTTTATTTTTTTGTTATCAAAAAAAATAAACTTTAATCACACAAGATTATCTTAGGGTGGACACGGACCACCCGGCCGCCCCGTCTCTTACGCCTATGATTGTAAAAGCTATGCTGTTCGTTCCATTCCTTCACAAAATAAAAATATTTACTTTATGAATCGGAAATCGATTCAAAGAAAAAGAGCGAAAAAATCCTGAAAACAAATTCTGAAACTTTAGGCAGGCCAAAACTTGTTGACCATGTCTTCTTACTTATGCTAAAAAAAATTTCTTCTTCTAAAAAAAATTGTCTTCTTACTTATGCTAATTCCGCGTTTATAATCTTTACTAGTCCAAAAGAATTAGAAAGCTAATTAGCGAAATCTTGCTTTAAATGCATTCAAATGCGAGAAACCGGTATATTAATATAAAAGTAATATGTAATCTCTTTTGACGATTTCAATACATATTTTAGTTTCTTTTGTATTTTATTTACTACAGTATTGTTTTATCTCTGATTTTAAATTTTTTTTTTTGCCTATTTAATGCTAGCTTGACTAACAAAATACTTAGCAAATTAAATAACGGTATGTTTAAGTTTTTCATATTATATTAATGTTCCTACAAAATCGACACGACAATTTATTAGTTAACTAAACAAACTTATTGTATACAAACAGCCTGACAAAATGATAACAAAAAAAATGTTAATAACAAGCCAATTTCGACAGAAATCTATGGAATGCCAGAAACACAACCTCTTGATATTCAAAGCCAAGCTTCAACTTACGTGGAATGTTCTCCACAACCCTCGCATTCCGACTTCCTTCTAGAACATTTCTCTGGTGACCGATCCTTAGCAGTGGCATCGGCGTTCAACATCGACTTTCCTTCGATGATCCGTTTAAACAACATAATAGCAGAAGCAGTATTTGTTGTTTACGACAATCCCTTTTGTGGCGAATGTTTGGTTTGTATAGAATAGTTGCAGGTGACACTTCCACGAAGGAACGCTGTTCCATTAGATTGGCAGAGGAGCCAATTCCACTTCAGCTGCCAAAACAGCACTGAACTGGATGTTATGGTGAGTGCGGCCTGCTGTTCTACAATTGTGAACGAATGCGCAACATACCCCCTCCGCGCCCCGCTTAATAACTACCGTCACAGACTATGAATATGAGTAGATTCATTTTGTTTTGAAGCTATATAGAATAAGGTGTTTGTAGTTTTTAATGTTTAAAGTCATAGAATTACTATAAAAATATTTATATTTGTTTACTAATTTAAATAAAAACAATTTGCTGTGTAAATTTAAGGAAAAATTAATTATTTTTTATTGGATATACTGATATTTTTACTCTAGATTAACATTCACCGTATGAGCCTTTTTTACTGTTCAACTAGTAAAGAACTGAAAACTGTCAAACAATAATCGATTTCTATGATAATTACACGATTTTCGTAAACTATTATTTCAAATATCAATGTTATACATACGAAAAAATAAATGTTCAATTTATATCATTTTAAGACATAATCGTACATGATACTATGAGTAAAAGTACAAATTTAGCTTTTCCAATAAAAATATATATTCCTCATAGAAACATACATCATAACATATTTCTCAAAAAAAAAGCGAAACCACGGCAGAAAGCATATAACAAAAATATAAGAACAGCTATGAAGGCTCGCGAGCACGTGGACCGCGCATGAACAGTGCATGGCCGGCGGGGGGGCGGGGCGGGGCGGGGGGCGCACCCCCTCTCTCGCCCCCTATCACGCGCAACACGCGTGCCCAAGCCGGTTTGACGTGCCACCCATTGCCATTCGTCGACAAAACCATTGCAATTTGCAAATTAATTAATGTTTATGTTTATGCGAATTGCAACGAATTAACGAGAACTTTTTATTTGTAATCGTT
>JAEBDU010013486.1:236362-431912 GCA_016802625.1 Heliconius numata | reverse complement strand
GATGAACAGGCAAAAATACAACAAAAGATGAATGAATTAAAAGCTGAAGTTGATAACAAGGTACTTTGTAGCAATTGTTAGTATAAGATAGTCAATATTGGATTTTTTGCCAAATTCATAAGGACACAGAATATTTTCTTTCTAGGACCAAGACATTCACCACCTACAAAGGCAGTTGAAAGATGCTGAGCAAATCTTAGCAACGTCTTTATATCAGGCGAGACAAAAGCTTGCTTCTATAGTTAAGTCAAGAAAGAGACCAGTTCCTTCGGAAGAGCTTATTAAATTTGCACACAGGTAAATTGTTGTGGTTATTCAATTCATATTATAATTCTTAAAGTGATATACTGAATTTTATCTTCTCATATCATATTAAATAAAAAGAGATGGACTATTACTAAAATATAACTCACTTTCTAAATTATTTTCCCATATATAGAAATGCATATATGTGATATTCTTACCTTTTAAATGAATAAAACTTTTATTATAGAATAAGTGCATCAAATGCAGTCAGTGCACCACTATCTTGGCAGCCTGGAGATCCGAGACGTCCATATCCTACCGACTTGGAAATGAGACTTGGAATGCTTGGAAGATTATGTGATCTGCCTCTTAATGGGCATACTCCCTCCACATTGAATGACTTACATCGAATAACCACTGGCGGAGGTAATAATACATTATTAGTAAATAAAATTCTTTTGTTTTCCTTTAATTATGTTTATCTAAATGATAATTTCCTTATAGTCACACTGTTTTAAATACAAATGTTCTCGATAATATTGATAGTTTTAGAAGGTATGTTATAAATGAGATCATTTTAGTTGAATTTATTATGGCATTTGTGTCACATTTGCCATAATAAAGACTGTCTCTTAAGACTAGGTTCCCTTTGCCTACTCTGATATGTGCCTAGTACTCATATATATGTTATAAAACTAAAAAAACTATATAGTTTTATTAATATCTTAATTTACATATATTTCCAGTTCCAGCATCTACTCCAAATCAGTTCACATGGCATCCATCAGGTGAACTACACATGTCGGTTGGCGGAGGTAACTCTGTCCAAATAGATGGCCGTGGCAAGGACGCACCCACACAAGAGGATGTAGAAGTTATGTCCACTGACTCTAGTTCAAGTTCAAGCAGTGATTCACAATAACTTGTGTTGTGGTTAGAAGTGCAATTATATGTACTGATCATGCGAGAGTGTAGTGATTGTTTTTAATGGATAGGTGAATATCTATATTGGAATTTAAATTGTGTGTACAAGACTTTAATTGTTTTTAATATTTATAACATGGTCTTAAATATAAGTCTAATGTTTTAAGCATTTTATATAGCCTCTTTATGTCATAGTGCTGTATTGATTTATGTTAATTAAAAATAAAATTAAAGCATAGCCTGATAGTTGTGGATTTGATCCTCATTCACGGGAATGATTTAAACTATTTTGGTTTCTCTGGTAGGCAATGGACAGCATTGAGTTTATCCACTTAATAAATTTTTATATATGTAATGTAGTGTTGATGGACAGCAATTGGACCGAATCACTCAATAATAGTTCCCTACATGTAACGTAAATAAAACACTGAGTTCACAATAAGTATTGTATTAGCTAGGTAGCCTAACATGATCTAGACTTGTCATATATATTTTACCCACTTCTAAATTTAAATCTACATAACAATCTTTGACAATTCATTAATTTATATTACTTTATATATGACAATAACAGATGTACAAAAAAGGCCGAACAATAGGACTATAGAATGTGAAGCTGAATAATTTACTATACTATTTTTTTTTTATTTACTATTAATATCGAATTTAATATGTTGTAAACATTGGAAATTTGATCTGGCATCAATTATTCTAGGAAACAATACTCATTAAAATGACTACACAATAAAAACCATTTAAAATTTACATAAACCTAAGCAATTCTGTATGAGTAATACTGCAAACTGTTTTAAAACCTTTAATGAATATATTTAGGTATTAATATAAATGAATTTATAAAATTACGTTTTGTTTTTATTTACCAGATACCCATATTTTCTTTCGTATTCATGGGAATTTAATTTGAAGTTTGTCGCGTGATGAGCGACTTAAGTAGGTTTCATTGGTGTGTAATTATAATATATTAAACATTTTGTGCTTATTATATTTCAAGAGACAAGAATTTTATATTGAGATTTTTCGTATATTTAAATAAATACCTACAATAAAATTAAATGCAATAAAATATAGTAAAAGTTCGGTTTCCCAAATAGTTATGAATAAATCTGTGAAGTCAGAGTGTGACCTACATTTATTAAATTCTAAAAAGCCTTATTAACGTTGCCTAGAGACAGCGTCATAGTGACAAATATTTGTTTTCAAATAAAAAAACAACAATTTCCTTACTTTTGCACGCTACTTAATACTAAATACTTTATTTGTTATAAATATGGGGGAGAGAGCTCCGATATCGACTGAGGATACGCTGGTGCGATACGACAACCCAGTATTAGTAACTAAGAAAATTGATAAAATAGTAAGTACTGACCATTCAACAAGATATGAAATCTTGTTGGTCTTTCACATCGTTATTATAGGTACTTATTACCATAAACTCTAAGCCTGAATGGTAACACATTTTTTTAAGGAATCTTTAGTGTTAATAATGGTCATAGTACCACCAGCCGTACTATCATTTTAATTTTAGGGAATAGGAATAGGGAATCTAGTATAAAGATCATTTTCTGTCGCATTATGGAGGCATTGCGTGCCCGGGGCAAAACACTTTTACAGCGCCCCCCAGGCGAACACTATATAATTTTATATGTACATTTAAATAGTTTTGCGGACTATTTGGCGCCCATTTATGAGCGGCGCCAGGGGCATGACGACCTCCCCCCCTTCTCACTACTCCCCTGTGGCGGAGCTCAACGCCGCGCTATGCCTAGATACCAGAGCGAATAAATGAAAATATTAAATATTTCATTCACTCGACTGGGGATCAATTCTACAACCAGGCGCGTACTTAAGTCTTTAGTTTTTAAAGTAACATACTTAGCGCGTCGACTGGCCTCATATTAATTTTAGAATTTAAAATATTTGTTTATTTTATTATGCATTTCAATGACTTTAATAACAATGTTCTTAAGTAATTTAAAGTCTCAAATGTTTCTTTAACGAGGTCACATCACCCACAACCAACTTAGCCCAGCCATGTATGCCAACCGAAGCGAAACGTGAAACGGAAGAAATTTTAAATGCGATTCTACCTCCTAAAGAATGGGAGGAAGATGGACAGATATGGACTCAAAAAGTATGTTATTATTAATATTAATCCTATTCAGACAGAGAATCTCTTATAAGATTTAAGACAACCCATGACCACTTCCGCCTCCCACTTTCCATAGAATTCTAGTGGAACCCATTATCTGACGCGCTTAGTCGCGCACTTATCCCTCTTTAAACTAAAGACGGTTCTAAACACAGTAATTTTTTTTGTACTTGTTGTCTATTCTATATTTAAAAGGCTATAGTTGTTTTAAAATTCTTATTGATAATACGATATTATATAGGATTATGTAAATTATATTATCCATAGATATCTTCAACACCAGCCACTAGATTGGATGTGATAAATCTGCAAGAAATGTTAGACACTCGCTTGCAGCAACGACAGGCGCGAGAGACCGGCATATGTCCGGTACGAAGACAACTTTATACTCAGTGCTTCGATGAACTTATACGACAGGTACTTACATAATATTTGCGAAAATTCATTATTTAAAAACTTATTTACTGCACTAGAATTAGATCATTGGTGGCGGTGACCCGAACGCTCGTTTGCCTTGTCCTTTTTCCATAAAAAAATTTAAAAAATAGATCATAAGTATGTACCTATACGCGAAAATAATACAGTACGAATCGTAGCCGCCCTGAAGTTACCTACATGGCTGCGCATATTTGATTTTAGGTTTTTTTTTCCTAATGAACAATGCGCAAAGTTCGGAAAGCCAAATTTCAAAGCGGCCACTACGAGTCGACCGTGTTATAAGTAAATGTAAAAAAAACCAATTGACTTAATGTCTGGGAATTGAACCTATTATACTATTTCCAATTTTGAGTACTAGTTACTTTATAGATTAATAATAAATAAATTATTATATAAATGGTATTAGGTAACAATTAATTGTGGTGAACGTGGTCTTCTATTGTTAAGAGTTCGAGATGAAGCGAGGATTACAATGGAGGCATACCAAACACTTTACTGCAGTTCCATTGCATTTGGAATGAGAAAGGCTTTACAGGTAAAGTGAGATTTAGTATAATTTCCAATGTTAAATTAAAATTAAATCAAACTAAATCAGCAACGCTGAATCCCGCACAAAGCAGGGTAACCAGAGGGAACTTGTATTAAGACTCCGTTCCCCACTTTCCGCAGAAATCCGGTGTCATTGCATGTTAAGTAACGGACCTCAACGCCGCACTTTGGTCTCGACTCCAGAGCGAAGAAATAGAAATATATATTTAAATAAATATAACATTTCCTCGAGTGGGGATAAAACGACAACCAATCATATTTACAGTCGTACTTTGTGCTCCTACGCCACGGCTGACCTCAAATTTCAATATTACTTAAAAATACAAATATCTTTTATCTTCTGCTAATGAATTATAAATCATTACTTTTAGTCAGAACAAGGCAAATCTGATTTGATGGATCAAGTAGCGAAGTTAGAAACTGAACGTTCCTCATTGGAGAAACAATGTATGGAATTAAAACAGAAGACCGAGCAGTTAGAACGTCGCGCAGCAGAATTGAGGGCTGCAGAAGAGAAGCGCCATCAAGAAGAATTACTTGCCTTAAAGAAGACTAACGCCCAATTGAAGGTAGGAATTATTTCCTACATATATTTTTATTATTATTACTTTTTGTTGTTCAATTAATATCACAAATGAATTTTTAAAGATCCGATTAATATTGAAATAAACTATTATGGACCTGAATTTATTCTCATACAAGTTTATTTTTATTATTTTAGTATTAATTTCTGTGTTTTTAATAACACAAATAATATTATGTTTGTATTTTCAGGCGCAACTTGAAGGCATCATAGCTCCAAAGAAATAACTACCTCTTAGTTATACGCTATAGCAAATAATATATTCAATATACTTTTAATATTGTATCTGTATTCTTTTGTTTTTGCATTAAGAATAAAAAAGGACCAAAAAATAAAACAGCATATTAATTTTATTAAAATATATATTAAACCATTTATTGGACAAACATACAATATTTTCATTAGTTTACAATCATTGCTAAAGAGCCTTAAAAAGATATAAAGACCACGCACAAACGACCATCCCTTCATTCAATACACCAAAACTATCTTTTAGAAATCTACTTTTAAATATGATCCAAAAAACCAACGGTAATATACAATTTGCTGAGATTAAGAACAATAGAATATACATACATGTTAGACGTAAACCTTCGTATGCAAATGCATTTGTGTATTATATTATATGTAAAACAATTATAATTGAATGTGTTTACCAAAACGGTATGTAGACACTACTATATAAGATAAAAATCGTAAATCGTAACATTACAGTAATCTAGTTGAGGAATTAAGGCACCACATACATAAAATTTAATTGTTAAATAATATTAATACACCAGTTAACACAAATACTGTAATTAAAAGATAATTAATTAATTAATGAACAAAATTAATTGCATTTGTACTAAATAGCAAAGTAAAAATAATAATAAAACAAATTCACAAGAAGGCGGTCGTGTGATGCCGTCTTTGCAGCAAGCCAAAGTTAGGGGCCATCTTTAAATTACGTCACACAAAGTTCATTATTTTTTACTGCTTTCCCTGACTTGTTACAACTAGATACGTTAGTGACACGAATCTAAGGTAACAATAATAATAGATTGCAGTTTTACACCTACAAATTATTAAATTGAAATAGCAGTTCAGAAAGTATGACATTTAATACTTAGACATATTCTGAAATGTGACGAAAGACTACAAATCAACTTCCCCACCCACTATCACACTTCGTCCACCCCTTTTAACGTGTGACGTAAATTACGAACGGCCCCTCAATATCAACATTACTTCCATTCAAACACTGCACAAAGCATGCACATCCCGATGGTATGTACACTTATGTTTTAAGTAATCTCATTTATATAAAAAAAATCCATTCAAACGTTTCCATAAAATTTCCGCTAACCAGGTACAGCATCAACATTCAGTCAAACGATAAAAAATAATTCGCACGGAATGAAAATAATTAAAGTAACATACGTAAAGTACTAGAAGTCAAAATATCAAAATAGATAAAACGCTATCACAAAATCTAAAATATTCAATTCCAAAATAATATTAAAAAAATAAAAATTGTGATTAAAATGAAATGCCACTGCAATTTCGTCATCTTCGGCGGTGGATATCTCCGGCGGGTCCAATACAAAATAATAAGAGCAAAATCGGTGGAATTCTATACTTATTATCACAGTTATAATACAAAATGGATGTAAAATCAATCAAAATGTCGTTCATTTCGCTGAAGATATTCACGCCGAGAATCGACCAATAATAATAATAGTAATAATGATGATACTTTGTATTTTCTTAAGTCACATATTTCATGGTGTTGTCAATGTCATGGTGTGGTGTGCCAGCTTCATTGTAAAAATCAAATCAAAGAAATTCTTAAAATTAAAAGAACATTCTCGATTCTAAACAATAAATTAAATTAAAATAACCATGAACTCTGACGAGAGAAGACGGAATAAGAATTCACAAGTCACTGTCACAAAGAGCGAACTATAGAAAAAAAACATCCAAAGCAATGCCAGCAATAATATACTGTATAGCCCGACAAGAACTTTACGAATTTTACGAACCTCGCTCACACTGTAGTCCTCGCCCTTACCACTTTCCCTTTTCATTTACCGCGCAAATTCACATTCGACACAAAATGACGCCTAACTCCGAATATCGTATATTATGCACACGACTGTACATGAGCGAATTTGACTCATGCCTATTCACAAACTTCGTTAGTGAAGTACTTGTCGGGCTATTATTTCGAACATGTTCCAAATTAAAATTTTGTTAATCTATTTGGGTTCGTTGTACGTGACTCTGTGGGCGGGACCGACTGGTATGGCGGTGACGAGGCCCGCGCCGCCATCGAGTAGCGGGTTCACGACCTGCACGATGTCGGGCTGCAGCGAGTGCTCGCCGGCCTCCACCGGCTCCAGGCTCACGTCTAGGTCGGGCGCTGTTTCACTGCTTGGACTGGTTGTCAGTTCCAGTGATATTATCTTCTCTTGTGTTGTCTCCACCTATTTATTATTATAAATTTATGTAAGTATACTATAAATTTTTAATAATATATATGATTAATCAAGTAACTTATGGTTTTATGAAATCGAAATTTTAGGATGATTTTATTAACTGTATTTATTAAATGAATGAAACTTGAAAAATGTATTGTACTTATTAAGATACTAGTAGAATGTTTAAAATAAAAATATTTATAGTTACATAATTATATAAATTTTAAAAATGAACTATAATTCTGAGTGAATATAATATGAATTGAGTAAATATAAAGTTAACTGGAGAAAATTATAAAATGTTTTTGAAAACTTAAAACAATAACATGCACTAGATAAGAAAAGTCACCAACAAATGTTATATGATAGGGTTTTGGAGCAAGCAAATAGGCATAAACTTAGGGGCTGCAATAATATCATATTTTACTTATATTTTATTAAAAATATACAGTGAAATTAATTTATTAAATATTCCAAGTGTTTTTTTTTTGTAATGTGATATTATTGCAGCGAAGCGTTATAAGTATAAAAAAGAAAGAAACGAACCATTTCTTTCGGTGAAGATTCCGTGTCTAGAATCCAGGTATTTTCTGACAAATACACAATTAATAGGTTAGCATGCCATGCCAAAACATCATGCAACACACGATTTATTATAAAAAACAAATATCAATATTTTCTAAATTATTTTAAACGCTTAAAACAAAATCACATTAATTTATGAATATTTCTATACCTAAAGTGTATTTAAAAAATTCTACCTCGCCACCATATTTACATATTAGTCGTGTAACTACGTGTATCTACATTTTATAACTATATATATATATTCATTACCTAGTGCCTAGTGATACATTAGATGCGAAGGCCCCAAATAAAACATCGATTTGGCTGTCAACTGTCAATGTCTAAAACTTTTAATATTTAAATCACTATTATGCATTGCGACAAATATCTTTACTGTTGCCGTATATTACTTTTAGTCATAAATCAGAGTTTAAATCAATCTTAGTATAAATCATTACTTTAACTCAGAATAAATTTTAATGAATCGAGTAGAATGAGAATGGATGGAGTTGAAACATAAAACATCGATTTGTCAACTGTCATTGTCAAAACGCAAGAACAAAAAGTCGTACTATATAAAAGTCGCATCAGAGTCGTTTCGCAGTCGTATCGTATAAAAAGCTAAGCACTGTATAATACACAATAGAAAACCACACGTAAACGGCATTGTACAGCGTAGTGTATGCTCTGGTATGCTCTGTACCTCTTTCTCGATAACTTTCTCAATGTATTCGACGGTTCGCACTTTAGTGTCTCCGGTGGTGGGGCACACGTATTCCTCAGTGCGTAGTGTTATTCTCTCGTCTAACAATTTTTCCTTCTCCTTGACGGCCAGTATAGGGCCCGGCTTTGTACGTAACGCGATACGTGGTAGGGGCCATTTCTATAATTTTTAAAGCCAATTCACATACACACACCCCGTATTATAGCTAAGCGACATTACACAAAACAAAGTTAACACAATTATTTGTGGCAAAACGCGTTAAGCTGGACGAATTCGTTTGTGCTGTATTCAATTTGCTTTGTTATATTGCGTATTCTTTAATATAATTTGTGATATTGGAAGTCTTGTATCCAAGTTGGTATCGATACTTGCAACCCCAGCTATTATGTTGACACATTGTTAATTACCATTTGTTATATTTTGCGAATAGACAAAAACATGTATTAGGATATTGGATTACAACAATTTAAGTTTTTTAGGTGATAATATTGAAAACTGCGAACATGTGCAACATAATTTTTTAGTAAAATTATAGGAGGTATTTTTTGTTTGAAAATTAATTTAAATTATAAGAAAATAGTTTTCATTTATATCACCTATTAAATATTTGGGATTTTTATAACCTATTATATTTAGTTTGATTAGTACTAAAATTTTACCTCTGAAGGAGATTTATCTCCTGTTGGCACCTCTCCTATGATTTCATGCGCTGGACCCACCATGCTTTTAATTGCTTTTTGTGACTCTATAGCGTCCTAAAATATTATAACTATGTTAACTTTTTTTTTTAGGACGCAGCTGTAGTTGTTAAAGTCTAAGATGCAAATTAGATAATATCATCAGATTCTGTTCATGCTACTTTCAATAACAGGCAACCGGGTTACTTATGCTATCAGCCTAACAATCAATTCATTTATTTTCTTCGTATGTGTACTATGCTTTTAAGTCAATTTAACAATGTTAATCAACATACAATTTCACCATTATCGTACTAAAGTAAGAGATCTATTTAATAGGATGTTCGATGTTAGAAAAAAGTAGAAGTTAACATTGATCTAATGGGATACCATCGAATCGATAGATTTGGAGTATCTACATAAACAGTTTTTACATTAGATAAGTCATTAAAAAATATCGTTCAATTTATTGTTGTTTGTGTTTCAACAAAAGGAGTAACTTCTTCAATTGACAACACGACTGGTTCTTATATTATTTTTCTACCATCGATGTGTCGGTTTTCAGAGACTTGGCACCGATATTTTATATAATATTATTATATCGTATTGTTTCCCCTGATAAAATAGACAATGAATACCAAAGTACTGATATAAGACGAGTGTTAGATACATCCAAGTAAGTAGGCGCGAGATGCACATAGCAGTAGCGGTACCTTCTCGAGCGAGCGCAGGCGGGCGGCGCGCCAGGCGGCGCGGCGGGCAGCGCGCGCCTCCGCGTCCTCCTCTGAGCCGGCGTCGGCGCGGCGACGGCGCGACTTTGCCGACGGACTCACGCCGCCAAGTGATACGCTGAAATACAAGGGTTTATATTTTAAATAAAAAGATTATAACAAAGATTATTTATATTTTTCATTACTTACAACATCTAAGTGCATATTTAAATCCTCTTTTATGCATAAAATTGCATATATGCAAATACACATTACCTTTACCATGCAAGCTTTTAATAT
This sequence comes from Heliconius numata, assembly GCA_016802625.1. Classification (NCBI taxonomy): domain Eukaryota; kingdom Metazoa; phylum Arthropoda; class Insecta; order Lepidoptera; family Nymphalidae; genus Heliconius; species Heliconius numata. The sequence goes on along the minus strand of JAEBDU010013486.1, from coordinate 421,562 downwards.
TATTAGAGCTTTATTCTACACAAGAGTAGGCAGAGAAATCCAATGAGAAGCCAAATGTGGGTGTTAAAATTAGCAAAATATCACAAAGTTATAGTATCAAAAATTTTAGGTTAACAAATTAAAAAACTTTAATACAAAATTAATTTTATAAAAAATTCAAGTAAAATCGTGAAAGTTTTACTTTTAAAAAATGCTTTACGTATTGGTCTACCTCACCATATAGTAATTAAAATCAATAGTCATCGCTTAAAAATGACTACTGAAGGGAGGCAAGGCATTTCAATAACACATTAGTTCCTCATACCTGTGTCCATTCTCGTAGGGCTCGTCGTCAGGCTCGCTCTCTCCGCTGCGGTCCTCCCCGGGGGACCACGCGAGCTCGGAGCGCGACAGGGACGCCATCTTCCTTTCCTCTTCCTGCTTCAATTTCTCCACCTCATCCGCTGATAGGAATGTGAATACTTTTTCTGGACAGAAATATATATATATTTATTCGAAATAAATTTATGCAGAATATAGATATATTTAATTATTTGAATAAGTACTTATTTCATCATATCCTAATACAATAATCTAAACAACAATAAATAACATTTATAGATAAAAATTTAAATAACAAAATACTATTTTGTAATATCTCACCTGGCTTCGGTGATGATTTATGGCTTTCTTCCATTGCGTTTTCAAAAAACTTTTTCTTATCGCTTACCGATGCTTTCACAAAATTACCAGATTGAGGTGGGGAAGCCTGAAAATATTATTTTATGCATTTTTAAAAACTGACTTGTCGTAATTATATTAATATTTTAGTGAAGTGATATATATGGATTAAAAAGCGTATAAAAATATCAATATTTACAAGCCATGAAACCCATCTCCAGGCTTTTAACACCCATGCAGTCAGTGATAAATAAAAAAAATAATAAAAAATATTAATAATTCGAAAGAAAATATCAATAATGTTAGTAATGTAAGTAAATAAACAAGACATGCAAAGTATAAAGAAATGCAAGTTAATGACGATAACTGTAACATAATGGGACGATGACGGATCGTGTGTTTAGTTGTCGGGCGGGGTCGACGAACACAATCAAAAGAAGCTGAGTGTTGTGTGTAAGATGCCGTACATTTATGTTTACCTCGCCGGTGGCGAAGGATTTCATTTTGCTGCTCCATGCGGGTCTCAAGGTGGATGCGGGCGAGGTGCTCCCTTGTCCCGCTAATTCCGAACTGTATGTATTTACATCGAATTCGGGCGCAGTCGTCACTTCGCCAAAACGGACTCTTCTCTCTGATTGAACACTTTTAGGCGCATCTCCCGCTTTAATTGGAACAGATTGTGTGACGTTGGCGTTTATGTCTTTTCCTACTGAGCTAACTAATGGCGGTGATAGCTGTGGTACAGAAGTCGAATATGACATTTCGTGAGAAACGCGTACCGGAAGAGTGCATGTGTAGGGATTAAACGTTCCCGCGACCGTCGTGAGAGATGGATACGGATTGCTAAGCGGATAAGTCGAAGAGTGTACCATTTTTGGCGATAGGCTTTTACTTCTCATTTCTCTTAAAGATACGTGAGTCTCTAAGGGCGTGTCTTCAAAATATTTTTTATCGGGATGCAAATAGCAAGGTGAATTGGGTATATGCGAAACGGTTGGGAGAGTTTTATATTGAGCATGCAATAATTCTGGCGGACCAGGTTCGCCTACAGGACTAACGGACAATTCATGAAAACAGTCATCATCGTCATTAGAAGGAAGTTCAGTTCGGAAGACTTGATGTAAAGGCACTTCTGAAATGATAGGTGATGCTAGAGGGTCATCTAAACGTAAGGAGTAATCTAAAATCGGGTGAGCTTGGTAATTTACAGGAGGAGGAAAATCAGATTCCGGTGAATTAGTCGAGTTGGAGGACTGCATGGCTGTTTCGGCCACTATAGGTTCCGGGAGAACTACTCGCTCGGGTACGATAGTTATAAGAGGAACATTTAGCTCGTGTTCGTCGTGAACTAATTGACTCTGACTTACTTTTGTGGCGAAAAGTGGCGGAGGAGGTATAATAAATTCGTCGGGGCGGACGACGGTCGGATTGGTTTCTATTTTTGATGGTCGATTTTGTATTAGTATTGAGCGGTCCCGGCATGCAACGTTAGTGGTTTCCTCATCGTCATGCACCGTATGAATGAGTCTAGGGCTTCGGTCGTTCGTCTCGTGTGGTTCCGAAATGAAACTAACTCGCTTCGTTTGCGGTTTGCGGGGTACTGGTGGTTTCGGTTTGGCAGGCGGAGGCGGGGGCGGAGGAGGGTCTACGGAGGTCCCTTCGGGCGGCGGCGCGGTCTTCACTTTCTGTTCCGTGAACACGGCGAGCGGCGAGGGCGGCGCACCCGCGCTAGTCGACTAACCAAACCAACATAACATTCGATACTTTACATTGCTTATATTTTCAATTATCTGTTTGTATTTGACTTCTGTCAAAAAACAAGCAAACTTGCAAGAAAACGGCAGTTACGTAAAATACTAATGAAATAAAACAAAAACAACGATATAACTTTGCGACTAAAGAAATCTTCCAAAATAAATGCTATAAAGTTTGCTAACCAAAATATACAGAAGAAGTTATGCTATATAGAAAAACATCATCATTTTTTTGTAAACAACGTGTATTTAAATTTCAACACCAAAATATAATTTTAATAAGAATAATTTGTATACAAAGTAAAGGTGAAAACGAATTATTCATAGACGAATATTTTATCAAATGTCAAAACAAATGGCAGTTATAAATTTGGCAAACATCACATTTATAATAATTTATACTCAATAGTCATTTTTTAAATCAAATAAAAAGCCGGATGGCATAACAGATATGATATGTCCAATAACTCCGATTAAATAATAATAACATTTAAATAAAATACCACAAATGCAAAGCGAAATTAGGTTTTCCAAGAAAATAGGCCAAATAAAATAACAATGCAATATCACACTAATACTCACTGTTGATATCTAAGAATTGTTAAGGAACTTACACAGTGACATTATTTCTTTCTATAGACAAAAATTATCCAAATCGGTTCACCCAGTCAAAAGTTATGAGATAACAAACATTAAAAAAAACATACAGTCGAATTGATAACCTCCTTTTTTTACAGAAGTCGGTTAAAAACGAATATTATTGTAAACAACTATAAAGAGTGTTTCTCAAAACATAGAAAACCTTTAATTGTTTGAATATAATTCATAAATATTGCAAACGTTGAATATTAAATTAAAACTGTATACATTATTAATAAAAATAATATACATTATTGAAATAAGCACTTTCGCAACACCAGTTTGAAGTATACATACAGTATATTATAATGTTGTAAAAATGATAGAGAAATAAAAGATTTTATTTCAAAATTATTTTAGCGACTTTAAATGAGTTTTAATATATTTGGTAATAATATTGGTATAATATAGGTCTAAATGTTGAATATAATGTCAGTAGTCAGGTATAAAACAGTATCCAAAAGGCAAATAGAATACAAGTCACTACAGGATGAAACACCGCACACTCTAGGTACATTTATGTATATCTAAATTATGAACAGTAGAATATTGGTCACTTTAGATTATTGTTTGAATATTATATTAAACATGTGTAAATAGCAATGATTACAGTACAGATGTCACACGGTAAACTATTAAAAAGGCTGAGTATGTATATTATATCAAGGTTATGGAAGAATATAGGAATCAAACGCATATTCGACTTCTACACAAATCGAATACATACGATTAAATGTTGTAAACCACCAAAATATATAACTTTCGGAATATATCATTAATTAATAATATTTATCAATACCTTAATAATATCTTATAAACATCTATAGAATGGTAAGTTGTAATTACTTATAAAGCTAATTACCCTCCACCGTAGTAATGATGCTATATACATTTCAGAACATTTACAGATATTTGGATATATGTATGTATGAGTATATGTCTTAAATATATGTATGCACTGTCCTATTATAAATTTATATAGTGGAGAAATCCAAAAGTTAACTGTATTTTTGGATCTTTATTAAACAATATATTTTTATAGACTATTTTATAACTAGCTTAAAGATGTTTTTAAAATTCTATATTGATATAAAATTTTGAACATTGCTCATTAGTACTCAATCTAATGGTTAAACCATAAATTATTTGACAAACGATACGATGAATTAACTTCTTAAATAAAATTATAGACAACCAAATTACAATAAATATTAAATATACACAGTTGCGTTCAAAACTTAAAAAAATAAATAAATATGTTTATTTTATAAAATAATATTAAAACACACTTAATATATAAGAAAATTCATCGTTACCTATCCATCATTGACTTTTGAACAATTTCATCAAACAATCTATAAATAACAGCCAACAATTATAAAATTTTACCTATATCTAGCCACAGACTAAATTGCTATGCATGTAGATAATGAAAAATATATAGACATTTGGAATGAATTATCTAAATATAAGTATTTAGCTATACTGATTTTATATTTAAAATATTAATTAACATAGAAATATAAATAAGTAAATTATAGTAATATACACAAAGTAAAAAAATTAAAATATGTTATTACAACATAATAACAATAGCAATATTCGACAAGTTCCGTTGACCATATTTAGATTCTAAATAACATATAATCTATGATTGACAATCGAAACTTTTTCTACATACATATAAGCTTTATTAATATATCATAAATACGTGAACAATTATTATTTTATATAATAAAGTGCGATTCTTTCGACGAATTAATAATTAGATTTACAATATGGACAGATGTTTTATTGCTGTACTATGTGTTTCCTTCCATTCCGTGTGGGTTTGTCTGTAATGGACGTAATACGTAGTCAGTAGTCTATCTTTAACTTTCGTCTCCATATAAACTGTTAACTAACACATAACGACACCGAGCTAACTAGGAAGTATCATAAATAAAGGTACTTATTGTATAAAGTTGGTTTGAAAGGGTACGTCGAAGGGTTCCAATACAAAAACGTTGAATACTTTCACAAATACAAAATCAGGTAACATGCACACGTTGGCTAAGTGAAGAAATAGCCTGGCGCTACATACAAATTACTCATAAATCTAATAAGTAATAATAAAAACAAAAGTCGACAGAACCGACAAGGAATCATAACCCTTCCCGTTTGCCAAAATATATTACATCAATATATACTGAACAACATTTATTTTGGAAGATAATATATAAAAATATAAATTAAAAATAACTAAATTGTTTCATATAATTAAATATTTCATAAAAAATATATATAATTTTCATGCAAGCTATATAATACAGGGGAGTGCATGCTATCAATAGAAACCGACGTGCAAAAATGAACTGTAAACTGGTTAAATACCTATAAAAAAGTTATTTATTAAAAAAATATACTACAAATCTATGCATTATAACTAGACTATTTCATGCTAAAGTATACTTTATTTAGTTTATCTTTTATATTATTAGCAATATAAATTTGAGTTATAAATATATTAATATAATAGTACTGTATAAGTCTTAAGCAAGTACTAAGTTATTGATTAATTAGCCGCATCTATACAAGTTAGATTTTTTATTTCGTGACTTTTAGGTTTTGTCAATTATAAAAAAAGTTTATGTGTATCCGTAATTATAAAAAATCTCCTCTTACTAATATAATATGGATTTTTTAATCTTTTTCATCATCATAAATAAAAATAATAACGGACACACAAATGTAGGGATACATATCAATATGGTCATAAAAATATATTTTTAAAGGATATTTACAAAATTTTGCAAAAATTGTCGACCATTGAATGTAGCTCATTTTATTTCATAATTAAATGTTTATGTAATGTCAGGGTTTCTATATACGAGGCTCTTAGTACACATATGATCTAATTCAAAATTTAATTTCATTATAAGAAAACAAATTCTTTGATAAACATCGTATAATTCTCATACTCGTATTTAGTTAAATAACAATGTTACTTATCAAGAAAAAAGATTAATACATTTTTACCATCAAAATATATATACATGTATATATTATACAAATTAGATCACATTGCACTAACACCCTATATAATCATCATATACTAAAAAGGGTAAAATGTTAGCTATTGGAGCAAATATATAAATTCCCTTACCTGAGGTTGTAAAGTATGTTTGGACATGACAACGGTGGTAGTTTTATGTTGTGGTTCGGGCGAAGTGGGCGGCGCCGGCTCTAGGGCAATGCTCTCCACTGCGTGTACTATGTCTAGTACCTATGAGTGGACAATTTTTATATTATCTTTTTTTTTCAATGTAAGAGGGCAGTCGTGGCGCAGGGACACAGTGTGTGTAAACGCGACTGGTTGCAGGTTCGATCACCACTCGAGGATATGAAATATTTATTTAAATTTATATTTCCATTTCTTCGCTCTGGTGTCGGTTCACCACTCAACACGCAATGCCTCCAAAATTCGGCGGAAAGTGGGGAACGGAGTGCCTTAACACTCAATTCCCTCTGCCCACCCTTTCAATGACACATTTCAGGGGCCATCCATTGATTACATTACACGAATTTTATGCCCCGCTTTGTTTAACAAAGCCCAGAGCTAAAAATTGTTTATGTTTTTATAAAAAAAAACACTGGAAACTAATACATGAGTACATTTTTTTACTTTTCTATTTTTTATAAGCTATAAGAATCGCTGAAAATCAATATAAACTCAAATCAAACAATTAATTTAATAAAAAAAATACCTTTTCTGGAGTAGATTTTTCCCTCATTTCGGCGACCTGTTTTTCTTGTCCAAATTCGATTATGTCTTGCCGGTGATGTTCCTGATTTAAAAACAAATTATTTACTTTATATGAACACCTAAGATTATAATATCATTTATAAAGACTAATAGAATACCGTTGTAATACTATACAGATTTAAAAAATAATATTAACTTAAGTTTATAAAACTCTAATAAAGAATTTTAATTAATAATTTTGAAACCATCGTGGCGCAGTGACACAAACGTGCGACTATATAGTGCGGTAATTATGATTTTTATTTCTACTCGGGGGGTTAAAAGAAATATTTTCTTTTGATTTCAGCAACTAGACAAAGCGCGGCGTTGAGTTTCACCACTCAATCCTCCAGAAAAGGTAAACGAAGTGCCTCAACTCAAGTTACCTACCCTGTCCCTACCCTGCTGTATACAGCATGACACTGAAAAAAACTATTTAACTTTTTAAATAATGAATAATATTCAAACAACACAAACCTGCTGTATAGTTTCATCGCGGTCGAGGCTCGAAGTGGAGTGCGACAGCGAGCCGCCGGTGTCAGCCGTCCCGCTCTCGCTGCCCGTCTGTTTGTATGCATCAACTACATATACAGTGTGTACTAGCTGTGCTTATGTTACTATTTTCATACATAGCGTGAAATGGTTAATTTAATATTCTTGATTAAAAAAAAATCGGTTTGTGCACTTATTTATTCACGCCTTGTATGTGGCGAAATGTTTGGAAGCAACTTGCAAATTGTAAAATTTTATTAACACAATGAGATGAATTTTCGAGCTATTTGGTAACTAGCAGTACTGTTAACTGGTTTCGTATTTAGTGACTTACAAAGATAAACTAACAATATACAAAAACAATCTAAAAACTTCAACGTGTAATTCTTTAAATTCAATTAATTGTTGTATCAAAGAAAGTGCAAAGTGAATTAAATCAAAGAAAATACTCAAAAAAAATAGCTAAAAATATTGTAAAGTAATAAATAATCGTTTATTTATTACCGTATACTTCTCAGGCCGTGAGTATCCGTGGCACACGACGAGGTGCAGCGGCGCGTGCGTGGCGGAGCGCAGAGCGTTCACCGCCTCGTTGTGTGTAGCTCCTAGAAGCGATACGCCATTCACTTCTAATAGACGCATGCCCACCTGTGAATTATATATTTTTTTAATAGGTATTGAAGTATTTTTATCTTTAGCAATCAACTATACCTACATAGTTGATTGATATATTTTTTATGTAGAAAATTATAAATGATTGATTTTTTTTGACAGTAATGCGAATACATGTAGGATTGATGTAGGACCGTAACTTTTCAAATCTGTCGTGGCGCAGGGGCAGAAGGGTGTGACAATAAGCACGACAGCTTGTGAGTCCCCGAGAAATAGAAATATTTTATATATTATTTTCTTCGCTCTGATGTCGATGCCAAACTCTTCGAGGAGTTAAAAAAACCCTGATTTTAACTATATAAAAGTAATAGTCAAAGTGTTCCGGCACTTTATTTGTACTGATCTAGGCTAGACGGGTGGAACTAAAGTGGTTTAATCTAACTACATACTTATATATATAATTATTAATATTATTATACCTTAAGTCTTCCATCCCTTCTAGCAGCCCCACCACTGTTTATCTTCGATATAAACACTCCTTCATCGTTGGGGTCATTGGGGTTGCCACGTTGACCGTTCAAACCTCCCTTAATATGCATGCCCAATTTTTCACCTTCTTGCTTTATTATTGTTAATTCCTATGAAATTATAACATTATTACACAATGTCTAAACAATAGAAACTTACTAATTGTAATTTTTTAATCCCCTTTTGTTAGGATAGACATTTTTGACAAAATATATATTTTTTCAAAATATAACAATAATAATTCACACGGCGCGTATTGTGAGTAGGTTCCTCACTCCACCGATGGCTGGGACCCTTGTCTCGCCCTCGGAAGAGTGTTTTTTATATTTTTAAATGTATTTTTGTAACAATTTATATTCAAAAATGTAAAATTTATTCCTCTTATGTAATAAAAGTATATAGTGTATTCACACAATCTACGGAAACTAGACAAGAACACTCGTTAATATCATGCAAAGCCAATACAAACATGCAATGTGTTTAGAATCTTCAGATCTTTAGAATATTTTCTTCTTGATTATATAAAACATCCATGAAGATTTTCATGACAAATTTTGCAGTTTTCAAAAAAAAGAAACACATAAATAAGACCAGTAAATAGTAAAAGCCTTTAAGGGTATATAGAAGCTTAAAGCTAAAATACAATTTAGCAATAAAGTCGGGATCGTAATCACGCTCTAGAAGAGTGAAGCAAGGTGTTACGACGTCTGAGCACACGAAGGTACCGGAAAGGGGGGAGGGGGAGAATTTTGACATAAAATAATCGGATAAACACACATACAATATGTTCGATTTCATGTTATTGCGATCACTTACAGTTGCGTTAACAATCTCAACTTGAACGACACCCTGTATATGTGTGGTGTAGGCCGAAGTGCGCACGTGTGGAACAAAACAATGTTATAACCTTTTATAGCGACAATAATTGTTTAAATACTCAATCTCATACAAGCTTGTATATCAAACAGTACTCCGCGAGTGTAAAGCGACAGATTTCGCAGCACAGAGTTTCGTTACTTTTTTTTTTTGTTTTTTTTAAGCAAAATGCAGTTTTTACTTTTGCATTGCCAAAATCTACGTAAGCTGTATTCTACTCGATAACAAACTGATGAGTTACTTTAAGTGTCGTTTCAATGAACGATTTTCCTTGCAATCATGCACATGGGCAGTTTTTTTAATGTATGTCATTACTAGATAGTAGACATAAATGTGAGTACATATCAAATGACATGACATTTAAATTGTGACAAGTAGATGCTGATTCACAAATTAATAAAGCTTCAGTCACTCATTTTGCAATCATTATTATATCAACTTACTGCACAAATGACACAGGATCGCCAAGTTAAAAAATAAATCTCTGTATTAGGTAGTGTAATAATATAAAAAGAACTAGAATCTTTACTTTTTTTATTTAACAGATGCTATTTTAATAAATAATTCAATCAAGTTCAATCCAAACAAGTTGTAAGGAAATATCTACAAACATTTACTATACGGAAAATGATTCTATTTAATTCAATCTATTCAACTTCCAAATAATTTAATAATTTTAACCCAAACTAAGCTCCCAGTCAAGATCTCTGAGTAAACCCAAATGAATGATAACACCAGAACATAACATGAAAGATGGCGCATCCTGTGTCATACTCAGGCAGCACTGGCACTGACCTGGAAGCCCGAGGGCAGGGGATCGTGGCGCACTGACAGCGTGAGGGTGTTCCCGGGCTGCAGCAGCAGCTGCACGGCGTCGCGGTGCGTGGCACCTGTCAGTTCGTTGCCATTCACTTTGACTAGCCTATCTCCCATTCGCAGTTTGTTTGAACGGGCCGCTATACCGCCTGGCACGATCTGAATGTTTTGTTTTTATGTTAAATCTGTTATAGACTATTATCGTTATATGTATGTTCTATGTATATTACTTTAAAATAATTACTTAATTCTTGACATAACTTTAAAAAGAAAACAGGCCATACATGGTGCAGGGGCCCAAGCGTGTGACTGTGAACACGATATATTGTGGATTCGATTCCCACTCAAGAAAATGAAATATTTAATATTTTCATTTGGCTCTCGTCTAGAGACAAAGCGCGGCGTTGATTCCGCTACTCAAAACGCAATACGTATTTTTCTATCAAATGTGTAATAGATATGAAAGTTTAAAAGATGTTAATATTTCTTACATGAGAAATGAAAATTCCAGGTTCTTTGCCTCCAAATGGAACACAAGAATGGTCGGTTCCTCCTATAATACTGAAGCCAAGGGACCCTCCTTCTTTCACCAATGTTACATCCTGAAACAAAGAGAGATTTACATGTAGTAAGATATACAATTAAGCAACGAAAACAGCCAAAAAGCGAAAGCATAAAAAAACTTATTATCTTATATAGAAATAAATATATATTATTCTATTAGAAAATATTTGGATTGGTTATAATAAAATAATGTGTAATTTGATATCATTAAACTAACACAGAAAGTAGCTCTATTTCTGTATAGTTCAAATGAATACAAATATGTGAAATTATGTATGTATATTGCTAATATATATTATATGTAATTTTTATCATATATAAATGTTTTAAGCAATTATAGTAATAATAGTCGAATTTTTTATTGTGATTTTTAAGCGCCCTAATAAAATAACTCAACAGTATTTTTTTCTAGAAAACTCTACAATCGAATCATGCTTATAAATAGTGTTACATAAAATGATATGTGCGACAAAATAATAGGTTACATTTACTTATGTATTATTTTTAAAATCTTTTTACCAATATGAAACAACACTTTTAGTTTGGATAGGGCTCGGAACATGCAGTAATGTATTCAGACAAACTATAAATTGAACCAGATGTTAAATTGGAGTTTTTTAGCCCAGACAGATCTCATTGAAGCAGTTAGAGCTTTAATCCGATTAGTGGTATTTTACACATTTTTTATAGTAAATTGTGCAACGGCACTTATCCCAACAACATTATTCGTCTTATTTATTTTTTAAGTAGTAATACTTCGTAAATTTAGGGTTAAGTTAACCATTTAAGGACCCTACTAGATTTATAAACTTTCAACAATTTCCCGAAAGAAATTGTCAATATATGTTGATAGAAGAGGACAACATTGGTCTGACTTAATTCTCAAAAATATATTAAAAAAACTTTTGGCACCCGCTGAGACTATAAACGATAAATAAAAAAATGTTTTTAGGTGTAGGTTTCAAAAAATAAAATAAAAAAAGAACGCTATACTGCAGCATTCTGTATAAACACGTCTTAAATATATATAAAACTTGAGTTATAAGTTGAAATAGCAGTATGGCGATTTTATTTTCACTTTCACGCTTTATCCCGCATATAGCATAATAGAATGAGAAATCCTAGCGTAAGGACACAGCATTCTCTATTTTCATCCCAAATTCGAGACTTTAAGACTATAAATATAAACACTCTTGCAATGTACTTTAAATTTTAAGATATGTGTCAAAGATCAACTGTACTACTATAATACAGGTGGAAGCGTCTGCGCTCCTTTTACGAGAGCAGCATATTTTAAACCCATACTCAAAATAAATTAATTTTTAACAAAAAGATAAACCAACTTCTAACGATAAACTAAAAAGTTAATTTTGAAGTCAGTGCCAAGTAAAACAAACAGGGTTGGTAATTTAATATTATGGTAAGGTTGTTGTAACATTAGCTTGCCACCGACTTCAAAATCAAAACAATCACTGCAATTAGACGACTCGCTTCAGCATTGATTTGTAACCTGTCAATGTGTGTAAGTTTGAGTGTGTTTATGTGACTATAGCTGATGATTTTTAAAATTTTAAAAATACTATATAAAACTCTACTATTTAAAATAGTGGGCAACGGAGTGTCTCAACACTAGGTTTCCTCTGCCTACCCTGGTGTATGCGGGATACAACGTGAAACTGACTATATAATGAATGAATGATAGCCTTAATTATAAAATTTTAGAAAAAATATATTACACATAAAATAATTCGAATTTTAGCAGAAAAGTATTTAGCTATAACAAAAAATAAATATGAAAATTCATATAATTAATAGTTTCAATACAAATATATAAAATAAACGTTTTAACTTAATAACTATTGCAGTATTAATACATACGATACCATCAGCGTCGGTGCGACAGCACATGTGTGCATAGGCTTAAAAATAAGTATATCAGTTAAACTGCAGTTTTCTTTTATTCGTTTCTGTCATTCGAAATAATCGACATAATTATGAAATAATATTTTCCACAACAATTATAAAATTTGTATACAATGGGTGTAACAGTAATATAATTATTATTTAATTTTTGAGCTACAAATTGACACAGTTTGAAACCCATCATATTATGAACTATCATTATGTACTACTTTCAATTTAAAATTTTTATTATGTTACTCGTTATATATATTTATTTTACATTTTTAAAAACACAATAACAACCCGCCATCAAAAAAAACTGCAATCAAAACTTAACCAAAAAAAGAAAATCTTACTTCAATAATGAGCGGCGCGACCAGCTGGTTGTCGGTGATGCGAGTGACCGTCGTCTCCGTGAAGGTGGACTTGGTGACGGTCTCGGTGACGCGGCCGAGCGCGGCGGGCGGCGGCGGAAGCGCTACGGGCGCCCGCACCGGCGCGCGCTCCACCGTCACGCGCACACCGCGCTCCACGGGTGCCCCGCTGTCGCGCGGCGCCCCCAGGAAGTGCGCCGGGATCAGCGCTTGGAACTCCTCGCTCGTCATCGCACGAGACGGCTGTTTTAACACGCTCATGTTCATGTTTTTCAAACCCGCACCGACTAGGGTTGCCCACTTACGAGTTATGTCGATATTTGTGTTAGTTACTGAACACAAGTCGACAACCCTAATATTCTATGTATATAAGCATGATGTGTATGTATTGATATAGCGTTATGAGTTGCGTGTCATTCCCACCTCGTAGTGACGTTTGCGTCAAATATCGTTTACTTTACGAACTGGAAATATGAGCTCTTTATTTCCAGACGCAACAGTTTAGATATCGAACGCGATCGTCTCGGGGCGGGTAGTAAACGCACGTTTACTTCAATGTGCACATGTAATGAGTAAGCGGATATACAAGCGTATGAATTGAACGTGTTAAAACTGCTTAATGGCCGTCACCCGTGTAACTGATACATCTTTAGCGCTTTTTTTTGTCTTACCTGAATATCGTCGAAAACATCGTCGTTAGAGCCGTGCAATTTATTCGCGTCGGGAGTTAGAGGCGTGCTCGTACTGTTAGTTGCCGGTTTGGGGCCCGCCTGAAGTGAACAATACAAATACATTACTTTTGCACTACTTACAAGCTACATTAGTTTAAAATATTAAGTCTAGCATCAATAATTTAAAATTAACTTTAATTAGCTTAATAAAACAACAACCACTCTACATTATTTATAGATATATACTGAAAAAAGCTATTTCAACCTTACCGTGCCATTAACTTGACTCAGTTTCCTCGGAGCCGGTTGTGGTGCAGCGTTTGCAAAAGTACTTTGTGGTTGTGGAGTTTGTGGTTGTTGTGGTTGCGCTAGTGGTTGCGACTGAGATATTGGTTGCGACTGTGATATTGGTTGCGACTGTGATAGTGGTTGCGTCTGTGATATAACATGTGTAACACGTGGTGCAGTGTGATTCCCTATAACCTGTGTAGGAACGTGATTTGCAATAGGTTTTTGGGTGGTGTTCAAATTTAATTGACTGCTCTTCAGCTCTCTCACATCATCTGATATTGATTTCCGTTGGTTCATGTCGCCTGTAATATTATATGAGTTACACATAAATATTTATGTTATTTAGTAAAGCATGATTATTATACGTAAAATATGAAACTAATAGTTAAAGTTGGCTTAAGTCATTGAAGTAATTACTTAAAAATATGGAAAAATTACAAATACAAAAAATGTATTAAAATTACAAATTAAATAAACTATAATAATAACCTTGTTCAGGTGTAATGGTCCTCTGTAGAACGAGTCGCACAAATCGTTCGTGGCCCGTCAGCAACTGTACTGCGGTCTCGTGCAGTGCATTCTCCATATCGACACCGTTAATCTGAAACAGTTTGTTTTATTATTAGACCTATAAATATGGATATCTAAATTTATTATATTTTATATTCATTAATGAAAAAAATATTGAAAATAGTTATTTTATATAGTTTAACAACTGACCCACTAGGGATAAAGCGTGAAGCTATGTATGTATGTTTGTAACAAACCATTGCATTATAATAATAATTTAATCTATACTAACATTTTATAAAACATTAATCTCAGGAACTATTAGTTTGAAATAATCATTACTATATTACACATCACTTCAATTATTAGGGGAAGGAAATTATATTACATCATTAAAAAAACCATTTTGATATAATCCACTTTAAGCATCTACCCCCAGGCACATTATAGCCTGATAAATACCTTATGAAGATTGTAAACACAGATATGAGACAAACTCCTGCATGTACAGTCGTGTGCATAACATTCTACAAGCGGAATTCGGTATGATTTAAAGTATGGCGCAATAAATGACACTTAGCGTCGCGCTCTACTGTACCTTAGTGTTGTGATAATAGCTCGCGGGGTCGCGGTGACCTCACAGGTCATAAAGTCCTTGTTGGACTATAATATATAGTAAAGCGACTTACCGACACGACCTTGTCCCCGACCATCATCTTGCCGTCCTTGGCGGCGGCGCCGTGCGGCGACACGCGCGACACGTACACGGCGTCGCTGTCGTCGCGGTAGGGGGGCGAGCCCTTGCCGCCCGCTATGCTGAACCCGAGCCCGGAGCCGTCGCGGATGAGGGTCGTGTGGACTAGCACTTTTTGTTTGTAGCCTGGAATTGTGGTTTTATATTTCATTTAAGTCAAAGGAGCTTAGTAAAATGATAAAAATACAGAACACCCGAATGCCATTTCGATTCCCACACATAGAAATTAAAGATATTTTTATTTTCTCACTCTGGTAACGAGATAAATCGCGACGTTAAGTTCCGCCACTCAACAAGCAATGCCTCTATATCTATATAGGTGGGAAACGAAAGTGGCTTAACCGGATCGAATTGTCTTAACACTAGGTTTTCTCTGCCTACTCTGATATGTGCTATATACAGTGTGAAGCTAAAAAATGTACTTATTATATAAAAATTAGTATAACAAAAAGCTTTGGTTTTCGAGATTTTTGCAGGTATTTAACGAAATAATTTTGTTTAGTCTACGTACATAAATATTAGTGTTGACCACGAATACTTATGACCACGGCCTAATGTTTTTACAATACCAAAATACATGTGGTTTAACTCCAAAATTACTTCAAGGAAAACTTACTCGGCGGTACAAAAGGCTGCGTGACAGGCGGTGGGGAGGCTTGCAAGCGTTGATAGTTGGGCTGCGTCGGCGACGGCGAGTAACTTTGCGTCACTTGTTCCTTTAGTTCCGGTTCGAATTCTTGCGCGTATTGGTTGCTTATGATGAGTGGCTTCGTTGGTATACCTCGGCCGGTTGGTACCTAGTGAAGTGAAGATTGTTAGATTAATGTTTGTTTTTTTACTATGAGTTAAAGGATCGCTTTAAAGAGTAGAAAGTGTAGAATATTTTTGATACAAATTAAAAATATATTTTAATAGAATCAAGATATCATAACTATCAAAAATTTCAATTTTCAATACTTTTAAATTAAAATATTACACATTTAGACATGAAAATATATATTTTTTTTTAAGTCCAAGTCTGTCTATTTGCTGTAAGCAAATATATATACACGACGGATAGAATGAACGAACCTAATTATTAGGGCAACGGTACAGTTTGTTCAACTTGTTATTAGAGTGAAGAAATATAATTATACTATTTACAATAATAATATAACCGTTCCTTTTAAATATATATTTTAAAAAGTAAAACATTCTAACATTTACAATAAAATTTATCAAAAAAAAAATAGTAAAAAAAGTGTGTGACAATGTACAGGTTATAAAAGAATAAGAAGTATTGAATAGTCTATATAATCAAATAAATGAAACCAGATAGTTTCAATTACATTTATCCAGTAGAAAATCAGCAATCAAATATATAATATTTAATTACCTGTCCATTTTCTAATGTAGATATAGTATCTGTGGCACTCGACACCGAGTGGTGGCTCGCCCCGCTCGGCGCGCGGCTGTGGGTTCTATAAATAATAATTATTGATTGTAAATATAATTTATTAATAAGCTTACATGCTCATTCATGCTTAGTGGCATTATAAAATACATAAAATGATAAAATTGTATAGGCTTTTATTATTATCTAAGTATATGCTATCTATGGCGAATAGCAACGATAATAATCGGTTGCATTTTTTTTCAGTGTTAATAAATTATTATTTTGAGTGTTTTATAATTTGTTCTTAAACTCTTTTATAAGAAAACAATGATTTTTAAACGGGTACAGCTTTTAATGTAAATTTAAGTGATGATAACATTAAGGGCAGTCGTGGCACAGGGGCACAAACGTACGGCTGTAAAGACGACAGGTTGTGGGTTCGATTACCGCTCGAGAAAATGAAATATTAAATATTTTAATTTTCGGAGAAATTAATAGTTGTTATAAAGTATCCATAATTTTAAAACAGCATAAATACGAATAGTAAATGAGTACCTTGTTGAAGTAGGCGATTCTCTCGTTACGACAAGTGTTAGAGTTTGACCGCTTGCTTTAAGTACTTCAACTGCGTAATAATGATCCACATCAACCACCGACGTACCGTTAACAGATAGAACTTTATCACCCACCTACAAAAAAAATATATATGAAACATATATTTTTACATTTTTATTGTAAGTATTATTCTACACGTAAAGAAACAAAAAAATATATTTTATCTACAGGGTGGAATTGTCAGCGCCACTTTAAATGAAACCACAGTTTTAACTACTCTATAAAAGCCTAATATAATTCGGAAAAAAAATAATTCTCAAAAATGAAAAAGTTTTTTTTTCAAACAAAATAAATAATAAAATTATCGTTTTAAAATAAAACGCCATTTAAGTATAACATAGGCACGCACACACTTACCTGTCAAAGCGGCAACGTCGCATACGTATGTGTGCGTCACACGAAATACAGGTATGGATAAAAATCGTGAAATGAAAAAAAAATCCTACGTCTAAACCGTTGAGGTACCTTGATTATTTTTTTTATTCTGAGTTTGTAATATTTTACCCTATATGCAGTTTCAGTAAAAGAAGCGCTGCCTCTTCCACCCTGTATAAAGTATATGAAATACAATTTATGGTAATATAATTATTGGCACTTATTAAGTATTTAAAACAAAACCTTAATGAAAAAAATAGTAATAAAAACCACTTACTCTTAGTCCGGCCAAGTAAGCTGGTCCATTGGGCGTAACTCTAGATATGAAGATACCATCATCATCACCAATGTAGGGCGTAGAGCCTCTTCCACCTGCTATACTGAGGCCGAGCCCACCAGCAGCTCGCGCTATACGCACTTCTATACATCGTTGATCGTTTACTATACGAGCCTCACTATCCGCTCGTTCTGAAACCGATTCGCCTGTGGAATAAAAAAACTTTAATTAAAACACTATAACAATGTGTGTTATATAATATATAATCACAGACAAAAACGTCACTTCACGTATAAGTTTTTTTAAAAAAGTCAGCAAAAAATAATGATACAATAGTTATTAATATATTTGAACACAGATTGTGAAGAGATAGAAAGTAGATAAATAATATTGTATCAAATATAAAACGAAAAAAGTCTATATTCTATAAATGATAAATGGGGCGACCTTTTTTTATTATAAATTGTAGTGAAAAGACAATTTTTCCATAACAATCGCCGTTAAGAATTGTTTATTCACAGAGAAAGCTATGAAGCGAATGTAAACTATAAATCTATAAAGCTGTTTTTAATGTACTTTATTAAAAAAATAAGAGAAACCACTCGAGGCGCAGAGGCACAAGCATGTGACTGTAATTCGACAGGTTGTGGGTTCAATTCCCAGTAGAGAAAATAAAATATTTAATATTTTCATTTCTTCGCTCTGGTGTAGAGCTAAAGCGCCTCAACACGCAATTTCTCCAGAATTCGGCGGAAAATACGAAATGGACTGGCTTAAAACTAGGTTCCCTCTATCTACCCTGTGGGATACAGCGTAAAGCTAAAAAAATACTTACAAGTCGAAAACCATAACCATAAAAAATATAATACCAGGAAAATTGCAAATTTAAGTTGTTTTAAATAAATACAGTAATGCGTAATTCCTATTAGGTATGTAATCCACGATGAACCTTGACAGATAAACAATCGTGCATAGAAATTAAACGACTACTAAACAGTTATTCCTTGGATTGTACCAATATAATATCTATATACGAACTTATTACTTACAACACGCCCCTATGTAAAAGCTTAAGATGTAATTACTTACAAACATCAAAGAGCAAAAAGTAGAAACACGTCGATATTCTACTTAGAAGATGTCTTATAATGACAAAATTATTGAGGCAAAAAAACATATTGAACGGGGAAAGCTTAATTGCAGTTGAAAGTCTATTAAACGATAATAGAATAATTTCCTTCTATTGATATATACCGCTATAATTATTAAATAGGGTTATACCCTACGCTAATTGGACGTAGGCGATGAGAATAATTAATTATGGGATCAATTGTAACTCCCGTGACAATATAAGGAACAATGCAGTGCACGATACAATGCTACACATTCCTTTATAGAGCACATTTGCAAGGTCAAAAATGCGAAACGGGAACTCAAATGCTATAGTAGTCATTTATAATAGTCACGAATCTTATATTATCTATACTTATAATAAAATCGTAAGAGGGTCGGTGTCTGTACTTGGAAGATATTTAAAAAAAAATGTTGTTGGGAACCTTTATTAACCTAATACAACCCAAAACAATGATTTTTAAATTTTTTGTCTATTTGTCTGTGCGTTTGTTTTCGCTAATCTCAAAATTGGCTTAACCGATTTAGATGCGGTTTTCAATATTAAATTCTAGCAAGCTCCCGAAAACCTCTAGGGTTTATTTTATTACAATCGGTTCATAAATAAATAAGTTATTATTACTTAGTTAGGTAGGTTTCACTAAAACATTTAATTCAAGCGGGCGTAGCCGCACGGACCCACTAACTAGTTCCTAATAAAAACGATACTTCACGATCACGAACCGTCTCAAAACGAAACAAGCAAAGTGCATAATTTAAATGCGATTTCCCATAGTACCTCGAAGATAAATCATCCACCATTATACCAAAGATTTCGAGGCATCACGTTCAATGCAATTGTAATTTCTCTTTCTCAAATCCCAATACAGTCGGTGCTGAATTGAATAATAAACGAGTCGACCTTTCTTTGGGGTTCGCACGGCAATCAGTATGACAAGATAAATGTAGCCAGCTCAGTGAAATCATGCTCCAGAATCGACGTCGCATCCGCATCCTGAGTATTCTACAATGGGCAATCAGCTCAGATACTTTCACCCCTCATATATATAAAGTAAATGGAGTAACTGCGTCTCATTGTATCCCAGAACCGAGTCGTGATAGTTAACAAGAGGGATTCGTGACTATCGTTTATCAGTTGATGCTTTTATTTTATTGGGAAAATGGGTACTATTTCACGAAATGGCTGTAACTTTACTTGAATCGTTACTTAATGACAGGTGAAAGCTTATCTAATGTTTATATTTAATATATCATTTATGAAAAATAAAATATAATATTTTTTTCACTGAAATTTAATTAAAATAAATATTTTTCTTATTAATGATAAAGTAATTATCATTAATTTATATTTAAAATGTAATGTAAGAGATATACTTTTAATATTAGGTAAAATTTACATACATACACATCGAAAGCTAAAGTAAGGAGTAAATCATGACATTTAGACCAAACGGTCAATAAATTATACTTAAATAAAACCACAGATCTTGTAAAGGAACACGAGTAACAAAGGCAAGCTATGTGTGACTAAAATAAAAAAAGAGATCTTAGAATAGCAAGCAGGTGAATGTATTTCGCTTATATATTGACATATGGATCGTGCACCTTGAGTTGGTTAGTTTTTATTTAAGAATATTTCAATGATGACTCATAACCGTGAGTGACGGAAACTAAACATTTCAAATATAACTTTTGTTTTGTTTTGTTTTCAATAAAAATATTCAATTATTTTTATATAAAGTTTTTTGTTATATCAGTTGTACATTTTATGGGGTAAGCGCTTATTTTTTTCTATGAAATTAAATACTGCAACAGCTGTTATGAGAATGTGACTAAAGTCTTCGGACATCATTTCTTCGTTAATTGTATTTTTTCGCTATTATACTAATAAATAATATGACATTAATTATAAGACAATTTCTTTTGTTTCCACTCATTCCAATAATTTTTGATTAACAACGTATTGTACAATAAGTATTTATAATAGAATCGTACCAGAATACCACATTATTATAGCTATTTCAATAATATAAAAATAAAACGATCATAAAACAAAGTACCTACATCGACTATTTCGCATAAACGTAACTCAAACTCGCCCAAAGATGACCGCATCACGAACAAACCCATATCGTTTTACCTTCACACCAAAACAACATTATTCAGCGCCAGATGTATCCATTTTCTTATTTGTATTAGTCAAGTTACGTTTTTAACTAATTTAAGTTGGTTTCCATTTTAAATAATTATATAACCCATATATTTAACTACTTAATATTGAAAAGTCATCGTGGCGCAGCGACACTAGGGTGTGACTGTAACGCGACAGTTGTGGGTTCGATTCCACTCGAGGAAACAAAATATTTATTTACGTTTATATTTTTATTTCTAGAGTTCTGCCACTCAACAAGCCATGCCTCCAGAATTCGGCAGAAAGTGGGGAACGGAGTGTCTTAACACTAGGTTGCCTTTACCCTCTGCCTACCCTACTGTGGTGATTTTTTTTTAATATTGAAAAGTAACATTTGTACTGCGGCCCGCAATTTGGTATCGCCGTAGTACTATAAAATGTATTACACATGGCCTATTGAACAAAAGCGACAGACCATTAACGTCAACCAGGCTAACACAATAACAATCATAACATCCTAATTTACAACTAATTATATTGTATGTCAAGGCGTCATTCAATTATGAATGAATAGATTTATGAAAGTGTATAGAGATTAATATTTTCTAAAAGAAATTTTAATGATATAATGAGTTTTTTTTTTTCATTAGATCAAATGCTAATTTAATTAAAAATAATTTGTTAAATTCTAATAACAATGCAAAAAATATTCTAGTCAGAAAGCAAAATCTAAATATACTTTAACTTACGCACGTATAAAGATTAATATTTTCAAGAAGATTTTTTTATTAAATAATGAGTTAGTAGAGTTTTCATTAGATCAAACGTTATTTTTATTAATTTTATGGAAAAAGAATTTGTTAAGTTATAATACCAATACAAAAAATATTTTAGCCAGAAAGTAAATTAATTTTGGAATTTATTTTTATTTATCTTTTATATAGATTCAAAAATAATTCTACATAAACTTACGTTTCTTTCTTCTTATAACACCCATATCTCCACTTTAAACAAGACCCGTTTCCTGAAAAGGATCGCCTAGCTGGCCAGAACGAATACAAGCATATATGAAGAAACAAGGGTTAAAATCGCCTATCAGTAGGGCTGACTAGCTGGTTATTCCTCTCAACGCATTCCAAATCGGTCATTGTCCAATTCCATGACCAAATCAGTCTCCAATCTATTATAGTTTTTATTTTTTCTAAACGTAAACAAAGACGTTGCAACGAACTCAAAGTAAACACTAAGGATTCCAAGCAACGAAGCAACGAAGGACACGTGCGCACGCGCAGCCCGGGGCGCAGGCGATGACGGAATGTGCTGCAAGCGCGAGATGTTGAGGCTGCGGCGCCGGCGCCTGCGACCTTTCCGTTAGATTAAAAATAGAAAGTAACAACCTGATGCATACCGATTCCTTATATTTTTTGTACCCTCATAAGATAATCTACTGATGAACTCAATTATATTATAATGGTCTACAAGTGATTATACTTTCGATTGTTATGATATAATTTTTAACTATTATAAAACAACAACTTAAAAGTAAATTAGATTTTGGTACAAAAGTTTTAGATAACTAAAATAATTTATGAAAGAGACAGGTTAACATTTCCGCTTCTGTTAGCATCAATTAATTACCTACTTTTAGTACAGATAATAGTACGGTAATAAATACCAGTTTTTTTATCTGAAACGACATCATCGACATAAAAATCTAAAAGAGGAAATCCGGAAGGAACATGGCAATATATTATTCATATATAGTATCAATAGATGGAGTGCAAAATGAATGATTTTGATAAATGAATAGTTAAATAAAGATTTCGAATAATAAAAAATAATACAAATTTAAACACAAGCAGAGGTTGTTAATTTAATGTCAAGAATTATGGCAAGCTAATAATTTGCTTACAGGCAAAGGGAAAATTAGAAACTTTAATCTATGGTTGCAGGCAGGATGGACTTTCGAATGAACAGAAAATAATGAAACGGATTAAGCGCGCTCTAATTGAAAACTGAAGTAGTAATTGTAATAATAACAATATTACAATTATTAATAATAATAATAATTAAAATTATAATCTATATAGTAATAATTAAAGTATATAAAACAAACAAAAAAGAATTGAGCATCCTTAATAAAAGTTAATATTTACATAAACATTGGTGTCAATTGAATGCAGCATGCGACAGCCATTGTATATTCCAAAACCTGCTTCCTTCTAATTCCGAAGACTATGTCGAGAGGACGATTTTACAATCCGTGTTTATAATAATACAGTTCACATAACGGTCATGATGATGCAGTTAGAGGAGAATTTAGTTCCAAAGAAGAAATTTATATATCTCGTAGGTGGACGTGACTGGAATCTTTAAACCAAAAATTTTATTATAATTTACTACGTTTTAAAATTTATAAGTTATTGCAAAAAAGTAAGTTACAACTTCCTATTTTTACAAACAAATCAATATTTTGGTCATTTATTTTAAACTAGCGAACTGCTTCCGGCTTCGGCCGCTTGAAACACTATCAATTTACTAACCTGGATTATTTTCGTATTTTAATAACATTATCAGTCGATCTTAATACTTTATATTGATTGATATAACATTTTATATTTAAAAACCGATTGAAATAAAACAAAATGCAATAGTGAAAACTGGATTGAAATCGGTTACGCCGTTTCTTAGATTAGCGTGCACAAACGCACAGACAAACAATTTTTTCAAAACCATTGGCCATTATTAAGTTATTTTTATATATCTTCCATGTACAGACAGCGATCAGTTACGATCATATAACTTATTATATATTATGTATATAACATAGATAGATAGATAGATAGATAAATGATCAGAACAATTAAAAAAATCAACAACAAACGTTTCAAATCAAAATAATAAAAAATAACAAATAGAGTATTAGTATAATATAATAGAAGTATTCTAGAATACTTTTAGTATTAATTGCATGCCGTGTTCTGGACGCGCTTCACTAGCTCATTTCACAGACTTCACTTTCAAGACGTACGCCGCGGATGTTAACCACAATGTAGCAAGAGTAAACCTTACTTACCTTACTGGAGTAATTCCTACTTTAATGCGGTTTAAAATTAGTATAAGAGAAACTCGAGCTAGGGCATATGAATTCTAATAAGAATGAGATTGATTTAGACAGAATAAATTAGAAGAGAAAGGTATACTTTCAGACACAAAAGGCAAGGTGAACGTATCTGTTTTGTTACAGATTACTTCCTATAGATAAAATGATAAATTGACATATATAAAATAAAAGTGACACAGATAAATGATTTAAATAAAAAAAGGAAATAGTTTATATATTCTCAATTTAGCAAGCGTGAGAAATTTGTTTTTTATTGAAATAACAAGTAAAAAGTATTAACTAACTGACTGTAGTTTTAGTTTTTCATTTCAATTATTATAGGCATATCACGACATTTACAAATTATATAGAAAGTAACACTCGGTAAGTTGTTCTCATGTATGAACCCTGTCGAACGTATTATCACAGGGGTCAAACGTAGATGTAAAAGAAACAATCTACTTTAAACTTTCATTTTAACCTTTAATTGTTAGAATTGTATACATATTAGAAAAAGATATAAGCATAATATTTAGTTAATATTCATGCTTATAATAATTTCAACATAATATGTATATACAAATAAAACATTTTTTGAGTTTATTTAAAAAAAATGAACTAAATTTCTGTCAGCATAGCGAACTATTTTAGAAAACAATTATCCTTATACATATAAAGAACAGGAGTAGGTTTACAGTATTACTGCTATTAAGCGACGACCATTTAACACGTAAACGGTTAAAATACAATACATTGTATCACAACAGAATAAACAAACAACTAAAATAAGATTCACAAGGGTTTTATTTAAAATTGTGTGAAATAAATGATAAAATAATATTAATAAGCAAGAACTACGATAATATAAGTCAATAACAACAAACACACAGATAAAACATTTTTCTACGGATGTGGAGATAATCTTGGTAAAAAAAAATTGGCATTAAACAAACACGGGTAACGGAGACAACAGGAAGGACAATTACCAGCAAAATAAACAAACGCCGAACTTGACCTCACGAAGACGTGCACAGAACAGGCCTTACTTGCTTTGAAGGTGAACTCCATGATCGAGCACATGATACCGCGGACTACCGACTTGGTGACCGCCATTGTGGCACAATATGTGAATTCTTTATCCACTGTGGTGAGAGAGAAATTTCTACGTCGTTTGTATGTAACGGAGAAGCTTAGAGAGAACTGTGAGCGAATAAGGACCGCCACCTGACGCCTGTGCGGTTCATTAGACCGCACCAGTAACTCGAGGGGCTCCGGCTATTGTTGTCCGACCCCTGGGAGGCCTCACACGACTCGCCCTATATGCGCATACACGCATAAATATGAACGGGGAAACTATGTATAAAACCAGGTTTTCATTAAGTACCACTTTGTTTTCATTGATCACGATTGGAAATAATAATTATAAAATTATACGTAATGTTATCTAACGATAGTAATGATATTAAACGGCAGCTGAAAGTAGAAATTTATAGGATATAACTAATATACTGCATGTTGATGTCGATAGTTTCTATTCAAAGCAGCTAGCTTTCTATGGTCAATTTCTCTTTAAAGTAAATGTCAGGTAAACCTTACCCATTTGCAACAACATCCCTATTATTAATGTTTACATTAAAAACAAAAACACTATGTTATATATACGAAGTATTTTTTTATAATTTTATGTACATAATGTGTATTTAACACAGATTTATCAGCATTGGAATTACTTTATTTATTTACTACATAAATGTTTAAAGCACTTTAGACACTTTTTACACGCTCCTTGAAAAATAAAAAAAGAAGAATTTCAGGAATTACCGGCGTTTTTAGATAAAACTACTATATCAATGTGGCAGAATAAAAATCATTATAAATATATTTCTTATTTACCTTTCCTCTCTACTATTTATATGACTTTTACACAAAAAAAGTAAAAAGACTTAATTAGATATTTTTGTAAGTTTCAATATTATATCTTTTAATATCATTTCCTTGCTAACCCTACATCCTGTAGATAAGCAACCTACGCCATTTTAATCTATCTTGTTTGTTAAAACTAAGTATTCAAAAAGTTCGAAACTAAATATTTGTATCATCTATGTTGTTCCTAAACAGTGTAATTATATAATAAATAAATATAAAAGAAAAGACGTACCATATCCAAAAACTGTCGGATCATTTTCGCTTATCCTAACTCTTCTTAACGATCTTTCTGGTAGAGTATAGTAAATTGGATTCGAAATGCTTTCTGGTTGATAATACCGTCCAGGTCGAGGCAACGTCCCATATATCTGATTTGATGGATTGCTATACACAGGCTGGTAGCGGGCAACATTGACTTTGTTTGAACTATGTATTGGACCTGAATTTTGTAAATATAACTCAGACGGAGAGTATAAACCATAATTTCTATTTTTTCTTTCATCATATTGATTTAAAGCTTGGAGACTCTGTGCTTGATATCCATATTTTATGGGTTGCCGTCGATATTTGTCAGGTATGTCGAAACTTTTGAACTGAGGCGCATTGAAACGATCAGTTGCAAATATTTCTGCAACTGGCAACCCGGAGCTGGTGTTGCTTATATTACTGCGGTTACTCCTTGTGCTGCTTCGGAGACCATTGCGACTCAACGAACCATCACCGCGTACACTTAACTTTAATTCAAGTCTTTTTTCTTTCATTATATCACAATTCCACACTTAGTCTAGTGAAATACACTATTTAACTTGCATCTATCTATACATATTTTAAACACACGCCTATAACAATTAGCTTAATTTATTTCTGATTATGTTGCTTCATTACGTTCTAATATACCCGGTAAAGAAAGTTAGTATTAATCTCAATTATCTTTATGTAAGATGACTAATGACTGTACTCACAGACAGACATTCGTAAATTATTACAAGACTGAGAACAACTCTAATATCTAACCAGACATTTTCACAATGGCAAAAAACAATTGCAAATCGAATTTAGGAAAACACAGTACTTGTGATGACCAATGATTATAAAAGAATAGCCTTTAGGGTTCCTTTGAGCACTGAGACCTGACAATCTACTCCGGGACAGTATATATGTGCACATAAATAATTAGCGTTGATAAGATAACACTAGTTCAATAACATGGGCAATATTGAATGTTCAAACAATTGAACGTCAAGATATGTCTATCAAACTTCCTTTATTACAAGAAATCGGATATATTACTATTTTACTATGTGTCTCAATTATTTGATTAATAAATCATAATTTTTTATTCATTAAATTATAATATTTGCAAGAAAGGTTTTAATACCAATACATTTAATAGTAACCGCGAGATATTATGTATTAATAAATGAATTAAAATAATATGTTTCCACAAAACTTTGAAAAATAAACAACAAAATCATAAATATCTCAAAAATTTTATCTATTGATTTTATTTTATCTATAAAAGGGCGCGTTAAATCTATATATACGTATTACACTAATCTTTGGACATCGAGGTTTATTATATCATATAAATTATTATTATAATAACATATATGTAGAATTAATTATAATATCATTATTCTAATTAACAACCTAAGTAATAAGCAAGTAGTAATAGCAGGCAGGTAGTAATAGAACCTAAACACCGAAAACAATAATAATATTCGTGCAGGAACTATACATCTGTAACACGGTGAAAGTACGCGTTCGAATCAATTATAGGGTGGATGAAGAAACAATTGAAAAGTGAAATAAATAACGACTTTCATGTAAGAGCACAACAACAATGCAGTCAATACAAATAGTATGTACCAGTCACATGATGTGTTTACAAGTAATGACAATAAGTTAACAATAGCCCAGATATGACCTTCAAATCGTATAGAGCTTGAGTAAGTGTGATATTTCGAACAAACATGTATGACACACCAATGCGAGCGTAAAATATTAACTTAAACTATTACGATTCATAAAACTATACGATAATTCAATGTGTAAGATGCCGGAATTTAAAAAAAAAAATACCATAATAATATACCACATTAATAATAGATTATATCACATAAACACTGTAATAACTAGGAATTCACTTAAATATTTTTTTTTTTGCTTATTAAATGAATAATGGAAACTTAATCAAAATAAGATCGTCCGTCCCAACCAATACTAAAAGACACAGATAATGCAATTTTCTAGTGCATAGTTAACACTTCGTCTCACGCAATCTACATTTGTGTAATGATATATTAGTTTTTTCTATAATTACTGAATTTCGGTGTAAACGCAGCACAGGTGATCAGAACACTGAGTTTACGTTGCAAAATGGCACGTCGAGTGGTTCAGATAAGCTGATAACGTGGCTATACTGATTATTCAACGGAGTAAATATTGCGTACAACGGGATTCGTTGTGGATTGTTATTTTTTTGATACTAAAAAACTATTGTGTTTTTGCAATAAAAAAGTACTAAATCATCAATGATACATTAATACTAACAGTTTTTATCATATTTTTTTGTCAGTACTGTCAGTAAAAATATCATGAGCTTGCGTAATTTTTTTTCTCATCGGAATAGCATGTTATTTAGATCCATAAAGTTCGTACAAAAACTAAAGGCGACGGGATTCGTGCAATGAACTTGCGCCAGTGACTGACGGGTTTGAGGCATCGCCTTCGTGATCATTACGGACGAGTGTGGTCACGATCGCGTGAAACAATGTCGCAACTGCTATCTAAAGGCTTACTCGGATCAAACAAAGAAGAGTTGTATCTAGAGCATTCCTATAGTAAAATAACGTTTACTTACTTAATAGTTAACGCTTAAAAATAAATAATAATAATATACGTAAAGTTAAGAAAAAAAAACAAAACCCGGTAAATTACTTCCTTAGTGTAGAATGTAAACACGGCATACGAGAAGCAACATCGTGTACTTTGTCAGTGTAGCTATCTTGCAATCCTATTAAAGTTAGGTACTTTAGTCGTTAAAGGTCTGTGTTGTGTAACACGAGAAAGTTCCAATCTAATTTATGGACATAACAAACAAAGCACTGCTTTTCCGTTATGCTAAAGGTTTCCGAGCGTTAAACTATATCCGCTGCTAGAACATGCACTGTAGAAAAAAACATAAGAAATTTTAAAAAAAATTCTACTCACCGTCCGGCACGTCCGTGGACTCATCGTCAGTTTTGTGTTCGTGCAACTCTTGTTTTTTGATCACCTGCAAAAATAACTATTTTAATACTTATTCAATATAATCTCTTTTATAATATTAATAGATACAAAAAGGCACCGTTGACAAAAACTGACCAATTCAACAAAGCACAAAAACTTTACCAAAAAAAAAAGAATAGTTCGTTCACAAGTAAACATTGATAAGATAGGCGGCTAAGTACATGAATTAGAAATTGCACGTTCATGATATTACAAAACAAGCGAGCCAAGCCAAATAAAGTGCAGAGGAATCTAAATTGAAATCTTGTTCTGGTGTTCCCTTATCTCATAAACGCATCTCACCCGGGCCAACCATCCACCCGCAGCTCTCAAGCACCTCATTTTATTATTAAGTACCGGCAATAGCCACTAAGGGAAACGGCAAATTGTTTTCATTATAGATTAATCACTGGGGAAAGTTCACTTCACTCATCGGTCAATCAAAGAGGTCGTAACATTATTGTGAGGCACGCGGCGCGAGGCAGCCATGTCTGCGAACCTCTCGGAGGGTCTGCTGCGGGCGTCGTGGTCGAGGGCCCGTGAGCAGCAGGCCGTGACAGCCGCAGTATTCCAACAATTACCCACGCTTGAGTCGTGCTTACGGAAACGGAGCAATCCCGCCCGCAGATTTCTTGCTTATTAGCACACTTGCCCACTTTTAGCCCAGATTTTATTTTATTATATTCTCAAAACTCCAGATCAGAAATATCAATTCGACTCTACCAAGAGAATATTGTTTTAGGAATAAACTGTTAACGAAGCGCAAATAGTATAACGCGTGAGATGCCGCCAACAAATATCTCACGAAGCCATTGTTTCATTTTTCACTGAGAATAAGAAATTGTAGCGTGACCGTACGTCAGCCAGCACTCTCACGACGGCACAACTACACCAGCAAAACTGAGCGAGCATCAAGATTAAAACGCAAAGGTATACGCACTACTTCACGAGCACACATTCTATTTGAAATAATTAAATAGCCGAGATCTTAAATAAAGGAAACCTGAAGCACTATTCTAGAATATACAAAAATAACACAATAGAGCATTATTTTAAATATATTTTTAAAACATTTGAGGATGCAATTTAATAGAGACATTTGAATTCAACTATTCACAATTTATTAAGTTCAAGGTGAACATTTATTCTTTTAATCTTCAGACAATAAACGGATGTGAGAAATAAAATTGCATATAAAAAGACGAAAAATTGAGAAAAAAAATCTCAATTCCCACAGAGCACACAAACAATCATGCGGTTTACGATAATGTAACGGTAAACAATAAGGGAAAGTAATGGACATCCATCTCATATAAATTTTAAAACTTCACTTTTCTCATTATGTTTATTTTTATAACAAATGTTTGTGTAGTTTTTGAATTAATTATATCGAAAGTGAGTTTTTAAGAGCGTCGACAGAATAAATCTCTCGAGATAAGAGTCCAACCATGTCACAAATAATTTCAAAATGATGACTTAGCATTTTGACAACAGCAAAACGCAAAATTACAGAATAGAACATGAAATTGTATCTTTTATTTAGTTATTATGAAATCTCCATTTTTTTCTACGAATACTGTAAAGTAATCTTAAAAAAATCTTTACAGATGATAAAATTATATTTTAGAAGAACTCCTATTAGGACTACTAATGTGGGAGATTTAATATAAAGACCAAATATAAAGTAATGATTCCAATAATTAAAAGCTATAGAAAATTTTTATTGTAATGATAGCACTTAATGCATATGTATAAAATATGACTGTATTAAATTCGTAATGCTAAATGGACATAGAAAGCGAATGTAATATCCGGATCTTAGGTTCACTAGTTCTTTAAGTATTGATGATTATCGTATATCGTGAACTTAACGGTGTTCAAAATTAATAAATGTACATATTTCTTCCTACTTTACATACTTTGAAGATAATTGACTTTATTAACGAATATATGCATATTTATTAATAGACAGTTTTCTTTTCTAGGTCTCTAGGTTCTTTTTATATATTAGTAGTAGAAATAAAGCAATATCTGCCAATGAAAAATATATAAACTATAAACTCTGGAAAAGTGTCGATTCTATTTCTTTAAATACTATAATTCTATCCTACTAATATTATAAATGTGAAAGTTTCTGAGGATGGATGTTTGTTCCACTTTCATGTAAATATTAGTACACAGATTAGAATAAGACATAGGCAACAATTTTTATAAAGATTTTGTAAAATTTGGCTATAATATAAAAATAAATTTCAGCGGGCGAAGCTACGTTGGGTCGCTAGCAAGAATAGTAAACACTATTCTTATTTTAACTTTAAGCCAAAGTATCTCAAAATCCCAACATAGCATTTATGAAGTTCGCTATCTGCAAATCCAAGCTGAAGATATTGCACCCGCAATATGCTCAGCGGAGATTTAAATGCTATATTGGGTTATATACTTCTTACAATTAACCTCCACAGAGCATTTCCATATACATATTATAGACAAAGCACTTAAAAAATATATTAAAAGGAGCATTTACGAAGCAAGCCAAGCACATACAATACATACACACATACAATATAGTAAACATATAAAGCACCTGCGCAATGATACGCTCAGCGCGGCCAGGGTCTATCTGGTTGATACGTTTGTTCTTGAGGTGGTGGGGCGTGTCGCGGCGGTGGAGACGGCCGCCGCCGCGCTCCTGCACGCCGACCCACGCCACGCGGCGTTCACGCTGATTTACCCCCAAATTGTTTAATTAAATACAGTGTTCATTCTATTTAACGTTACTAAAATTGACAAAGACCTCGCCAAACTGAAATTCGAAATCCTTATACTCTTCGGGTTCGTTTCGGAAATTGTCGATTCTATTGCTTTATTTTACATAAAATCTCTGAAAGTCTCAACAACGGACGCATCTAATCCGAAAATACTGAAAAATTGTTTACCACTTTTTAATTCGCTTTTACTTTAAAATGTATAAAATGCTGTAATTTCATATGATTTAAATATCATTATAAGAAGTTTGTAAAATTCGTACTTGGTCGATAATAATGGTAATAGAAATATATTTCATTCTATTTTAAGACGAACCTCTGTAATGCCATATAATACGTTATTCCTTCAGTATCGTTATATAGAGTTGACACTGTAAATTGGAAACGTAGTGGGACTCAAAATTACGCCTCGCGACGTTTTTTAATAAAGTAAACCAAAGTTTTGGAAAACAAACAGATGGACAGAGCATTAATTATAAATAAATCAGTACATATATAATAAAATAGTATATATTATATTCCACCACCAAAACCCCATTAATATTATTTCCCAGAAAAATATAGCTTTTTGAGTTAATTCAAGACCATGTAATTATCCTTTATAAGTATCTCAAATTATTAAATAACTATAATAAATATTACATCTTAAATATACCTCTAATTCGTCGGAATCATCGTCGTCGTTTTCTGCTTCAGAAGACTCTTTGTCTTGCGCTTGTTGTTCACTGTCGCTCTCGTCGTCGTTTGTTTCATTTAATACTTGTTGGGACGGCTGTTAAAATTACAAAATTACATTAATTTTAACTAATATATTGCGCTATAGATACATTGAAAATAAATAAATATCAAATGTTATATATCAATACTAGCGGCCCGCTCGCGGTTACACCCGCGTGAACTATGTATGTTATTATTAATTTCTGTCTCCATGGCTACGTCCTAGTGACGTCTATGCAAAATTTGAGACTCCTAGCATTTGTAGTAACGAAGTTTCATATAAATTTTCAACCCCAAAAACAACCCCTTAGAAGTCGAATATAACAGATTCCCGTCTTAGCGAGCACCTACGTCCTGTAAGTAACTCCTATGCAAAATTCCTAGCACATGTAGTTTCTGAGATTTCGTAATGAGTGAGTGACCTTTCGATTTTATATATATAGATATGTATATAACAGAACTATCAAACATTACTTACTTCCACTGATTCAGTCGATTGTATAGTTTCTGGGGGTGATATGACCATTCCATTGGTCGTTGGCGCTTCGTTTTTCTCCTGCGGCTGTTGTTCTGGCGTTCGGGTGAACAATTTCACCGCTTTTGCCTTGAGCTCCTTTGGATGTGGTGTATTTTGACGCACGAATGGTGTCTGTAAACCAGGAATTATTGTAAATTTTGTTTTTTTAAACTTACAGGAAAATATGTCCTAATAAAAGATAGAAAAATATGTAGATAAAACACATGCGCATGCCATTTATATGTTGAATAAAGGGAAAAATCTGTAGATAAATGAAATATAAAAAGTAAAACTGATGGAGAATGTAATTTAACGTAAGTAAGCTGTACTTAATCTATTGGTAAGCCGCATGAAGCTCGCGGATTGTAATGATTGACATAGTTCCGATGATTATAGTTAAATTAATTTTATATGTAAAATTTAACCAAATAAAAATACTAATATAGATACTGGTTAAGTTGACAAAATAGTTTTAAAAATTGCAAACCTATAATAAAGTATTTCATAGTTACGTAATCAATGATAAATAAAAAATTTTCTTCTAATCCAAAAAATAAAAAAAAACTTTTTGAACACGTAAAAATTAAATCTCTATAAAAACAAACACACAATAAGGTTTACATAACTCGGAAAGACACATACGGAACCCTAATACGAACAACTATCAAAAATTACAATAGACATTTGACCTAATAAACGTATGATTAAAAAGGCTATACGAAGCGACGTGAATCACAGGATATGATATCACACGCCAATCCACCTCAGCGGCAAAACGACGTGTTTCGAGAACCAGAGTGATCCATCATAAGTGCAGTGCAAATAGTGCTAGTGACAAAAAATGTCTATGAAATATATAAAAAAAAAAAACGATTTCAGCTATAATACAGAAGAGGCACAATGTAGTGTTTGTATCCTTTATAGAAGTATTGCATCTTAATTGTATGAGCATGCGTGTTGCAATAAATAAAAATGTAGATTTAACGGGAAATTAATAATATAAAAAAAAAACTAAAATTGTAAAAATATAAGATGGTAAACAAATTCGGTGACGTCTTAACTAAATGGAATGCCAGACTAGTGTTATCTAAAGTAGTAGGTATATCATCTAAGTATGTATAATTTGCTCTACTCTCAGCGATAAAACATGTAAAACTTTGATAAAACAAAGGACCAAGAGGCTTAATAGAGGCAGCAATTAAAGCGTTATTGGAGTGCAATCACTGATCCGTATATTATTTAAATTATAAACCATGAAATGGAAATATTAAAACACGTAGACATATCTAACGAAAATATATTTTTTAAGTGGCAACATTTTCCTATGTTATATATTTGAACATATTATATGCATACTTAAATAGCAAAATCATAAATGATTCGAGCAACTTAAAAGGCGACACCATAAAAGCGTACACAGTCTGTATCACATCAGCTATGATTGCACTCCATTCGCAGTGTACCTCTGAGAGGTTTGTTATAGAGGAGGAGAGCCTCTGCAGGGACGTCCTCCGTTGTGTCGTAACTAGCTTGCGAACAACGTCTAACGGCCGTCGGAATCCTAGTATTTGTGCACCGAAGAACGAATCTGACGCTTCCTCACTCTCCTCATTTATCGACGTCACCTTGAATACAATCAACGGCTGAGCAAGGAACATCGGTAACTTCTTGAAGTTAATATTATCATACGAGTCCATGTATCTCTTCAAGAACTATTGTTGTATAGTGGCCACCATAATTTTAGAAATGTAGTGTATTGGCACTCTATATTGCATTTTTCTCTTAGAGTATAATTTATTACATTTCTACATAAAAGCCCTGAGATTAATAATACTCAGGATACAGATATTTATTACAGCGAACAAATCAAATTTTAGCCAAAAGTTTAGTTAAAAGTCGACAACATCAGATCGATCACCAACAATAGTTCTAGTAATATTGGCCAGGAAGCACATTTTCTGTTTCAGACAGGCGTGGGACGACCATCCGCATTCACTCATAAATCATAGCGATTTAAAAATCATCGGACATTATAATATTTTATTTCGTATTGTTTTTCATTTTCCCCGATTCCTTGTTAGTATTGAACATATAGTGGATAATATAAATATACATATGTGTATGATACATATATATATATGTTTTTTTATATATATCAAAATAAGAATTTGTACATCTGTTATCTATAAAAGCAAAAGTGAGATCACGCATTTTATCTAAGCTTAATGAAGAGATAGCGTGGAATATATTGTGGTCGAGATAACAAGAGCATTAATGCGAACATGAAGCAATATCCTACTATGAAATCACTATTCGTAAAATGTTATTTTTAGATGAGTTTAATTCACTTACAAAAGTAGAGAATGGTTTTATATATTCGGTGTTAAATTCCAAAAAAAATGTATTAAACTGTTAACACCATTTCGTCATATTAGTACACTCGGTTAAATTAACAAAACATTTAACAAACTATTAAACAAGACTGTAATTAGGCTTCGACACAACAAGCAACAAAAATAAAAGATATATCATTAAATCGTAATTTTATTACAGTATAAATATATAATTATATATAAGCTTACAATATAAACATTTCTTATACGTTCAAAATAAAAAATGCATCTATTACAATTTCAGTTATTAATAAAACGTTATACAAATATATTATAATACTATAAATAATACTGTTTCATTCTAAAGCTACTAATATCGAGCTGAGAGCTAAATACGCTCTCTGCCTAGAACCGAGGACATTATCTCTAAACCATCGTCTTACTTCCCTACATCTGTATCTAATACTTCTACCTACATTACGAGAGACAGGATTATAATCGAATGTTCTGGAAGAATGAAACCATGATGATCCCTTAAAAGTAAATGGACAACAGCATAAGCTCACCTCTCTCTCAATGGGTGGGTCTTCTGTGAATTTCACTGATATCGTTCTAGATTGTTCCTTTACCTCCCAATCGTCGTCTGAATCCCGATCGCGTGATAAAGTTGATTCTGGTAATCGTATAATAGGGTTAGATGATTGTTTAAAATGTATTATTTTTTGGTAATATGCACAAATGTTTAAACCCAGATGCCAGTCGTTGCGATGGGGCACAAGCGTTTGTGTAAACGAGACAGGTTAGGGGTTGGATTCCCTCTCGAGAAAATGAAATATATAATATTTTCACTTCTTCGCTTTGGTTTCGACACAAGAGGCGACGCGCAACACCTCCAGAATTCGGTGGAAACTGGGAAGCGAAGTGTTTTAACACTAAGTTCTCTTTGCCTACCCTGCTTTATGCGGGGGTATCCTGCGCGTAGTCAATTTTGATGTAATATAACTTATTTAAAGTGGTTAAAACATTGCACATAGCGCAGACGGTACAATACAAATACACACAAAACAGGACAAAACATAAAATAGTACCATCAATACCAAAGAAATTGAATAAAATAGAATATTAGCATTTTATAAACTAAATAGACAATTTTGATTTGTATAACATAGTTTTTGTATACTAAAAAATCTAAAGATTAGCTAATACATTTTTAAATTAAATTAACAAAATAATTCAGCTTATGTATTGCATTTTAACAGAATAATTCTTATAATTACAAAGTGTATTTATATTAAAAAAAAAATTAAGTGTGAAAGCAGCATAATATGTGTATCTAATAGAGATCTCTAATAAAGATTGAAAAAAAAAAATAACCGCATAAAAGCATATCTCACCTCGTATCCTATCAAGTTCTTGGGATTGCGAATTAAATCTGTGTTCCCTGAACCACGTGCCACTGCCGACCTCTGATGTGTGTTCCAACTCTATTCATTGTGCGGGAATTCGCAAAAGTGACTTTTAGTACATTTACACGGCAAAAACAAACAAACGCTGGCCAGTGACTATTTAGTAATTTGTGATAAGAATAATGTATATCATCATCTTCATCATCCTCATCAGCATGTCCTCGTCCGCTGCTGGACATAGGTCTCTCCAATGTTCATAATAATTATTATATAAATTTTAAATAATACTTAATACAAAAAAGAAAGGTTTATGACCATTTCACTAGTACTTAAAACACATCTTATATTCAATTGGGAGTAAAGCACTTATAATGCATTTACAAATTTTAAAAACTGCAAAAATTTTGAGTATTAAATATTCTTCGTTTTATATTCTTTATTACAAGGTATTTTGGCATAAAACAGGTTTAGTAGCACATTAAAGATAACACCATACAATTATCTCACACTTCCTTTTGAAAGAACGATTGGTTCATCTTTTTTCGCACTATATATAGTTTTTTAAGAATAAAACATAATTTTAATCAAATATCTCAAAAATATAGTCACTGACCTGCTGCACAATAAAAAATAAAAGCACAAGAAGCAATGCGAAGGACCACATACAATCACAGTTCAAGGTCATTCCATCCACATACAACACACATACAAAGTATAATATATACCGGTATGTAATGTTTTTATGGCATTTTCTTGTTTTATTACTCGTAAAGATAACACGAGTAACGATAAAATTTCATAAAAAAAAATATCTACACAGTGCATTTTTAAATAACTTTAAAGACAGAGACTGATTTTTAAAATTTCCAATATAACTTGTTCCCCGTAATAAAAATTAAAAATATTTTATAATATCATTTTTATATACAAATCTCTGTACTTTAAGCAGTTAAACAGTGAAAGCTAAACTAAATAAGCTTTCGAAAGCACATGACAATGTTAACTAAATTCATTGTTTATTTGAAACACCATCATAATACTTGAAAAATATGCACCAAAAAAAGCAAAACCATGATATAAAATGTTAAATAAAGATGCAAGTATACCTGGTTGTTGCGTGTAACTCAGTTGAGGCAGAAGGAAGCACGTGAGAACATTCTCCCCCGTGGTCTCGTCTCTGTCAGTTTGGAAGGTTAAGAGGGGTTGCGCCTGATTCTCCGACAGCCACACTGCTTTTAATTCTAAATTAACTAGTGTGTATGGAAGATACTGTAACCTGGAAATATGAAATTTTAACGTCATCATAAGAAAGACCATATATTTGTTTCTATAATACACCATATTCTATATTATATAGCAGAGCAAGCAGAAAGAGCACATTGGCAAGTTTCCCTATTAACATTTTTCTGCCTGAATGAGACATTTAAACAAGACATTGCGTGTTTACTGCTGAAAGTCAACGCATCGCCATCGCCATCGCATTGTCTTACTAAAGATGAGAAACGAAAATAATTCACATTCACCATTGGCGGAACCAATATCGTCTATCGTCGATGGAGCATCTTTAATATTACAACATTTCTTTTTCGTTTAACAATAATATACGTACTATAATAAATAAGTTTTAAAATCGATATACCTATTTCCGCTGACGTCCAAAACATGCAGAGATTTACAATTTCCAAGCTCGTTCGGTAATTTCGTTAACTTGTTGTCCCGCAAACTCAAAACTCCTAGTAATGTCATATTGCCAATCTCCAATGGAATTTCACCTAAGGAATTCCTATCTACATTCATTACGGTCAATTCGTTTAAGTTCCCTATTGATTTAGGCAGTTCCATTAAGAAATTCTCTGTTAAAATTAACTCTTGTAGATTTGTACACCTGTAAAAACAATACGATTTTAAATACTCTTCAGGATATATTAATATTTAGATTTCGTGATGTTATAGACATTCATATTAAATGGTAGAATTGGTATATCTTACCTGCCTACGTTTTCGTTTAACGTATGTAACCTATTTTGGTCCAATTTTAGTATAGCTAATTTAGATAATTCTCCAGTACCATTTGGTACGGTTTCTAACATATTTTGAGATAGATGGAGATCAGTTAAGGAACAGAGGCCGCCTATTTCTTCAGGTATCTTCTCTAACTTATTTTCGCTAACGTCGAGACAGATTAACGCTTTTAAGTTGCCGATTTCCGAGGGTAAATATTGTAATTTGTTGTGATCCAGCCATAACTCCTGTAGTGCTGGTAATTCACCTATAAACCCCGGCTGAAAAAGAATTAATTATTAATTATTTTGTCAGTAAATTATATTACAGAAATAACACAGCATATATAAGCTAGATTTACCAGTTCCTCGATTTCGTTGTCGCCCAAATCTAACCTCTCCAGTTTCGTAAGATTCTTTAATGATTCCGGTAAAGACTTGAGCAAGTTTTCCCTCAGCTCCAATGACTGGAGAGACACCAAACTGAAATGCATACATTCGAAATTAATTTATATAGGTACTAGGTACTATTTAATAATGAACCATAAACGAACGACTGTCACACAATGGTAAACGAGGGACAAATTGGGAACAATATTTAAAACAAAAATATTATGATAATATTATAACAAATATAAGGTAAAAAGAAATATAGGTCAATCATAACAAGAACAACAACCTTAAAGATATTTTAATAAGATCATTACATTACTTGTTCATACAACCCACTCCTCATACAAATCTTATTAAAAAAAAAACGTAGAACGCACACAAGTAAAGTCACTGTGTGACAAATAAATATTAGAATTAAACACAATGGATGACTAACACGGGATCATCGTAATGCACCCATACAAGGTTAACCGGGTAAGCGGTAATATGAAACTTATTATTTTAAGGATAAACCTAACGACAACTAGTACGTAAATAAATACGCTAATAGCCATTGTTATTATAATCTTACAAGCAACTTGATATACACATACTGTCAAGATTTAAATATAGTATCTAATCACAGATACCATACATAGGAACCAGTTAGACTTGCTCGATGCATATTAAGAAGCGAGAACTTAAATATTTTGATATTCAACAGTAGGTGCTGTGTTAATTATAATTCAGTATAATATAAACACACGAGATTATTTACCTACATTATACTACGCTCGGCCGTACGAGCTATTTCACGTTGGAAACCTTGACGCATTCCTAAGCAGATGTCAAAGGCACTTAAATCGTACTTGCTAACTGATACTCGGTAAACGATGAATCACATTCTTCGTCTGACCGAAGGATAATTTTAAACCATTGTTTATTTCACATTTTGATTGACCCGTTTCTAAATTTAACAAGGACGTTAAACTTTATGTCGTGTATATTACGAGATCCCACAACAGTCATAAAATAGTATCCTGGATATGAAAAATTGGGTTTATCGTAGCAGTTAAACGGTGTTGAACCAAAAATAATGCTCAATTTTAAGAAACTGTTAGCCGACTTGTCAGACTTTAGTGATTGTAAAAATTTTGTATAGAAAATATAAAAAAAACTGAAGAGCGTTGATTATGGAAGTTGATTGCACAACAATGTGAACCCATAGGAACATTGATTTTATTACATTCTTTATTATCATTGTTACAATAAAACTACTACCGTAATAAAGACGCAACAAGTTAGATAAAACGTCGTCTCGTCTGATATCAAACTTGGCACGCCCCAAAATTGTTATCACATAATCAAAATTTAACCATATCTCATTACTTGATGGGGGGATTTGCCGGAAAGTTAATTTA
Source organism: Heliconius numata (assembly GCA_016802625.1). Lineage (NCBI taxonomy): Eukaryota > Metazoa > Arthropoda > Insecta > Lepidoptera > Nymphalidae > Heliconius > Heliconius numata. The sequence goes on along the minus strand of JAEBDU010013486.1, from coordinate 380,601 downwards.
AAAATTATATCGAGCATTAGGCATTACCATCATAAATCCTATTCATCATCATCATCATCAACAGCCATCTTTTGTCCACTGTTGGACATAGGCCTTCCCCAATTCTCGCCACAATTGGGGAAATCCTATTATTTGACATTTATTAATTGAAAAAATACAAAATAACTCTGTTTACAATTTAAACATCTTTTAAAACTGTTTCGTAAGTTATCTGTACACATGCTAGCCTTAAAAGGAAAAGGTTAAAGGCACATAATGGCGTGGCTTACCTTGACCATTTTTGACTGTAGCGTAATCGTACTTTGGTACTCTTTAACGTTTCTTTACAAGCAAAGAATATTGCCGAGAGGAGCTCTCATTTTCCCTTTGCTCAATCCACTCAAGTTGAACTAGAAAAGGACGAGCATCTTGATAGCCTATCAAGTCCCTCTTTCAAAAAATGATATAAGCTTTATCGAAAGGTTATAATCGTTTACTACAAAGTATTATGTCATTGAAGGATGTTATGTAAAATCATAACAAGAAAAATGACTAAAGAGATATAACATGTTCAATGAACGTTGACGGTCAAAAGAAAACAACGTAATGAATCATGTTACAAGTACAAGTCGATATGAATTCATACTTGCAATTATTGTACTATATTAGTTATCGGCCATTTTGAAATTATAATATACAAAAAATCTTATCAAAATATGTCTAGCATAGAATACATAACATTAAAAACCGTTTAATAGTTAATATTCTTTTGGCAACAGAACCGTCCCGTGGTCAATGCACCGCACTTACATAACACCGTTCCACAGAAGGTACTACTTGGACAGTAACTTTCCACACAACTTTCGCTTTAGTTACAAACTAGAACTTTGCACCTATTTAAATCGTAAACTAAACTGAAAGAAATAACGATCTTCAATCAGTCTCAAGGTAAATTGTTACACGTTGTGGAAGTTACATAAATTATGCTACTCTATTTGCTTTTATCGAGAGTATAAGATCGATGTAATAAATATTAGTATGTCTTTATGTACTTTTATTATTAAAGAGAAATAAATTTTACATTTTAAAATTGACATAAAAAATTTCTTACGACGGCAGGACAAGGGTCCAAGACGTCGCGTCGAGGTGGCTAGGGCTCCAGAGAGAGAGAGAGAGAGAAGAAGAACTTCTTCACAATATGCAATTCAATATATACACATCTATTACTGTGTTTAATAATATAGCTTTTTTAGTAATATGGATCTATATTATAAAAACAATGCATATAATTGTCTAAGACTGCCATTTTTAATAATCATTTAGAAACTATAAACTGGACATGCAAAAGCTTCACATAATAGATAACGAATAACGATAAAGAAAGCCAGGTCACGATTTGCCCATTCAAAAAATTGCAACCTTATTCTCTTTGACTCTTGGGTCTGTTGTTATTCGATGTCTGTAAATCTTATAGTACAATTATTTTAAAAGAGAAAGCGAGATCCTGAGTTATTTTATATTACAAAGAGCTTTTATACGTATTTATGTAAGAGTATTTTTCTTCTGATGTTATAAATGAGATTTTTAATTAATCATTTGTATCGTACTAAAATAAATAATGAAATATATAAAAAGTTTATAACCATCGCCCAGATTAAATGCGTGATCTCACTTGATATCTACTTTACGTGCCATTTAAGCTGGCTTAAGGTTTTGTCAAATAATGTAAACAGTATATACTACGATGTTCCTTCAAGCCTAGCTGACTAGAAACACATAGTCACCTAAAAAAATACCTAAAAAATCCAGTATCATACTTGATAAGCTATACATATAATAGATATAAAAAATTGCTATATTGTTTGTTGATATAATTTTTAGTGTTTTGACACTCACCTGCCGAAATCACTGGGTAAACTCGTGAGGGACATATCGTTAAGGCCCAGGACAGTGAGTGCTCGTAGCTGACTGAAGCCGGCCGGCAGCCGCGGTATGGGGTTGCTGCTGAAGTCTGCAATCTGCAGAGCTCGCAGCTTTTTGATATCCTCTGGTATGTCGGGAATATCTGAAAAAAAAATGTTTAAATAATTACTTACCTTAAAATTGTATTTAATGGAATTGAGTAATAACTATAGAAACGTTTAATAATATAAATTTGACTAAGCAAATTTAAGATAATTATTTGTAGTATATTATTGTATATAGTTGGAAAGTAATTTAAATCCATAGTTATTTGCGTGATTTCTTATTAAGAATAATATCTGTAATTATTAATGGTTTTTCTTTTCAATAAATTAACATGTAAAATATAATATTCTATTAAGTTATCACTTTTGTGAGAGTTATTTTAACCAAACCATCTTTGTAACTATATCTCAATGTAAATAAATAAAAACACTAAGTTACAATAATCCATATATTTAAATAAATTATTACTTTAAGTTTTTCATTTTCCTGTTTACCACTCAAGTTCTATGTATCGGTATTGTTTATGTTTTGTAACGACAAAATTTTTATTTACCATTTTGTATATCAACACCTGTTTTTATATTTATATATTAAATTATATGAAAAACAACATTTATAAGCATTTCTGTAATATATTACTAGTATGCAATATTTTTTCTTGTATATTGCTAAAAATATAAAATGCACTTTGTTTTTTTTAAATAAATTTATTACAGTTATTTTATAAGCAACAGTAAAACTGAATTTAACTCTTCTATATTATTATTCACATTTAGGAGGTCAGGAAAAAAGACAGTACAAAAAACCAAGTAATAAAATGGGAACAATGGTAATAATTAAATGGCATGTGAAGAAAACGTTAATCCATAAACTCTGAGAACAAGGTCAAAAGTAGCGCATTTGAGCAAACAAAATTTTCTCATCGTCACCTGCCCTCGAAAGATTTTACAAAAAGGTGGTATTTTTTATTAAAGGTGTTTTAAAAAAAGTGTTTTTATTATTCTTAAGTCTATATAGGTACCTCTATAAAATTTTCATATTTATAACATCATAATTATTATATAATACCTAATATAATAGATAGATAGATAACTATTATAAATACTATTGTCCATTACATATTTTACCTAGACAATGAATAACATTTTTAGGGATTGTTTAAAGTACTTGCTATTCAACCGGCAATGTGTAAAATAACTAGACCTTGGTCCATATTCTTATATTCGAGCTACAGATTTATCGGTATTTAAGAACAAGTTAGATTAGGTAAGAAAATTTTAAGCTTAAAATAACTAACCTAACCTGACCTGCACTTAAAATTCGCTAAATCTGTAGTTGCAGTGGCGTTAGTCATGGGCCATTCGTGGCGCAGGGACACAGAGTGTGATTTTAAAGTGTAAACACGACAGTTTGCGGGTTCGATTCCCACTCGAGGACACATATATAATATTTTCATTTCTTCGCTCTGATATCGAGACAAAGCGCGGTGTTGAGTTCTATCACTCAACACGCAATGCCTCGAAAATTCGGAGGAAAGTGGCGAAGATTCCCTCTGCTTACCCTGCTATACACATGATACAGCGTGAAGAAAAAATATTACACAAGATTTAACTGATTAAACATACATTTTCAAAACAATACGTTCGCAAAAACATTTCAAAGTTTTCACGCTTATTGATTGACTCTATTAAATCTTTGAAAATATGATGACACCAATTATTAGCTTCAATTGGAAACGCGTGAAAGATAAATATAACACTGTTTGTGTTGAGGTCACATACAAGTATAATATATATACCATATATTTAAAAAAAAACAATGAAACACGCTTGAAACACGTAAATTGTTTAATGCAATACTGTTGATAATAATTTATGTAGGTAGGTATACCATGACGACACAGTTAAGAACAATAGGCTATGAATGCAGCGGTTGTAAGGTTGACGCAAATTCGGGGGATATTTATATTTCAATTGTAGCTTAATAGGTTGCTCGTGAAAATAGGAAACCTCCATTTTCTTTTTGAAAAAATGTTTAAGATAAACAAACGACTATGTTTTTTTACATATCACGGAAACACCAGCTGAGCTGACTTACTTGTGGCCCGGATAATATAGGGCAAATTTTAAATCGGTAAAAATAACTTTACCAATCTGTCGATCCATATGTGACGAAAATAATTCCTAATAATATTATGTATTATTTGTTTTTCTCTATTCTATAAAAAAACTAATTATAGATACAGTCTAAAATCTACAAAATCGTCTCTATAGAACTTTAGCTGTATCCCGCACACAGCAAGATAGGCAGAGGGTACCTAGTGTTAAGACACTCCGTTCCCTACTTTACGCCCAATTCTGGAGACATTGCGTGTTGAGTGGCGGAACTGAACGCGCTTTGCCTCGACACCAGTGCGAAGAAATGAAACGAAAAATGAAAATTTAAATAAATATTTCATTTCCTCGAGTGGGGATCGAACCCACAACCAATCCACAGTCACACTCCAGAACCACAACTGGCCTCAAATATTAATTAAAACGAATTGAATGCAAAACGTAAACTTTAAATTCAAACTTCCACATCAACCATGCACCAGGTACAATTTCATAACACAAAGTATATCGTATAACGGTTTTCCGTCTGATTATACACGGCTGGTGTGAACAATTTATACCAGCCATCAGCCTTGTGTGCCAGCATGCCTGGCACAGACCTATTTTAGCGCTATGCTATTATACTTAGTAACTGCATACTACGTAAGTTTGCTAACGTCGATTAGTTTACCTGGAAAATGTAGGTCGTAAAGACGGTCGTGATTGAAGTTGAAGGTATTAAAGGTGCTGAGATTGCAATTCAATTGTTAATCCTAGATCCTAAACTTAGGATTAGAATAAACTACAGTTTAAAAATAACAAAAATCCACCAACACCACAAAAACGACTGCACCCTTATCAACATTTATTATCATATAAATATATTCCTAAAATATAATGAATAGCAGTTCCAGTTTCCAGACATAACGAACTGGTTAAACTAATATCACAATATTAACAACGGTAGTGCAGTCTCTGGTTTCCGGTTCTGCGCGTTGACATACCAACGGGTGTTGCGTCACTGGCATCATCAATCCCATTTGTCAGGACGACACAAAGTACTTAATGCACGCAGCATTGCAAACAATATTTACCTCGTATATGCCATGGTAACATTAAATTGAAGGCATATTAACTAGGTCAACCGCCCGAAAGACGCGTAACGCCATTAGCTGACGAGTTCGGACGAAAATGATGTCATATTACGAGATACCTACATGGGTATTTTAGTATCCAAATATAAATTTACATACAAAATTCTAATATATATTATAAAACGCTATTAATCTTTATTGTATCTATATGGTTGAGCCTCAACTGTTGAGGCCCTCTTGGCGCAGCGGCACAAGGGTGTGACTGTAACGCGTCACTTGTGGGTTCGATCCCCACTCGAGGAAATGAAATATTTATTTACGTTTATATTTCCATTTCTTCGCTCGGGTGTCAAGGCAAAGCTGCCACTCAACAAACAATAACTCCAGAATTCGGCAGAAAGTTGGGAACGGAGTGTTTTAACACTAGACTAGATACAGCGTGAAGCCGATAAAAAAAATGTTTATTATATTTTTTATTAAGAAAAAAAAACCGCTAACAACTGTTTAGGTTGCGCTCTATAGCGGTAAAGTTATTTTTAGAACGGTATGCAAGGTACTATGAATCTATCTGTCTTTAAGTGCTTGGTTTTGTTTATGAGAAGGGTGAACGGCTTTCTAAAGATGTTGGAGTACTGCAACTATCGCAATGCCGGATATGCCTCAAAAATAATATGAATTATTTGTTAAAGTCAAATTTCGATGTATTTAATGAATCGTGGTTAAAAAATATTTGTTACTTTTAAGATACATTAAGAAGTTACTGCTGGGATTTTATAATTTTAATTTCTGCATTATTAAAGTCATATTTAAATATAAATTATAACAACGATATAATTATCATAAAAAATATCAATTAGAACACGTTTGGTACGCAATATCTACACACAAATGTGACGAAACCGTTAAAACGGTAGCTGGCGAACTTTATACACTACTAGCGGACGCGCGCAGCTTCGCTTGCGTATTTAGGGGTGAATTCCAAAAAACCTCGAAAATGTGTTCAATGAGATATTTTTAAGTCTAAATTTCAAATTTTATAAAAATCGGTGGCGATTTAATGATTTTTCCGTACAAACTTTCAACCCCTTATTTGCACCCTTAGGGGGTGAATTCTAATAAATCATGAAACATGTGTTCAGTGAAATATTTTTAAAAGTCTCAATTTCAAATTTTATAAAAATCGGTGGTGATTTAAAGATTTTTCCATACGAACTTACAACCCCTTATTTGCACCCTTAGGGGAATAATTCTAGAAAACTATGAAACATGTGTTCAATTAAATACTTTTAAGAGTCTAAGTTTCAAATTTTATAAAAATCGGTGGCCATTTAAAGATTTTTTTATACAAACTTTCAACCCCTTATTTGCACCCTTAGGGGGACAATTCTAGAAAACGATGAAACACGTGTTCAATTAAATACTTTTAAAAATCTAAATTTAAAATTTTATAAAAATCGGTGCCGATTTAATTTTTTTTCCATACAAACTTTGAACCCCTATTTCACCCCTTTAGGGTTGAAATTTTTTAAAATCCCTTCTTAGTGGATGTCCAGATTACAAAAGTAAACATCTGTCCAAATTTCACGTTTCTACCATCAGCGGTTACGGCTGTGCGTGCGTCTTACCTCAGTCAGTGAGGACAAGTCCTTTTATATATATATAGATAACAAGTTGTTTTGGAAATAAATTAACTAACCGTATAATGAGACTACAAATTAGGAGCACAGTTAAAATATTTCTGTTATACGAATATATTAAAATTTATTAAATTTATATTTCGGAAGTATGTTTTAAAATATAAGGACATTTAAAACATACTTCCTTTTTTATTTATATCATATTACAAGCAAATTAAGAAATTAAGCCTCACTTCGGTGGTGTAATAAATGGTTACAGCGGCCCACTCCCCGTTTTAAAATTTTTGCTGCTGGTATAATTAAGGACAAAAATAGGTCACATGTAATATTTTTAATTTTTCTGTACGAGGCCTGTAATTATTCTGTACAAAATTAAATTAAATCAGATTCACGCTGTAATACGCACACAGCAGGGTAGGCAACCTAGCGTTGCTATTCTGAAAACATTGCGTGTTGATTAGCGGATTTCAACGCCGCGCTTTGCCTAGACACCATAGCCAAAAAATGGAAATATAAATTTAAACAAATATATCACCTCCTCGAGTGGGGATCGAACTCACAACCACTCAATTTTCCAGTCACATTTTGGGCCCCTGCGCCGCAATTGGCTTCGTTGGCCACAATTTCCACCTATATATTACCTATAGTCAAATGATCACTTACAACGCACCATAAAGAAACTCCAATAAGAATATTGTAAATATTGATTATAATTATTTTAATATATATAATAATTTCATTATAACAAGTAACGAGACATCTAAGTACAAATAAATACAACCGTCACCCAATGCGCATAACAATATCCGTCACAGAATACCAAACATCCACCACAACTACAAGAACGGGGTCGGAGGAAATTACAAAATAAACCAACGCACTGTTAGACACCAATAAGAAGTTTTAACCAATTTTCAATTTGAAAATTTGATAATCATTGATAATTATTGTCTAATAATATGAAGTATAATATATCTACACATATGTATTTAAGGCCGTCGTGGCATGGGTGTAACTATATCGCGACGGTTGTGGGTTCGATCCCCCTCGGAGGTATGAATTCGTTCTGGCATCAAAAGAACAGCCTAGCGTTATATTCTCCACTCACCACGCAATGCCTCAAAAAAATATGAGAATAGTGGGGAGTGGAGTGTCTTAACACTAGACTCCTTCCGTCTATCCTGCTATATGTGGGAGACAGGTGAAGCTGTCATATACATTCAAGTATAGTGAACACAGATTTGGGGAAAGTGTACTGGTTAATTGAAAGAAAAAAATTGTAATCATATAAGGGAATGCTATACTTTCGGACCGGTTTAATTCTTAATTATCGTAAAGTAAAAGTAGTAATACCTTAAAAAGTATATTATTTAATGGCAATTAAATTTTAAACCTTCAGTCAAAACTTATACATGATACACGATAAATGAAAAGGCTTTAGAAGCACATGAAAAAAAAGCTCGAGTTTTTTGATAACCAAGTTCTATAAGTTAAGAAGTTATTAATAGGAGGCTCGCTTACTCCAGACGATGTGGAATTCTATTATAGCTTTATTGAAAAAAAACCTAGACAAAACAGACACTTTGAAAACAGAAAAAAATAAATAAAACCTGAGTACACCAAGGTCTATAGTAGATCTATAGTAGAAATAGTTGGTAGGAGTCTCGGGTGGCTTACTCTAGACGAAGTGGAATCCCATTATAGCGTTATTGAATTGTTTGCAATACAAAAGCGACGAGCAAGTGGACTGTGCCGATTCGCCGCCCACAGTAATGGAGGTCGGCCGACCGACGGTATACAATGGATAGCCTACGGGCGAAAATTTATACGAAAACTTCTCACATACGTATAACATGTACCAACTAAAACAACTCACAGCATCGATGACGCCATACGATATGGTTAAAAAATCATCGTCACGCTGTATTCTGCATTCAGCAAAGTACGCAGAGGGAACCTAGTGTTAAGACTCTTCATTCTACATTTTCCGCCGAATTCTGGAGGCGTTCGTGGGGATCGAACCCACAACCAGTCGCGTTTCCAGTCACACTTTGAGCCCTTGCGCCACGGCTGGCCTCGAATAGTAATATATGATTACTGCTCGCAATTTCCATCACTAGTCTATTATCTTACGTGACATGAAGCGTGATACCACACGCCAGTAATAACTCATGATACCACATTATACTTAACGTAAAAGAACATAATATTACATAGAGAAGCAAAAATAATAAGGAATATGAAGAATATGTTGGCCTTTATTCATTGTGAAGTAATTTCATCGTTTATACGCGATCAGGCTACGCCCTTGAAACAATCGTACGTAGATTTGTTTATAACATTAAAAACGATGGTCTGGTATTTCTATTCGTTTATAATATCGGCCGCGCCGCAACCGCGTAAGGATTAGTCACACCTGCGGGTTTGAAACGCATTTCTCTATAATGTTTCTTGACGTCTTACGTTTTATTACTTTTCAGTTGAAAATGTTAAACTACGTTGTACTTATATAATTAATATACATTTGTAAAAATCTTATATATAATTCCCTTTCAAAAATTAATTAAATCAAATGAGAATGCCTCCGAAATTCGGCGGGAGTGTCTTAACATTAGGTTCCCTCTACCCTACCCTGCTGTGTGCGGGATACAGCGTGAAGCTGAACATTAATTAGTACAAGTAAAACTTTAAGCTATATGGGGTAGTGTTTTGTCTTATAAAATGAGTTATAATATGTTTTAAAATAAATAAGGAATGGCCAACAGACTTCTAAATATACCATAATTAATAACCGGTTTGAAAAAGGTGATCTAAGCGTCTAATGATTTCATGGCCTACTATTAAATGAAACGCCTCACGAATTTTATTAATAAGAAAAATATACCTAGTTTAGGACTATAACTCTTTTATAATATGCAAAGAATAATCGTAATGTTTTAATATTATTTATTTGTGTATATCATTATTGTTTAAAAAATATTAAATTGTCATAAATTATTTGTACCTTTAATGATATCTAGGTACATTAAGTAGAGAGATTTCACTAAAAAAATCATGGAGACTTGAGGATAGGAGAGAGATACGATCCGAGATAGAGATGAGGCGGCGTGGGAGCGGAGGACAATGCGGTTAGGTTCAACAGCCGAATAAGCCATAGCCGTCGAACCGAACAAACGGGTTATTTAAAGAAAATACTTTTATGTTGGCCTACTAAATGCTAAAATTATTACCATTAGAAAATGATAAATTACTTGCTTTGGCACTGGTGACGACATTTTCAATTCAATTTTTTTTTCTATTTCACTTTGTATCTTGCACATAGCAGTTTAGGCAGAGGGAACCTGGGAACCTTTTGTTCAGACATACCGTTCCAATAAGATACTTCTAAATCCCACTTTGCGCCGAATTCTAGAGGAATTTCGTGTTGAGTGGCGAAATTCAACGCCGCACTTTGCCTCGATACCAGAGCGAAGAAAATTAAATATCTCATTTCCTCGATTGAGAATCGAACCCACACATTGTCAACTGATGTATACAGTAACACGCTTATGGTGTTGAACGCCGACTGGCCTCGAAGAGAACTGACCAGAAGAGCTTTAGGTGCGTTGCGTGTGCTTTAAGCAGGTAGACCCTCAAAACCAATTGGTCAAGTAGGATTTGAATCCATAACAATCGCATCAATCAACTATATACGTGTAAGTAATTATACGGTTATAGCTATCTATGTCGTAGCCGAACCGGAAGAAGATATCAAACCAGATTTAAATTTAAACAAAGTATGCTATCTGTCCGTGGTATGCAGAAATCCTATGCAAATTGAAATACATTTCGGAATGAAGGTCTAACAATAGCGATAATTTGAATATTTTATGAACGTTTAAGTTCTTCCAGTCGTGGTGCAGAGGAACAAGCGCGACTGGTCGTGAGTTCGATCCCCACTCGAAGAAATCAAATATTTTTTTAAATTTATATTTCTTCTCTCTGGTGAGGAGGCATAGCGCGGCGTTAAGTTTCGCCACTCAATACGCAAAGCCTTCAGAATTCCGCATAAACCTAGTTACCCTAGACGGGGAACAGAATATCTTTCCTATGGCTATTCTGCTGTCAGCGAGATACAGTGTAAAGTTTATTAGTTATATTACATTTGAGACCTTTAGAATATGTACAAAATGTTCTATTTAATTAAAGCCTTCTGACAATAACAAAAATAAAAACCAAAAATCTTAATTGATAATTATTAAAAAAAAATTAGAATAAATTAAATAAAAAAATTAAACAAAAAGTATGCAAAAAAAAAATAATTACATTTAAACTGTTAGGTTATCTATTATTATATTTATAATTACTTTGTAAAAGATACAGTATGTTCCTTATATAAATAATAAAATTACTTTGCTTGTTTTTGTATATCCGCTAAGAGACCATTTTGATAATAACAAAAATGTGCAAAATTTTGTATTTTAAGGCAATTTTTAATCCAAGAGATTCTAAATAAATTAAGTATAAGTACCGGCCTTACGGATCTATTGAAGTTTTTCATTTCGTAAATTTCCCACATTCTAATTCCCTCAATTAGACTTCCGCTCGTTTTGCAACTATGTATTGCGAGCTTCGTGATGAAACTTAATAGCACACTATGTTTAACCAAATCCAAGAAACTATATACCATAAATAGGTATAACATTTAAAAAAATAATTTAAAATACAAACAATTATTTTTTAAGCATTATAACAAAATAGCTACAATTAATTACCTACTAAAATAACAATTAAATCGAAATTAATTCAAAACACATATATTTACATATTCACACAAACACGGGGTTCGCAGGAAGTGCACCCAGTTCCTCTACACGGATCGTTGGTGTTGCAATACTCCAAACCACAAACCATGAACTTGGTGTTTCCTATGACAGACTATAATTTCGCGTAACGTTTGTGCGCAATAGGTTGTCTTGCGTTTGCACGCCGTCACGGTGATAAAGTCAAATGATCTATAACAGTCTTTCTTCAATATGTATCTATACATATATAATATACATATAATAAAATTGTAAGCAATCGCCGTCTATATATGAGTAAATCGATTATTGAAGGCATTTATCGGGATAAGAGCACCAAAATAGTGATTTTTTTTTTATTTTCGTTTGCTTGTCTGTGTAAGGTAATATCAGAAACGGCTGAATCGAATTTAAAGCAGTTTTCTCTTTTGTACTTTGGTAAATTTCTCTTGAAATTTAGTATTTATTTTTTTAATCAGTTGATGAATAACAAAGTTGTAGCAATATAGTTTATTTGGTTCAAAAAAGCTACAAAATAACTGTATTATTAAATTTAGTTTTCAATGTATGGATTTCTGTCTAAAAATAATAATATTATTAGATCACGAAACTAATTCAAATGAGGTAATTAATAATATCGTTTAAAGTTGAAGCGGGCGAAGCCACAAGCGGGTCTCTAGTTATTAATAAATTGATTTTTAATAGCGTCGTTATATTAATATAATGTAAAAGTTGAAATTGAAAATATAATAAAAATAAAACAGGATGAGAAGTAACCGAACAAACGTTTGTTATTACATATAACGGAATATTTCCCACCATAAAATATTTAAGATAATATTATATCAAAGAGAATTTCTTAATAAAAGGTGGATTATACAAGGAGAACAGTTCGAGGATAGAAATATAAAGCTTTCATGTCCTCTGTCAGTCTCTGTTAAAAATCCGCTTGTGAGGTACACTTAAAAATCTCTTTACATTTTATAAGGGACGAATGTTTTTTTTTATTTTTCTTACTAATATATATAATAAGAAAATTGTTTATAACATTTAAGTTATTAAATAGCCAAAATAGAGTTAGAGTAATAGTTAAAAATTACAATTACTTCTCAGTAAAAAACGTATTTACTAAACCTAAGTTTTATCAACTTGCGAAAAACAGATTGGTCACCGATGTCGTAAGAGTCGTGCCCGTAATACTGATGATGTAGAGTCAAAGACACCGATTTCGGCGAAAGTCAATTTGAATTCGATAGGTAGGTACCTGCTATTTTTTATATATATAGTTTGTATGTATGTATGTCACGTAACTTTGCAAAATTTCAATGTGGGAACTTTTATGATACTAACATCAATTATTTACAAAAACTATTTCTTATAATTGTAAACGTATAGCGCTAAAATGTTTTATTTTTTAGCTTTACGCTGTATCCCGCACATAAGAGGATAGGTAGAGGACTCCTGAAAAGGTTCTCAGGAGTCCTCTACCTATGCTCCGTTGTCATATCAGTGTGTCAGTGTCATGACACTCCGTTACCATTAACCCACTGTTCCCCACTTTCCGCCGAATTCGTTGCGTGGATGGAGGCATTGCCGCGCTGCGCCTCCGTTACCAGAGCGAAGAAATAAAAAAAATATTTAATATTTAATTTCCTTGAGCGGGAATCGAACCCATAACCTGTCGCAATTACAGTTACATACTTATGCCCACGACTGACCTGATAATAGACTGAAATGACGATTTTAAAGAAATAATAAAATTGAAATAACTAAAAAAACTGTTCATTTTTATAACCAAAGCACGTAACATACGATATTATGTATCATAAAATACGGTGTACCACATTTGATAATATCAACCCACCGGTTAACGGTAAATGTAATAATAAAATGGCGGAAGGTATGTAAAAGTACATTAGAAAAGTTAAATCGCTTATCTGAACCGCTAATATCGAGAAATTAATTAGTTTTAAAAGACATTTACATTTATATAAATTAATTTAATGAAAAAATACTGTCCATAATGATTATAATCATTAAACAATTGAGGCCGTCGTGGCGCAGGGGCACAAGGGTGTGATTGTAACGCGACAGTCGTAGGTTCGATCCCCATTCGGTGGAATCAATTATTATTTATTAATATTTTCATTTCTGCGCTCAGCACCAAGGCAAAAACTTGGCGTTGAGTTCTGTCACTCACTACGCAATGGCTCGAAATATTCAGCGGAAAGTGGGGAACGGAGTGTCTTAACACTAGGTTACTCCTACCCTGATGTGTGCAGGATAATAAAAAAATACATATAATATTATACACAGGTTGAATTGATGTTGCAGATTGCTTAAGAAGCCCTACTATTTATAAAATTCTATATCTAGATATTATTCGTAAACAAGTTTTAACCAATTTAAAAAAGGGGGTCATCTGTTTTACATGTATGTATGTACTAGGTATATGATGTTGTTGAAATTGCATAATATTTAAGATATACTTAAGCTCTCATACACGTTTGCAAAATTTCGTAAAAGAATATTATCCTTATATGTATATCCTTTTTTATTTAAATGAAGTCTATTTCTCAGGAAACAGCCTAAGGTTTGTCAAAATCGGTTTAGCAGTTTTTGAACTGCAACTGAATATGTATAGCCAAAAGAAAAATATTAAAGTAAAACATATAATAGGCCACAATTTTTGTAAACAATTATAAAATTTGACTATAATATTAAATTATAAGTTTAAGCGGGCGAAGCCGCATATGGGCTGCTTGTATTAGATAATTATCGAAACAATGTTAATTACATACTAACAAAATCCAGGGTTTTCAACACCTTGAAAGCATCTTAATTTACGACACCATACAAATACAATCGTCTGTTAACTATAACGACCCCGAAAACGAATGACGCGAATGAATGAAGTGCATCGAACAAACGGAACGGGCCGCGTCTTGGACAAAACAAGCTTGATCATTTATAAATAAACGTTCGCGGAAATGAAATCGTAAAAATTGAAATTAATTTAAACTTTGATGAAATTTTCGTTTAATCAAATGGATGGACTCATTTTTTGTGCTTGTTTTTTTTTATTTAATTAAAATACAATATTGTATTAGTCTTATATTAACTTATATGTTTTTTTCAGCTTCACGCAATATAGCAGAGCATACACAGAGGTAACCTAGTGTTACGACACTCTGTTCCCCACTTTTCGACGAATATTCGAGACATTGAGTGTTGAGTGGTGGGACAGATAGCCTGGAAGTATAATATTCACTAAATAAAAATACATTTAGTAGCCTATAATCAAACAATGCGAGAGGTATTGTAAGAGGCAGGCAAAGGGATCGAATCCCTTGAAGAGGGTTTTAATACCGAATGGCAGAACTCAAAATAGTCCTCGAGGGGATTTGGAACCCTGTATTGATACAAGAAAATATTAGTATGATATATAACTTTTATGTACCTACATACCTCAATGTCTCTATTACAAATTTTATATTAAATAGGGTTTTGTTATAATGGTTTACAAGGATCTTAAAGCGTATTTCAATAAATTTACTATCAAATTTAAAATGCATTTTAATATTATTAATTACTAATGGCCATAAGTTAATAAAAACTTTTATAAAACATAAAAACCCGTTTTATTGCCGTTTTTGTACAATTGTGGAAAATACTCACTTAGCGAGGAGCCTATATGCCAACTTTTAGAGTTCTACCCAGCGCAATATCTGCTTTACCTCAGCTGCTTTGCTTTACGATTTGTCAGTCACTCAAAAGATTATCTATCATCATAATAACCCGAATTCTTTAAAATATACAACGTACGGTACGTAGGTTCAAAACCAACTATTTCAAAATACAGGAACGTGTTTAGCACCTTTTTACTATTATCAAGTTTCGCACCTGGACCGTACGCACAACAATGCGGATGACAAACGAACACGCCACACGCATACAAACCATAATTGATTTCTTTTCGCACAAGGGTACTTCGTTCGCCGTGACGTACCGACGTATATTTGGACATCCGTTTGACATTAATAATAAACATGGGATTGTCTTAAAAATATAAACAACAATTTTTTAAAATTTATTTTGAAATGATTACATAGATATATTGTTACCTTAATAAAGTAGAGAATCTTTGTAATATGATGATTACGATTTTATTTATTTTCTACCGTTGTAATAAAATTAAAAAAAATCTTTAAAACTTGCAAGAGTTTTTACATAGTTTTTACAAGATAATTTAAAAACTTTAAATTGTTTTATATTTCAAACCAGTTTTAAATTATTAAGTGAAATAAAGTTGTGTGTATCCTATCAAATCAGCCTTTTTCGGGTCCACTGCTGGACATAGGCCTCTCCCAGGGTGCGCCAAAGTTCTCGATCCTCCGCCTTCCGCATCCAGTCAAAGCCAGCAACCTTCTTTAGGTCGTCGGTCCATCGAGCTGGAGGGCGCCCTACTCTACGCTTGCCGATCCGCGGTCTCCACTCAAGGACTCGTCTGCTCCAGCGGCCATCGGTCCTTCGACAGATGTGTCCAGCCCATTGCCATTTCAACGTACTAATTCTGCGAGCGATGTCGGTAACTCCGGTTCTTTTCCGGATAACCTCATTTCTGATTTTATCCTTCAAAGAGACTCCGAGCATAGCTCGCTCCATAGCACTTTGGGCGACTTGGAACTTGTGGACTAGACCGACTGTTAGTGTCCACGTTTCGGCACCGTAGGTCATTACTGGCAAAACGCACTGGTTAAAGACTTTTGTCTTTAGACATTGCGGTATAGACGACGAAAAGATGTGACGTAGCTTTCCAAATGCTGCCCAACCCAGCTGGATTCTTCGATCAGCCTCTTTCTCAAAGTTGTTTTTACCAAGCTGGATAGTTTGCCCTAGGTATATATACTCCCGAACAACTTCAAGAGGAGTGCCGTCCACGTATATCGGTCCCGATATGACATGCTCGTTGAACATGACTTTTGTCTTGCTCAAGTTCATACCGAGACCGACACGCCGCGAAGATCCATCTAGGCTCTGCAGCATCTCGGTTAGCTGTTCCAGCGACTCTGCTATGATTACAATATCGTCGGCGAATCTGAGGTGCGTGATGTACTCGCCGTTTACATTGACTCCAAAGCCGGTCCAATCCAGGGTTTTGAAGACATCTTCCAATGCGTTGTTAAACAGTTTCGGGGATATGACATCACCCTGCCTTACACCTCTGCGCAGTTGGATCGCCTTGGTTTTACTCTTCTGGATTTGGACAGTCAATGTAGCAGACGTGTACAAACTTCGCAGCACCTCGATGTATCTCCAATCGATATGGCATCGCTGCAGTGCGTCCAGAACCGCCCAGGTTTCGATAGAATCAAAGGCTTTTTCGTAGTCCACGAAAGCCATACACAGCGGTCGATTGTATTCCTCAGTTTTTTGTACTATCTGCCGAACAGTATGGATGTGGTCTACGGTGCTGTAGCCTGATCGAAACCCGGCTTGCTCTGGCGGCTGGAACTCGTCAAATCTGTTGGCGAGACGATTCGTCAGAACTCTGGAGAACAGCTTGTATACGTGGCTCAAGAGTGAGATCGGTCTATAGTTCTTCAAGAGAGTTCGGTCTCCCTTCTTGAAGAACAGTACCACGTCACTCTTGCTCCACGTTTCCGGGGTTTTACCATGATGGATAACGGAATTGAAGAGGCTTGTCAGCACTTTCAGGACTGGGGTGCCACCTGCTTTAAGGAGTTCTGTAGTAATTCCGTCATCGCCCGGAGCTTTGTTGTTTTTGAGCTGTTCCAAAGCCGTCCTAATCTCACCGAGGTCAATATCAGGGAGCTCTTCGGTGTAATGGCGCGTTAAAGGAGCGCGCTGGTCACTAGCTGTAGGTTTGCTGGGTTTCCCTGATTTCGACGAGTACAATTGCTCGTAATAACGCTCAACTTCATCGAGTATCTCAAACATAGAGGTAACGATTCTACCATCCTCTTTTTTGAGTTTGGTGATATGAGGCCTTCCTAAATTGCGAGCGAAAACTTTCGATCTCCGATTCCGCATGATCGCATTTTTGATAGCGCGTGTATTTGAGCGACGGAGATCGCGACGCGATCGGTGTATCCTATAGCATATAAGTATTTGTTCAACATACAATGGTTTTAATTTGTTAAATTTAGAAATTATTTAAAACAACATTATGTTGTATTTGTATTGCATTTTACTATTTATGTCGTTTATCTTATTTGAAAATTTATAAAAGTAACTTACCATTTCGAGAAACATCTAGCTCAACTAAATTTTCAAAATTCTGTATGTCTGGTGGTAGTTTGTGGATTTCATTGTCACTAAGGCCTAAACGTCTCAATCGATGGAGTCTGAAGAAGTTCTGAAACAAAAATAAACAAATTTTAATATTCATTAAGTAGGGGAGTTGAAAAAAATACCTTGACTTTATTTAGAAAGACTTACAAGAAATAATAATACAGACCTAATTATTTGTGATAGTCAACTACTAATGTTTCAATGTTAAGTTTAATTTTCTTTATCAATTTAAAGGCAATTACCTCAAAACTTGATATTTGCACACCATGGAATTCCTTAATTGAAAGCTCATGGAAAAGTCAAAACAGACTTATAAACTTGATCAAGAAGATCAAGAACCGGAGGGCAAACTTAGTGGTGTGCCATTGGAGAGGCCTATGTCTAACAGTGAACAATGATGATGATGTTATTAAACATACTATAGTAATAGCAATAAAATATATTTAAAGTTTTATTTCCAAGTAGTTAAATGTAACTGTAATGTTAGTCACAGACCATAAATTGGGATAATTATAAATAATAAATCATTATGTTGGCTCATCAAGACAGAAAAAAGCTAAATCACCAATATTGGCTTAAGTTATAAAAAACATAGTTTCTACAAAAAGTATTTTCAGCCTAAAAAATACTAAAATATAAGCATAATTAGGTATTACAATTTGTTTATTTTAGCACCATACAAAGGGGACGAAAGAAGTGTTTTTTAATTTAACTTGTGTTCAGATCTAGGTGTGCAATATTATAAATATGGCAAAATTGGTAATGTTCCTCAATTTTAAACTTTGTTTACAACAATACATATGTACCCATTTGGTCATCTAGATAGTACCAAATAATTAAGAGCCAGGAAATCAGGACACTTTAAAAGTTGGTTTGTAATTTTAAAAAAAAACAACAATATTGGTAATTAATTAAAGGTAATATGTCAATATATCACTATGAAATAAATAAAAAACAATCCAAAATTTTATTACAATAAGTTTTAATAATGACAGATTGATTTCATCAAATAAAGAAACTTTAATATTTGTTTACACTATTTGCACATTAATAAGAAATGAAACTTACTGAATTTAGTGATATTCAATGAAAAACAAAGTTTATGTTTACAAAAAAACATTTTTTAACGAAAAGTTAAGATTTACAGTTCCTTGTTTTAATATAAATAAGTAGCATCTAAACAATGGCACTAACAGAATTTTCAGCGATATTGGAATTTTTAATTTTTATGACGTACACTAAAGTTAGGTAGGGCTAATAATGTTATTTACACTCAAGATAAGGTAAACGCCCACAATACTAAATTAACCACTCACCTTCGGTAAATCTCTTATATGATTTGCATCCAAAAAAAGTTCCTCTAAACTCCTGGAATAACGTAAAATGTCTTCAGGTACTGTTGGCAACGAGCAATGCCGCTTGTCTACACATTCCACTTGGCGATTACATTTGAACAAAGGTATACATCGAAACATGTTGGACACTACACAAGAATCGAACTATTATTTAATAGATCACTATCACGACACATATTTGAGCACTTTGCCGGTTGTAGCACTACTTTATCATTTCAAAAATGATCAACGACATCAAAATACGCCAAAAAGATATTCGAAACACCTCACCCTCGAAAATGAAGCCACAAACTACAAGTGTTGCCACTCAAGCGTAAGATAATTAATAATTGCTATTTTACACAATCACAAGCCATAAATATCATACCGAATAATGTAAAAAAAATATGTTTTTAATATAACCGTTCTTTTATATAAAAAAATATATTATTTCATTCATAGTTAAAACATCCAGGGGATTTATCAGGAAATAAACAATTACATGAGGTACCGTTATATCATTTTAATAAAATATCTACGGTATTTGAAATAAAAATCATAATATTTAAAATGTATGTTATTATTTGTTACTTTTCTTATTACAATAATATAGATAAGTGACAATTATTAATTTAAATGTAATTTAAATTGTATTGTGCCATTTTTATTTATTTTATAGTCAGCATAATATAAAGTACCTAGAAAATAATGAATTAATAATTTCATCGTTTTATGTATATTGCTAAAATATCATATATTTACTTAGTACAAAATAGCACACGTGTATTTACTGTCTAGTTTTATTTTAATATTCCCTAGAAAAACCATTTGAAAAACTGTGAAATCTTTGCTTTTGAAGCATAGATAAAAAATATCTGTCACTCAATAAATTTATATTTGTCAAAATAAAAGTCAAAAGCAAAACTCAAATATTCCAAATTCCAATCCTATACTCAATAGTTACTATAGTCAATAGTTAAAACATAAAATAAAAATTAGAACTTAGAAATTAAAAAGCAAATTCCATATTTAGATATGTGTATTTGAGTTTAAAAAGCGAAACTTTATAATAATATTGATAAAGTAACTTATTCACAAATATTGAATAGTTTTTTAAAAGTACTACAACAATGTTTAACCTAGGATTTATTGGTGGTGGAAATATGTCCACAGCAATATTCAAAGGAATTTTAAAAAATGGTTTGTTGCGATTCATTTTTGTTTCAAAATCTTTAAACACTGCCTTTTTATACATATTGCATATACCTGTATCTGTTGTTATTTTTAGATGATCACCCAGCATCTAATATTTGGGTATCTGGACCACATTTAGATAACCTCCAACATTGGAAAAATTTAGGTGCTAATGTAACTAATAAAAATGGAGACTTACTTAATGTGTGTGACTTCATTTTCCTCGGAGTGAAGCCTGGAATGTTACAAATTGCAGTAACAGATTGCCTTAATACTTTTTGTGATAAATCTGTTAAAAACAAACACATTGTGTTTATTTCAATGTTAGTTGGTATTAACATAGAACAATTACACAAGGTATTGTAAAATTATAAGACTTGTTATAATTACTATTAGATTAGTAGACAATAATCTACTAATAAAAAAAAAGTATAGGCATGTTAAATATTTTTGATCATGTCTACTAGAGACTTTTAAATTTATAATTATATTATAGCCAAGTTACACAAAATATTTAGATAAAATTTAGCCTATGTGTTATTTGAATGTATAAGCTATATTAACGTAAAATTTAATCTAAATTTGTTCAGTAGTATTTCCATGAAAGTGGTACAAGCATCTATCCTCACATTTATAATATTAATTATTAGGCTTAATTAATATTAATGAGATATGAATAATTATAGTGTTACATGTACATATTATTTTCATTGCAATTTCTACATAAATATTAAAGCAAGCAAGCAATTGTTACAAAAATTTATTCACTGGTAGTAATATGATTGTATACACAAGATAAAGTATCTAATTTCTTTTCAGGCTCTTAAAGTGCTGCCAATGCAGTTTAGTGTAATTAGAATCTTACCTAATACTCCTATGGCCGTTGGGTCAGGATCTTGTTTGTATACCCCAGATAGCAATATATCACAAGAACAGTGTAACATGTTAGAAAAATTATTAAGTGGAGGTGGTGTTTGTGAAAAGATTTCAGAATCTCTAATGGATTCCTTAGGAATACTTACAGGATGTGGTCCTGCCTTTGTAAGTTTCTTGCTGTGAAAAAAATGTTTAATAGATATTATAACATTCTTTGATCACTATTTTTTAATCTTGGTTTATAATATTTATATATTTTATTTAACTTAAATGGCTTATCCCACATAAAACAGGTGAGTCATGGAGTACTAAGATACTCCTTTCTCAGAGTTTTGCCCTAACTTGAGACATGTTAAAAGTATTTGCTACATGTCTTAAATTACGGCTGAAGCTAAGAAGAAGAAACTATAAAGTATCACCAAAACAAAAGATTGCATTGATTGTTTTTCACCACAACTTGGTTCTCATCCATTGATTGGCTGGAAGAGACTTCTTTTATAAATAAGTAAATTGTAAAATTTCTTTACAATTTGATTATTTCTTATATATCTTATTACACGCAACACAGAAAGAATAATATTGAATAATTTAAAAAAAATATTCCAGATGTATATAATAATAGAGGCTCTAGCCGATGGAGCAGTAAAACAAGGTGTTCCAAGAGCCCTTGCGCTTAGACATGCAGCACAAATGGTAGCGGGTAGTGGGCAAATGGTTTTACAAAGTGGCAAACATCCAGGCTTGCTTAAAGACGAAGTATGTTCACCTGGTGGTTGCACCATTTGTGGTGTTGCCGCTTTGGAAAATGGAAGGATAAGGTTGGTGAATTGTAAATTTGCTTAATTTTTTGCACAAAGCTTTACTTTATTTTATAATATACAGGGTGGAATTGTCAGCGCCACTTTAAATGAAACCACAGTTTTAACTATTCTATAAGAGCCTAATATAATTCGGAAAAAAAATAATTCTCAAAAATAAAAAAGTTTTTTTTTCAAACAAAATAAATAATAAAATTATCGTTTTAAAATAAAACGCCATTTGTAAAGTATAACATAGGCACGCACACACTTACCTGTCAAAGCGGCAACGTCGCTTACGTATGTGTGCGTGACACGAAATACAGGTATGGATAAAAATCGTGAAATGAAAAAAAAATCCTACGTCCAAACCGTTGAGGTACCTTGATTATTTTTTTTAATTTTGGGTTTGAAATATTTTACCCTATATGCAGTTTCAGTAAAAGAAGCGCTGCCTCTTCCACCCTGTATATTTTTTATAATTGTATTATTTTATAATTAATTATTCTATGTATTTAATTATTAAAGATTCTCATTAACATGATGGAACATTTTACTAGAAAAAAAGACAAGAATTGTTGTCAGACATTGTTCCAGTGCAATACAATGGCCATGATTTGGTCAAGGTTACCGCTTAAAAACATATAATTTAAATATTAAGCACTTCTTAAATCAATCCATGAAAACACACCATACTATATTATATATATAATGTATAGCAAGTTTAATTGTAACCTAAATTCAATTGATTTATTTTCAGAGCAACATTAATCAGCGCACTTGAATCTGCTACGTTAAAAGCAAAGGATATTGGTAAAAAATAATTTTCTAGCACAATGTTCTTAGCGACGATATTTAAATGCTGATAGCAATGTTATTTATTTTTATTGTTACATACCTACTTAATTTTGCATATTATTGGTGTCAATGCAGGACCTTCTAAATGCGGTTTTTATTATCTACAGTAATTTTTTTTTTTTTATAGTAAATAGTAAAAACTCATAAGTCAAATAATGTTTTTTAAGTCAAATAATAATAAATGTTTTTCCAAAACTTGCATTTACAAGGTCTTACACTGGAGTAAATGATTTAGGTATTGTGTTTTATCATTTTCACATTTGAATAATATTCAGTGTTTTTAGGTGCTCTTTTAATACTCAATACTCTTATCTCTAATAGATGAGAATATTGAGCATTACATGAAAAAATTTACTCATTATTTATTATGACCATATATTATATTACTCATTGTGAAGTATTATTTTGTTTTACTATCATTTAGTTTTTTTGACGATTTTTTTTTGTTTTATAGGAACATGTTACTATTTAAAATCACTTTTAAAATATGTCCCTTTTTTATAATTTTCTACATGACATATAGATTCTTAATATGCACACTATTATTTTATATGGAAATTGGAAAAAGTCCATGAATGATCTATTTTAAAAAGAAAGCAGTGACTGTTTAATACATATAATAATATGTGATTGGAAAGAGTATACATATGCTAACAAACTACTTTTAGTGTACTATGTTGGTTACTATAAATGCCTTGTTCTTTCTTATTATTACCATTGTGATTTACTTCTTTATTAAGATTAGAGCTCATACACAAGTTCCATGATTCAGGAAATTTTGTCTGTATTTTATGTTTTGAAATGTGATGTCATTCTCTTCATCGATCTCGATATCTTAGCATATGACGAAATTATTTTATTAAGATGGCCACTTATTGTGTAATTATCTTTTTCTTTTTTTTTATCTCTTGATGCATTCTCATTATTCTAGTATGTAGTAATAACACATGTGATATCATGATATTATATGGATTAATTTTCTGATTGTTTATGATATTAATATTAATTTGTAATATTTACTATTATATTTAAGTTTTTTTTTTTTATTTATTCATGTAAAGTTTATAATATCAAGGATAATTCATGATATGTATTGCTCTCTTCCAGTATTATAAAGTACGTCTTCTTCTTCTTCCTGGCATTAATCCCGGCTATTACCAGGGTCTGCCTTCCTACTTAACCTACTCCACTTATCCACTCCATTCCGTCTATTCTCTCGAATATGAAAACAATTTCTTTAATTGTAATTATCTAAGAGGCAATTGTAATTTATATAATATATGTGTTATGGTAAGAATATAAATAGATCTGTATTAAATATGTATTTTAGTTTGAATATTAATTTACATTGTTGCCATAGCATTTTGACATTTATGTTAATCCAGTGTAATATAATATACTTTATGAATTTTATGTAACTTTCAATTTTATGGATCAAAAAGTTTGAGCTGGGAAACTCATATAATATAATTGTAATTCTGTATTACTACAATTGTTTACTTTTTGTATATTTTTTCAGAAGATTACTTATAAATTCGTAGTGCTTAAAACGAGTTAAATATTAATCTAACTTGCATGAAGGACTATGCTAATTTGCATAGAATATGTATTAAGTACAACCGATAAAGGTAACTGTAAACTCGATGTTTGTGGGTTTAATTCCCACTCGTGAGAATTAATTATTTTAATTTTCTCACTCTGGGAGCTAGTCAATGCGCGACGTCCGTTTCCGCCATTCACCATGGATGCACCAGTGTAAAGCAAAAAAACTATTTTAAAATTAATCATATAACTAAAATAGAACTACATTTATTATAGCAAGATAGCCTATTTTAAAAAAAATGACAATTGTTATTTTAGTTGGTGTATAATAGTATGTCTATTGTTACATAAGTGATTCTCGTTGTATTTATGTACCTGATTTTGATTAATTTAAATTATTTTGTTTCTGTTTCAGTATATCAATGTGCTTAATGAATTTATTGTTTTTTTGTATTACTGATGTTTAAAAATGTTCATAATATTTGTAATAAATTATGAATTTGCAATTTATATTTAATTTTGGTTATTATACTTATACATATAATGCTTTAAATATTTTATATTAAATAATATTTTATTATATTGTTATTGCTTAGGTTTTACAAGAAAATTGAACTCTGAATATTTGCAAAACTTGTAAGATGGAAATTATATAATTTTTGCAATGTAATTCTATTTTTTAAACTGTTATTCTTAGGAGCCTTCTATAATTGATGTCACACACACACACACATTTCAAGAATTTTTGTCTCCACCACCGTTCTTGTCAAAGTTGGTCTTTCGTGACCCTCAAGTGTGACATAATTTGCAAATTGTAAACTTGCCAAGAAAAAAAAATAGAATAGAAATTCCATCTTGGAATTGGAGACTCAGGAGTGTGAGAGGAGCACAGCATTGTCACACAAATTCAAGACCTCTTAAATGTGACATAATTTATAGATGGCCCCTTTTTAAAATTGAATAGGTACTACTTAAGTATCAAACGTAGTAACGTAAAACGTTTTAAAAATGTACGCAATTTATATTTTTTGTTTGGACTTTATTAAAACTTACGAAGTATTTTTTCTTTAATTAAATTATTTTTCCTATCTTTGTTTATCGCGTGTTATCTCTTGATAGTAACATTATTTTATAAAATACCTGACAAAATTAAGCCTCGAAAGCTTTACTTTGTCTTTGTTTGTAGGAAAATAATTATGATAACATAATATTACTATGTATCTTGAATATTCTTAGATATTTCACTAAATATTCATTTCTATTAGGTTTGTATTTCTAAATAACCTATTTTCGATTGTTAAATTGTGCTAGAAATAAATAAATGAATAAAAAATATAACGTTTAATTTGATTTATTATTCTTATACTTATATACAAAACTTAAGTAAGAATTAATAATTTAATTAAGATAAAAATTACATAAAAATTAGAAATAATTAGTTAAGAAATAATTATATTAATCTAAATAAATATTTTCGTGTTCAAATCAAGATTGCTAAGCAATATACCTAATTGAATTAAATACTCGTCTGTGAATAAAACAAACTAAATAATAATGGAGAACACAATGTTATGTTTTGTCTGTTTGTTGTACATAACATTTATTTGTACTGTCTAAGTTTTATAAATATTTACAACGTTTATAACTTATTAAAAAATATTATTTAGTAATCATTTAAATAATTATTTTTTCGTACACCTTATTGCACTCTTAATAGTAGACGGTGCCAATTTTTTTTCTTACATTATTAACTTTAATTGATTGTGCTACGAGTTTAATAAACCATTTTTTAATAACTTTTTTAAACATTTTCATATTAAATTGTAAAACGAGATTCATCGAGAAAACAAACAATGTCAAAAACTTTTAAAGAAAACGGATTCTTATTAAAACTACTTATCACTTTTTTCCAGACCATATTCTTGTTTTTATACTTCTATAAAACATAAGACAGGTCCAATCTTCGCACTCCAAACTAATACTTAGTCATCATTTTGCAAATATATTTTTCTTGTAGTTTGCTTCGGAGTAAATGGATGATAGGGATGTATGCATACAGATTTTCTTGTGAATAGGAAAAGAGACATTTTTCTGGCCAGACCCACTCCGATATCTATACTCTTATGTCTAGGAACCTCCATCATGGGAATTTCGTCTTCTTCACCCCTCAAGCAGCTGACTCTCCTTACGTTTCGACGGAAATTTGAAAAATTTGTCCTTAATCGAAAACTTGGTAAGCGGAAAAACAAGGAGCGTTTCTTAGCACGTTCGTCATGTTTACGTTTTCTTTTTTTGTCGTCGCAAAATTCCGTTTCACAGTCTTCTATTGGTCTGACGTATTCTTTTGTGGTTTCCGCTAATGCAATCAGAGCAAAGTCTTCGGAAGTCATCACTTTTGTTTTATGGCCATGTTATAAATGCGTTACTTACGTATTCCTGTACTGTGTGATAGTACTGTGGTTGCGTATTACAGAAGAGATCCCACTTAGCTTTGGCATTGATTGAGTGTGACGTGTATTTGCGATAAGATTATTAAGATTAGTAGCCGTGATTGTGTACATTATATTCTAGATTTCTTTTTATTTGTTATCAAATAATATTATATATATATATATATAAAAAAAAATCAGCTTCACGCTGAATCCCGTAGACAGAGGGAACCTAGTGTTAAGACACTCCGTTCCCCACTTTCTTCTGAATTTTGGAGGCATTTCGTGTTGAGTTGCAGAATTCAACGGCTTTGCCTCGACACCAAAGCGAAGAAATGGAAATATAAACGTAAATAAATATTTCACTTCCTTGAGTGGGGATCAAACCCTCAACCGTCGCGTTACAGTCACACCCTTGTACCGCTGCGCCACGACGGCCTAATATATTATATGAATATATAATATTAATAATAAAAGTACCTTTGTAGCTACGTCAATTTTTTATCGATAGAACTGGTGGAAGCCTATAATTATTGATTATGTAATTATGTTGCTAATTATAAAACCACATTAACAATATTACTTGCAATAATTCTAATCAATATGCTTGTTTTGCTGTAATTTTTATCCTTTGTAAACATTATTCAAGTAATAACATACATATATGTATATCATACAAGAACCTATATACTAATACTTACTTACTAATGATACTTCTAATATACCTACTTACCTTAAGCTTGAACGTAATAGTGTATACCTAATATGCTACCATGTTGCGGGTTCGATTCTCATTCGAGGAAATTAAATATTTAATATTTTCATTTCATTTGCTTTGGTGTCGAGGTATTGTGGTCTGCGGCGTTGTGGTCCTCCACTGCACACGCAATGCTTCCAGAATTCGGTGGAAATTCTTAACAATAGGCTCCCTCTGCACCCTTCTACATGAAAAAAATTATAAAAAAATAACAAGTTTGAACACAATTAGTAATGTTTTCCTAATATGTTAAATGTAATTCAAAAATACCTATATTAAACGTAATATATTCGCAAATAACAAATTACAGTGGGTATTTTGGTAACCTACTTTGATAGTAATATTTCATTTTATTTCTGTGCCTATATTAATACTTAAAAGGAAAATAATATTTTTTTTCTTTAATGTATGTTAGTATAAACTTATTATAATTTAAATATGGTTTACATTTAATATGTTTTTATCATCTACCTCCCTAATTCACTAAATCGTTACAGACAAAGAGCTGCAGTTACAGTAAGATAAAATAAAATCAAATATTTTAAACAATTATGATTAAAGTACCATAAAAAAAGAAAAAAGCGCCTATAATAAATTTATCTGTGAAAGCTACTCTATGCACTATTGCTCGCTAGAATTGGATGTATTATGAGACGCCTACAATTTATTAAAACATTTTAAATAACCTAATTTACTTACTTCATACAAAATTTCGGATCCTTTTATCTGTAGGAACCACAAAATTAACATAACATAATATTACTGCGAATGTAGATATTATTCATTTATAAATAATTAATATAGCATTCATTATAATGATTACATACTCATCTACGCAAATTTTCAAGAAATTAATAGTATCTAGGGTGTTTATTTTATTTTTCATTTATATAAATTTAACAAGCATTTTGTGCTCACTAATAGTTTTTAGCAATAAAAACTACAGGAAAGAATAAGATTTGTATATTGAAACCAAGGTTTTAACCTTGTGCTCAGTATCCATGTCAGTAGGTAGTTCTTTCTGTTGCCTTCCATTTATTTTATTTCGACTGTTCGAGGAGTTTGCTTGAATAGTTACACTGTTAATTTATTATATTATTAGTTTTTAATAAGATATTGCTTAGACTATATTATAATTTGAATTATTTATTCAAATTTAAATTATTGCATTCAACAATCTCCATCATGGTAAGGTAAGGTAAGATATTTTAAAATTTTCTGTCGATTTTTTTAACATTAAATACGAATACTAAAAATTAATAATCATAAGTATTATTTTATCTAAACTCATATTATATTTGAGTAAACGACCAGACCAGACTTCGAAAAACCAGTCACGTGAAAAAGAATTAATTATATTTTAATTGCATTTATCATTTGTGGGACCTAGTTTTAATATTTTTAATTAATTTTCCATATAACGGTGCAAGGTCGTGTAATACGTTCAATTTTCCTTGCACAGTCATCAAGGCAATATGGTTTTTCTCTTTGTAGAGTGAGGTAGAGTTAGTT
Source organism: Heliconius numata (assembly GCA_016802625.1). NCBI lineage: Eukaryota > Metazoa > Arthropoda > Insecta > Lepidoptera > Nymphalidae > Heliconius > Heliconius numata. The sequence goes on along the minus strand of JAEBDU010013486.1, from coordinate 351,435 downwards.
CTGTGAAAGCGAAACGGCTAGAGTTAGTTGAGTTACGCAGGCGCACGCGTCTTTGTAGATTTTCCCGCTGTGAAACAAAATACTTTTTGAACTGACTCATTTTTAAACTACTTTTGTTTTCATAATGTGTTAAATTTGCGCAGTTTATACGAATTTGTGTTTTGTTGCTTCATGTAATATATTGGTAAGTATTTTTTAAATATTAAAAGAAAATAAATGTAGGTATAGGTATCGTTAGGGTGTTGAAATTGATATCATCAAGTTTTTCTTTTTTTATAATGTCGTTATAGGATTTTTTTCTGATTATTTACTCATGTTAAGCCTTAGCATATGTAGCATGGTATTATTTAGGTATATTTTCGTAAAAATATTGTCAAATGTCATAATATTTCTTAATAATGTTGATGTTGATGTGTAAGGAAAAACGTGGGCTTATTTAAATATGACTAAAAAAATAAAAACACCATACAAAAATATATGGAATGTATAGGAAATATATGATTAATGGAGATTATATGTATAATAACAACTATCTTTTATCGCGAGATAAATACCAAAGTCGTGATAAGTCGTATGACTTGCTATTTCAAAATGCAATTTTATTATAATACATATAGAGTTTCATATTGTCCAAACAGCTTAGTGTTAACAGTGACAAATAGAACGAACACACCTGATAAGGTATCACGAGGACTGTTAGTAATATTCGTGTATTTTATTTTAGTTTTAGAACTAAAACAGCAAGATATGGGGCTGTGTCTATCGTTTGACTGTGGTGATTGCGACGGGTGCGTCAACCCTTGTTGCCTGGCCCTCAGTGCCTGTTGCCTGATCCCTTGTCTGTGTCCTAACGCGTGTGGTCAGCAACAGCAACCACCACCGCCACAGACTGTAATTATACAGCAACCGATTGTGGATCAACAGCCGCCACCTCCAGAATATCATTATCCTCCGCCAGGGGGATATCCTGGTTATCCTCCACCTGGTGGATACCCACATCCTCAAGGCTATCCACCGTACGGACAACCAAGATAGTGTCTTGATAACAAAAGTAATTATAAGTGAGGTATGTTATTTTTATCAAATATGTAGTTATATTATAATATATATTTGTTATACTTTATTCAAGACCAACATGGCGTATGCATGCTAATTTATCTCCCTACATATATAAATATGAAAATTAAGTACTTATTGTTTAACCGATTATATATTTATTCACATTAGACTATTATTATTATATTTTTATAGCTTCTATGTGACTTTAGATACATGCACGACAAAATAAGTACAAATTTTGGTCATATCAGTTTAAATTTTGTAACCTTAGTAATAAAGATATATCAGTAATTTATTTATCAACAGCATAATTATTACTTATAGATAAATAAATTACTGATATTGAGACAGATATTCACCATTTTGTTACAGTAAATCACGTGTCTTTAGAGGAATAGCCATATTATTGTTTTAACATATCCTATTGTGCTTGTTGACGTAAGTGCTACGTTTACCGTCATTTAGACTTTAAATAGGTAATTATGATATAGGTATCTTAATAGCTTTTGTTGTACAAATTCAAAATTTTAATCACATAGCTCATAAAGTTAATAGAGAAACAAACGTCGCTTCAAATAGCTTTGAAATAATAAAATTAGATTAGACAATGAAGAAATAAACTAAGTTTCTCACTGTGTCCTTGTTAAATTATACACACAAGTTTACTTTAAATATTTTCTATTTATTCCAGGATGGGGTGTAACATATCGTGTCGTCCGTGCTGTTGTGTGCCGTGTTGTTGTTTGCCGTGCTGTTGTTGCGAGTGTTGTGCGGACCCCCCACCCCCCACCACGACAGTGGTGCACCACACCGTCGTCCAAGTACCCCCGGCTAGAGGAGCAAGTGCGCCGCCACCTTATCATTAAATTACAAATTATTTCCTAAATATGAACCGTATTAAAATATCAATTATTAATATTGATTATTATTATATGTGGACTGTATTTATTTAAATTGCTAATCTTCTGTTTTCATTTCATAACGTTACGTTAAAACTTTTGTAAATTATTAATAAGTTAGTTTTAATGTAATAACGTGGTATCTACTTTCAGATATCTAGTAATAACTATAAGATAAGTGTAAACTATCAACACATTTCTTTATCACGATGAATCATGCGTTGTTTTCTATACAATAAACATAGATATTATTTATGGATCTAAAAGATATCGTAAATATTTATAATACCTAGGTACTTATATAACTAACATATCGAATTATTATAAAATTTTCTCTTATAAGAGCAAATATGTTTAATTTATTATTTTTATTGTATAATATCATTGTTTTCATGCCAATGTATAATATAATTTTAAAATAATATGGACGCAGCTGATTTATCTTAAAACTTAATTTATACGTACATACCAAACACAGTTTTGTTACAAAATAAATGATTTGAAATGACGTCAAGTTTTTTTTATGTCATTAAGTAATTTAAGATTCATTTGAATTTTGTCTATTTTATCATAAGTATTAATTACTGTATTACGTCATCAATTTCTTAAAGCTTTTGATTTATCTTATTACTAATGTAGTGTTAAAAGTAAAATATATACAATATTATATATAAAATAATAGATAAAAAATAAAATATAAATAAAATAATCTGATGTCGTCGTATGAAAATGAAAATTGATAATTTTCGATAATAGATTTGTTATTGGGATTATGGATTCGACTCTTCTGTCTCTGCTGATTTCTCTCGAAATAATCCATAAATATAAAATAAAATCCTTCACTGCGTCTGTCTGTTCGCGATAAACATAAAATTATGGATTGTCATGAAGTTTTCATAAATAGATAGAGTGTTTTATGAGAAAGGTTTAAGAATAATTCATTATGCTTTTATGTAAATTGATTGAAAAATAACAATTATTGTGGCAAAGGTGGTAAAAAATAATAATAAAGTTACATTTTCACTATTTAGTTTGTATAACAGCATTTATTAGTCATTTTAAGTTTTATCTGAGGAAAAATAAATAAACTATAATATTCCGATTTTTGTATAAGCTCATATGTATTTATTACATTAGTACCGTGCCGGCTGAAAAAGTTATTCGGGATCGAAAATGAAGAAAATCAAATCGTCTTAGGAGTTAATAACTATTTTTGGGGTTCCGTACCCTTTAAGCAAAAAAGGAACCGTTATGAGATCAATTTGTTGTTCGTTTGTCTGTCTGTCTGTCAAGAGCCTGTATCTCTCTGGAATGCTTGGAGATATCGAGTTGAAATTCCAACCATATACCGAGATCTACGGCCGCATAATATCCTAAAAATAACTATTTCTACATTTACTTAAACAGAAGATATGACCGTTTATGTAGCACGAATGGCGTATTTCAATACTATAAAGGGATGAATTGTGATAATTCATAGGGTACTTCCGGTAGACCTGGAATTATTAAATTTGGCAGCTAGCTTTTACACTTAGTACTGGTTCAAAAAAAAGTGAAAACTATATATTAGTGGTTAAATCCTAAAATAAACTATATATGAAAACTATATATTTGTGGTTAAATCCTAAGCTAAGCCTGAATGTCAGAAAAAGCTGACAGCTGTAGGTCTCCACCTACAATTTTTGTACGGAACCTTCAGTGGGGGAGCCCGACTCGCGCTTGTCCATTTTTTTATTAAAACTTCACCATTTTGTTATAAAGCGCAGAGGAAGCGACTAATGAAATTGCTCTATCTATATATAGATTATTTGATGAATAATAAATATTTTAGTTTTCCTAAATTAAAGAGATAAATCACAGTTACAAAATTTACTATTAAGTGTGTAAATAAAAGAAATAGTGGCAAGTAAATGAATGTTATAATTTTTTTAGCATTGGCTATATAGGTAGTTCTAAAAAATATTTTCTAGACTATTTTTGTGTTCCGACCTAAGGCTTTTTATTTAATAACAGTGTATTCACTATTTCATTAAATAATCATCAATCATAGGCCAGGCGCGGCCTAGGGGTGCAAGCGTGTGGCTGTAAAGGCGACAAGTTTTTGGTTTGATGGTACCGATTCCCACTCGAGAAAATTAATAATAATAAATTAATTTTATAACACACAATTATAAGTATTTAATATAGATATGACTCAAGCAATTCTCATGAAATTGTTATAATCCTGATAACAGAGGCTATGAATAATACGAGTATAATTACAATCAATTTTATTAAGACTGAAATTTCAATATTTCCGTTATTGATTGTATACTTACCTATCTAAATTCCAAATAAAATTGATAATTTAAGTGTCTGTAACGTCAATATCATGTCTCATAAAGTTTGGTTTAAGATAACTTATTCTCATAATCCGATGAGATTATAAAAATTGCCACCATAATTTATATAAAATACATTGGTTAATCTAGTATCTGTTTGTGTACCGATTTATGCGATGAACGGAGTGATAAGTCGCTTTATTTTTTTCTCTGTCAATTTAAGTAACAAACAATAATGTTATTTAAATATGAAAAAAATAAACGTATTATCCCGTATTGTCGCGGAAAATGCAGAGGTGAACGTTTTCGAACTTTATGAAGTTACGAAGTCTACACTGTCTAGGTTCTCTTTATTTATCATTAAGCCAATTAATTTACATTCATGAAATTTAGCATATTTCTTTAAACTGGTATGTTAAACTTCTACGATTTCAGTCAATCTTAAAAACCGGCACTAAATGCCCAACTCACTCACTCATGAAAAGTTAACCCACTTCTCCTAAAAATTTGGCATATATACAGGAGAAAAACTGGAAATTGAAAATTATTAATAAACACTACTAATAAAGTAAAAACAGGTATGAATGAATCAAAGAACGTAGGAAAATAAAGCGATTTTAAAAATTACAAAGTAATAATTATTATGATGAATAGTGCCCAATAACGTCTTTACAAAAAGACGGATATCCCATCAAAAATATAATTGTGAAATGAGAGCCAAGTTCAATGTTAAGTAATGTGTCATTCTCAACTTCAGCAACAAAAGAAAGCGAAATCTATATAGGTGCTGAGTTCTGTGTTCACTCAGCATAAATTTTAAGTTTTAAGTTTCATTTAACTTGGCTCTCATTTCCCATTTATATTTTGATGCGATAATAAGTATGTCAAAAAATTCAGGTTGGTGTTGTTATTGGATGAGTAATATGGATTATGGATTGGATGAGTATTTTAAGCTCCCTCAGCAAGATATCTATACTAATATAGTGAAGCGGAAGAGTTTGTTTGTTTGTTTGTTTTCTTAAACGCTAGTTTTTGTGCGTCCGCTGGTCCGACTTACTTTTCAACACCATCGAATTGCTTTAAGCGCGTGCGCTGCAGAAATAGTTGATTATATGTCAGTACATTGTATGACAACAACATTTTTTTTATTAGTTCTAAAAAGTCCACCACAATGTATATCTATCTCTTATAAATAAGTCACAATAAGGTTTTTTTTTAAGAAAAACCAATAGAAATCGGTTTACGGCCGCCGATGACATCCTCGCAAGCAACCAAGTAGTACTTGCACTTTTTGAGAATTATGAAAAAAAGTTATCCATGATTGTATCATTCATTGTCAAAAGCAGCATAATAAAAGTATAATAGGTGTTATGCGGACGAAGCCGCGAGTGTGCCGCTAGTCAAAATAATCACAATAATCGCACGTAAATGGGTACACAGAAACTTTGGGTAAATATTATTTGGGATGATTCTTTCGAAAAGATAATTTACTGATATAATATGATAGTAAAGCGACAAATATGTGATTGTGTATCTTATCTTTTTTTTGGTGTGGTTGGTGTTGATTTATTTATCTTTTCTTTTACAAAATCGAACATTCGTAAATTGTATTTAATACCAAAAATACCTGTTTTAGATACGAGCTACGACTGCCATATTGGAATGTAAGTAGACTTTTTTTTTTAAAATGTCCTATTGTTAAAGTTAATAAATATTTCAACTCTTTTTTAATTTAAAATATTTATTTTATAAATTTCGTTTTTACCAATTTTGTAGTTAGTCAAAATATTTAACTTACTAATTTCATTGTTTCAATAAATTAATTAGGTATTATACAAAAATGTATGTAAATAATATACAATATTTATAATCAGTTTCTTTCTTTAAATATTTTATCTGTATTAAAAGAGGTGGTGTGAGTCATAGCGCCATATCTTTTATTATTCACGGCTCAAGTAAAATTTATTATTTATGCTTGCTTATATGAGTAAGCGTCGTTTGACACAATTTACAAATTACTCAACAGATTAATGGATGACTGACAAAATCAAATTTTATGGCCTATACATTACTCTACAAATATAATAAAATATTTGCCATTTACTTTACTTTATTTAATCATATAAATTACATAATATAAACCGTATGTCAATTATGATATGCTTTTAGTGTTTTTTTCCCTTTAATAAATAACTCTGTTTCTTACGTATTATCGTACATCACGTTATTCCCCTTTTATTCCCAGTTCTTTTATTTTTATTAGACTTTGTAAGAGATTACTTGAAACAATAACACCGTCTTTACATACATGTTTTTATTTATTTGTTTTCCATATTATTGTTTTCCGGCTTCACGCTGTATCACGCAAGTCGTAGAGTAGGCACACGAGGCAACATGGAGGTGAAATAGATAGGTAGTGAGGTCCTCTACTCATAGACTACCGTTGATCCGTCAATTACGTTACACCCTGTATACTGCTCAATAGTAAAAAAACAAATGAAACTGTATATACAAATGATTATTAAGTAAATTATTATTCATTATTGTTAACAGAAATATGGGAATCTGCTGTAGTTTTAACTGCAATCCTTGCGAAAGCCTGTGCTGCTGCAGCCCTTGCTGCCAGTCTGGGGGCTGCTGCGGTTGCTGTGACAACGGTGGCGGTGGACTCCAAGTTGTAGACCACCCAGTGATAGTTGACCAACCCTCAGGATTCGGAAGATAGTGTTGCTTTTTCATTCTATCTATATTGACGTCATTTGTAGGATATTTTGAATTCAGTTTGTTTTGTTACTTCGCAAAATGAATATGACTTTTAAATTCTATATTTTGATGTCAATTGTAATTTAAAAAAGTTATTTATGTAATAATTTCAATTAAAATGTAAAGAATTGTTTTGTACAAATTTATATTAAAATATTTATTGAAATAAGAGGATAACTTATTTAAAATGTTACAATACTAACTTCTATTTAAATTTTAAATTAGCGGAAACTTGCTAAAAGACTTTAAAATATTTTTTGCATATTGCATTATTATAATACAAAAATAAAATAAAAAAGAAAACAATTATTTTGTTGTATAACATAAAAATAAACAAACAAATTAGAATAACATATGTTATTAAAATGTATAAAAATAAATATTCGGTTATTTTTGCATATTTTTGATTAAGTATGTCAATAAAAAACCATTAATATATTAATATATAATTATCGTTTTATTTTATTTAGAATAGTCCAAGGTACATAAATGCAAACGGCACTTAAAATAATAAAGTTTATTCATTGACCATCAAGTCTTACAAGAACCTCATACTGCTTGTAGCCTATTTCTGAACCTCCGAAAGAAATGTAGCAACATCCGTGACTAGGATGAATCTGTAAATTAATAAATATTGCATAATTATACATATAAAAAATTATTTATATCAAAGAGATTTATACTCAACACGCAATGCCTCCAGAATTCAGCAGGAAGTGGGGAAAGGAGTGTTTTAACACTAGGTTCCCTCTGCCTATCCTGCACTGTGCGGGATACAGCGGGAAGCTGATTTTATATATCAAAGATTCTACAAAACTTATTCATATAATATTGCTTGATGCTTCCTTCAAATATGAAGGCTTAATTCTTCATTTTATTTGATTGTAATTAACATAATTTAAATATATGAATTTATGACATTTTTAAAATATTATTCCACAATTTCAGTTTTTATACGTTTTCTAAATAAGTATTTATTTGAATTAACTTAAGACTTATACCTTTCCAGGAGTGACAGAACTCCTGTGACGTGCTCTGCCAATGTAGAGTGGCTCGGCGGAATGTGTGTTCCCTGCTATGATAGCGTTGGGGGGTACTTGACCGTGACTAGAGGGCACCCATTGCACTACGTGACTTGCAGCACATAATACCTTTAGAAGACAATAAAAATATTTTTAAATAACGTTAAATAAAAAGTGAAGCCGTCGCGGCGCAGCGGCACAATAGTGTGACTGTAACGCGATGGTTGCGGGTTCGATACCTGCTCGAGGAAATGAAATATTTATCTACATTTATATTTTGTGGTGTCGAGGAAAAGAGCGGCGTTTAGGTCCACCACTCAACACGCTATTTCTCCAGAATTCGGCGGAATGTCGTTCCTCAATTAACCTAGGTTTCCCCTGCCTGCCCTGCTTTGTGCGGGATAAAGCGTGAAGCTAATTTATTTATTTAAACAGTGAGGATAAGTAAATCACTATAAGGAATGTAATTATATATAAATAGAAGTGTGAGGGTCTTTATGGTGTGTCTAAGACCTTAATATTTCAACCTAGAGCATTCTTCAGCTCAAATATAGCATCATCATTATAAATTTAATTAAAGAGCAACTAGACATTGGAATTACAGACATATGTTATTTCTTATTAACTGGAATTAAATTTTATATCCATATATGGTATTTTTATACGTACTTCAATATTGTGCACTGGAACTTCCTTCCCAGCAAAAGGTACATAAGCAGCCTTGTGTTTAATCGCTAGTTTCCCAGGCACTAAATTACCATTATGGTGTGCTCTAATAATCCACAAGGGGCTGTTGTCCCAGCCTTCTTTGCCTCCTATATACGCTCTACCATACAGTGATGCAGCAGTCGCTGGCGTCGAAGGCAACCAGTCTATCAGTTCCGGAGTAAATATATCTTCCGGTTCTGTAAATTGAAAAAGAAAAACATTTAGAGTTAATAAAAGCTTTGTGCTATAGATGTCTCTACATATTTTCAAAGATTATCAACTTTTATATAATACAGACAATCGTTATCACTAACTCTAAATAGAAATTTTACTAACTTTGTAAACACAACACCCCCCAAATATAGTACTTACGTTCAACAACTTGTACAGGTTCAGGTATCGGTTGAGGAGGATATATGAAGTTTGTAACGTATGTAGGTTGAGAGGGCGCCTGCTCTTGCGGGTACATCGGCATCATCACTGGGGCAGGAACGTACGCGAACGCGCCCGGGGCTGCTGGGACACTCGGTGGTGGAGGATAGCCATAGTACGGTGGTGGTCCGCTTGGTGGAGGATCTGGATGAGATACAGAAATTTCACGTGTTATTTTATTACACTAGTTAAATCTACTGAACGTAATGCAAAATACAAATAGCACAAACAGACTTCTGTTAAATGCATATCATGAATATTCTCAATACAAATAATATAAATTTTACTTACTATATGCCATTAGAAACAATTAATTTAAACAAAAGAAAGAAAGGGGTGTAACAATTTCAATGGACACAGAAAAATGTTTATCTTTAAACAGCACTAGCGATTCACAAAGGTAATATATCAGTCGTAAACACGATTAGATAAGCCATTTTTAAACAGATAATGCACAATATTAACGATTTTAATGTGTATCTTAGACATTCTAAATAATAATAGCATAATTATCTACAATTATTTAATTTAAATATATTTCCAACATTGTTGTTGAAATTAATTTAATTTGGATTTGTAAAAATGCTAAACATCCCCTGAATAAAGTATATATTTAAAAATATTTTTACCAAGCTTCTATTATAGATAAAAGGAACGTAAGGATGTAGTTATCCTTGTTGGTGAGGTACATAGTACGTATCGATTATTGCTAAGCTTCATAAAATGTACACCTGTATCATATATTAGCAAAAATGATTGTAAGCGAAAAATATGTTATAATACAATTTTATAATACTATAATTTTTCTGAGATACAATTATGACAGTCTGAATCCAGAATATTTCGTAATAAAATTGAAGTTAGTTCCGCCAATCAATATGCAATGTCTCGAGAATTCAGCGGAAAGTAGTGTCAATGGGAAATGGAATCTCTTAACACTAGTTTCCTTCTACCCTGCCCTGCTGCTGCTAGTCCTGCTATATGCGGGAATTAATATAAAGTGCAGGAACTTACACGAGTGTTAATATTGTTTTAATTCTTTTCGATTATATCTAGTTGTTATTTATTTGATACGAGTATACTCTTTGCTTAAATAATAACAGTAATTACTTTCTTGTTAATAACATACTGTTCCTAATTATTACTGTCTACTATCTACTATCGGTATTTTTTATTCATTTGCGTGATTGCGTATCAAAATTTTAAGGCGCACCTACTGTATTATATTTTAAAGTTTCGAAGCACATGGCTTAAAATGTTTTATACATATTTTCGGGTTTTCAATTGGTTTTCAAGTATTTTTGGATTAAGGAAGCCTTTCTTTATCAATGGAAAAGAATCAACAGTACCAACATGGAGCAAGATTTGGTCAATTTTAATTGTTTTATTTTCTTTGGTTTCGCATTTATTTCTTATAAATTTCCATCTCCAATTTGATATTAAAACTAATTTAGACGAACTTTCGGATATAAACAATCTGATTATAAATATACTTATTATTTTAAATAATATTTATAAAGAAGACATGTATAGAAAACTTTATCAAACTTTTAATAATATATTTGCGTTAATTAAGTTAAGTAATAAAAGCGAAAAAATGATTTGTCTAAAATTGTATATATTTATTTTGATTAATGGTGCTGTATTTATTATTTTAATAATCTTGGAAGTCATGTTCGATGATCCACCGTTAGTTATTATAATAAGAACACCATTATTTTTCACATTTTTTCATTTTTTGGTGCATTTGTGCTTGATATTAGCAGTTTTGAGGTTTATTAACGGCGATTTGTTAGAAAAATTAAGATCGACCACTGGAGCCAATACCAGCATCTTCTTAGAAGATATTAAGCCACCGAAAAGTAATTTATTCTACTTTTTTCATCCTAAAATAAATTTTATTGATATGAAGCCCAACTCTAAAAGGATGAATTTGAAAATTTATTATGAAATATATGACGAGCTCAGTACTGGCATACTGTTATTGGAAAATTGTCACGGACTAGAGGTAAGAGGGTAGTTTAGCAATTTCATATTTAAATTTACTTCGAGGTTACGATTACACAATTAATATTATCTACATTTGTAGGTTTTACTTTTAATTTGGACAATGTTTACAAGCTCAGTTACGGCAGCGACATTGATTACTAATGGAGAGGTAAATATTTTTTTCGGTACTTAGAGTTCATTTAAAACAAATTAAAATTTCTAAAAGGCCGTCGTGGTGCAGCGGCTGAAGGGTGTGATTGTAACGCTGACGGTAGTGGGTTCGATGCCCACTCGAGGAATTAACATATTTATTTATATTTATATTTTCATGTCTTCGCTCTTGTGTCGAAGCAAAGTCCGGTCTTGAGTTCCGCCACTCAACACGCGATGCCTCCAGAATTCGGCGGAAAGTGGGGAACGCAGTGCTTTAACACTCGATTCCCTCTGCTGACCCTGCTGTGTGCGGGATACAACGTGAAGCTAATTTTTTTATATGTTTAATTTATATTTACATACGAAACAGAAATATCCAAGTATAGTTCTATTAAGTACAATATTAATAATAATACTACAATTCATCGAGGTAATATCTTGTTATTTTAATATACAGGCGAAACAACCGTGGCTGGATATACTGAAGGGGGTTCAAGTATTTGTGTGGTTCTCCTTAGGTTGCTATATAGACAACCAAATTAGACATCAAGTAGATCTTATTGAAGTGTTTATTATAAAAAACCTAATTGATTTTAGATGTGGTGAGTATAATAAATTCGGAACAATATTTTAATTTCCAATTTCCAGTAATTTAAAAAAAATATTTAGGATGGCCTCATCATATATTGCACTTTCTATAATCAAACCAGTGTAATTAAAAGAGCTTTTGAGCTCACTTCAGAGTTTTATCTGTTGCAATTTGCAAAGCACGAAAGAGTAGCTTAAAGATCCTCTTCTTTCTGGCATCAATCCCTGATGCTGCCAGGGTCTGCCTTGTTACTCCACCTTCCAGTTTGCACTTTGAACGTTGCCTGAGATAGTTTCGCGACGTAACGAGCCGACCTAAGGTCTGTGTCAGATGCAAGATCCTTGCTATCTCAGTCTCTGGGTTAAGACCTCTCGGACCAACAAGGAAGCGCTAGTTTGATGCAAAGTAAAATTGTAATATGCTGTTAAGGTTCCCCATTACGGGCAGCAAAAATATATTATTATATTTTTTCTATCATTGATATATTTTTTTAATTTGTAAGCCGATTGAAATTAAAACTTAAATACTAAGGGAAGCTTTCTGTTAACGTTTTTTCTTATACATCTACCACATACAGGCGTCGTTCCGTTACGATTATTATAAACACCTATAGATGACCTATAACAAAATAGTATAGATAATTTAATTTTAATATTTTATTTTTGCAACTTTCAGATCAAACGACAAAGGAAGCTCTGCAAACATTCAAGTTGGTGGTGAACGGGAATAACTTGCAGTTCACAGCGTGTAATCTTTACCGTCTGAACTACTCAACAGTACTCGGGACTGTTGTTAGCATCATCACTTATAGTATTATATCTATTCAACTATTTTAAATAATAAAAATAATTAGATTTCCTCGTGTTTTTCTATATAAGATTAATAAAGCTGCATAATTATTTATATTACTTTAATAAACATATGATAATGGTTTCACAAAGGTAATGCGGATATCTAACCTCATTCGTATCTTAATCAATATTTTTGTAATAGTTTTATAAAACTAGTACGGGCTATGTATTTATAAGAATGTAAGTATTTATAGTAGTTAAATACTCGAAAATATTTACTTAACTTCACCATTTCTTATGAAAGTAAAAAATAGGGTACTAATTAATCATTATATTTTGGACTTCAATAATTTAACATTTAAGGCTGTTTCTGAACGAGTAAATTAAATTATTCACTAACATCAACACATTTCAATGTCAGTTAATTCTATTTATTAAATTAATAATCATGTAGTTTAAGCGGGCGAAGCCGCGGGCAGGCCGCTAGTTTACAATAAATATATGATAATAACAAACTTTAGCTTCCCATTACATTAGCATTAGCAGTAGAATGGCGCATATAGAATGCCGCCTCTCAAAAAGCAATGTTCCAAATTCGGGCAAAGACGAGAACAGAGTATTTTGTCACTAGGATCTCTCTGCCCATCCCATGCTTTTCCCTGCCCATGCTTTTATTAAAAAAACATATCTAAAATTAGTAGTGATTAATTTTGACATCGTTAGCTTTAAAATAGTAATTAAATGCTACTTATCGTTGATAAATAAGTAAATTGATCGATAAATAATTCAATGATTAAATCTGTTCGGCAGTGTTTTTAGTATTCCAAGTAGATTTATCATTGCAAACGAAACAAATTACTCCAGGGTTGTGAAATCGAGTGAAATATGTATGTGACAGCAATAATTACTAATCATATAAGTTTTAATCTTTTAAACATTGTGTAATGACTGTTAATTGTTTTTTACCTTCATCCCGCACACATCAGGGTAGGCAGTAGGAAACTAGTGTTAAAACACTCCGTTCCCCACTTTCTGCCGAATTCTGGAGGATAAATATTTCACTTCCTCACTTTTTTTGGGATTGATGCCTTCCTTATATGGAAAGTCGCTCCACTGTTAAAATATTAAGAAGGATAGATGCCTACAGTGCTGGATAGATGCTCTTTATATTACGTACGTACGTAGAACAATTAATTAAAATTGTTTTGAATTTTTTTGTTGTTTGGATTTTTATCATGTAATTTTAAAATGGAATTTTCATTGATGCTTGGCTTCGATCAACTATAGTGTACCTATAGTTAAATTTTACAATTATTTGTTATGCTAAATTATTTACTTATTTTTGAAACGCTCTGAAAAGTAAGTTAGACAGTAGGTACGCAAATAAAATATAAAAGATATATATTTATAAAAATATTTATTTCACAATTATTCTATCGTTACACAATAGCCTTATATCCGAATATTTATATAGATAATCAAAAGAATATTGATAGAAAGATAGCTCAATAATTATTTCAAAAATATAGCCCGTTGGCTTAGGTATTACAATTATGCGCAGTATTAAGATTTTCCTGCACTAAATTAAAATATTTCACTGAAATAACAAAGCCTCTCTATTTATACACAGAGAGGGCAGTTAATATCAGTAAATAACTAAAACGACGAGATTCCGTTGCGATACCAGTGATTTACTCGCAGTTTTTACTTGAAGCACGGGTCGTAGCGGGATGGTTGAGACATTTGGTTGGGGTAAGCTGTTCTTAGTGAAGACATAGACATGAAGCAGGGGCTCGGTTGGTACGGCGTCTGGACTGGGGCGAAGCAAGGGCCCATGTTGTTCATCGGAGGCAGGCCGTAGTTACCTGGCGCCGGAACTGAAATCTTCCTGGTGGGAAGTCCGCAGGTCATCATTGGGTTATTGCCTGGACGTTGCATTCTGTAAAAAAATATTTATTAGTTTATTGACATTTAATTTCACAACTATTAGAATTTGCTAATTTATTTATTTATAAGTAGACTAGCGGCCCGCCCGCGGCTTCGCCTGCGTGAACTACGTTATTATAAATTTCTGTCTCCATGAGTACCTACATCCTATAAGTGACGTCCATGCAAAATTTGAGACTCCTAGCATTTGTAGTAACGAAGTTTCATACAAACTTTCAACCCCAAAAACAACCCCTTAAGAGTCGTCAATTGGAAATTTCCGCACACATATAGTTTCTGAGATTTCGTGCTGAGTGAGTGAGTCAATTTCGATTTTATATATATAGATTTTCTTATAATTAATTAAGTAATACTCACGTTATATGTTTTTGGTGAATACGTATCACGATATAGATTCTTCAAATTACTTGTGATCGAGCACAGCTCTTCACTCTGGAACAGTCTACAAATATAATATCTTCAGTAGCACCAAGTGTATTTATACTGATTTATAATCAGATTTTTATTATCTGATAGTCAATTTCCTTTTTCAATCTATTTTCTGAACAATAATGTAATGATAGTGGCCGATAAATTTATTTTTAGTTATATTAAAAATAATACAAACAAAACCGATCATCTCATGATAAACTATATTTAAGCATGTGATCAAGTTGACTCATGTTTATTTCACTGATACAAATTATCCATCAGCCTTTCAACGGCCACTGCTGGACATAGGCCTCCCCTAATTCTCGCCACTCCGTCCGGTCCTGCGCCCTTTGAATCCAGCGGATTCCCGCTGCCTTCTTAAGGTCGTCGGTCCACCTGGTTGGAGGGCAGCCTGTGCCCTTTTGCCGAGACGGGGTCGCCATTCGAGGACCTTTCTTCCCCATCGGTTGTCGGCCCTCCTGATAATATGGCCTGCCTATTGCCGCTATTGCTATTGATACAAATATAAATATAAGTATAGAAAAAAAACTGGCTGACTGATATTTACATGAAGCGTGCATACCATTTATTAATGAAGCGATTAATTTCAAGCACCTTATAATTCCATTTCTTTGCTCTGGTGTCGAGGCAAAGGGCGGCGTTGTGTCCACTCTACACGCAATGCCTCCAGAATTCGGCGGGAAGTGGCGAACGGAGTGTCTTAATACTAGGATCCCTCTGCCTATCCTGCTGTGTGCGGGATACAGCGTGAAGCTGATTAATTTCAAGCACAGCACACGTGGGTACGACGCAAATAATTTTCCTTATTTTGTTCGTTTTTGTTTTCATGAAAAAACATTTTATATTTTTTTAATTTAATGTTCTACATACGTAACAGGGAGACAACAACAGTTATTATTTCATTCCATAAGTTATATATAAGTAAAGACTATTTTCGTTGTCTTTTTTGCGATCCGTATAGCATTAATATTATCATATTAAAAACATAAATGTGAAATAAGAGCTAAGTCAAATGCTAAGTAATGCGTCCTTGTCGACTTCACGGACATTTATATTTTTGATCTCCACTAGCTAATATCCCGCGTCTTGCAATGTAGTTAGTGGAAGCTTGTTTAGTGACATTGATTGAATAGATTGTACCATTGATTTTGAAAAGAGCAACTGTTGAGTTTCTTGCCGGTTCTTCTCAGCCGACCTGCCTTCCGAACCGGTGGTAGCTTTTTGTTCATATGTTCATTCGACGATTCAAAAGTGCTTATTATAATTGCCTATTTGAATGAAGAATATTTTGAATTTCAGTTTGAATTGAATATTTGACGTAAAAGTCAGTGTCAGCTCATGTAAAAAGATAGATATATACATAGATATAGATAGATAGATACGATATGTACATGAATCGCTATGACAATATGAATAGAATGGAAAATACTCGAAGCAGCTATTTTAGGTCCATTTAGTTACATAATACTTCCTTAAAAAAATATCTTTATGTAAATGTAATCCATATTCTGAATCATCTTATTTAATCTTAACATAACTTGTTTATATCACTTGAATGAAATAAAATTTATGGACTTACCGCTGATATTATTGTTTTATTTTTATATTTATTATTTATGACTTTTATAGCCATTGTAAAACCATGCGTTGTTTACATGAGTGTTTTGTCATTATTCTTTAGGTGAAAGATACAAATTGTGATAATCAGAATCATCTACATTTATAGAGCTATAAATAAGGTATTTATAACATACACGCTGTTTTCACGTGTTTCCGTTATGTTATAAACTCTATTATATTATGATATAATAAAATAGTATAGAATTCGGCGGTAAGTGGAGAGCGAAGTGTCTTAGCTCTAGGCTCACTACCTACACTACTACATGCGAAGTTAGATATACAAAGTCTTTCATATTGTTAATGGTAAATATATCTGCAATGCGTATTAAGAAACTTCAACACGCATTTAATTCGTGATAATGTCAATAATCTGATTGTATTGCATATTATGTAAAACAATGATAAGCATATTTTATTTTATGCACGTTAATGACAGTGGCCGCTGTTATGGCGCAAAGGAATAGACTGACACTACGACTGCCTTTGTCGTGGAACAGGGGCACTAAGGTGTGATTGTAACGCGACGGTTTTGGGTTTGATCCCCACTCGAGGAAACGTAATATTTACTTACATTTAAGTAAATATTTCCGTTTTTTCGTTCTGGTATAGCGCGGTGTTGAGTTCCGCCACTCTACATGGAAAATGGAGAACGGAATGTCTTAATACTTTGTTCTCTCTGCCTACCTCGCTGTGTGCGGGATATAGCATGAAACTGATATAATTTTATTATTTTTCTTTTATTTGATTATTATATTCTTAGCGTACAAGTGTAAATGTGGGTAGATTTAGGTTAAAAAGACAAAGCAGTGGAATAGTGTCAAATAGGCAGTTGCTTGAAAGCGTAAGTCCCGATTGGAAGGTATCTAGTGTGTAGTGTTGTTATTGAGTGATACATGTCACTTATTGTAATTACGTGGAACCTCTGTCCGAGTACGTTGGAAACATATATACGGTATGTATTTTTATCGTGTTATCTTAAAAACGCTAACCGTTTCCGTTTTTTAACAATATTTAAATTGTTCTGATTTTCCCGTTCTGGTTCGCCACTTAACACACAAACACGCGTTATCTACTTTTACACCCAATAATTTTGCAAATATTTTTTTTGCCATCCTATTTTCGCTATAATCTAAGAAGTTCCGTATAAATTAAATAAACGCGAGAGTTTAGCTACAATTATTTTGAAGATAAAATAAGGAAATCTTCTTAGATGTGTCATCTGTTTGCTTGCTTTCTTGTTATCTCATTTTTTAATGACAACTTAATGCATATTATAAATGACTATAAATAGATTGTAAATGTTTGGTTTTATATCATTGTAAAAGTTTTATATGGTGTTAGTTTTAAGTATAAAGAGTAAAAAAGATTTACGATATGGCTATTGTCATTGTAATTATTACTATTATTATAATTTAGTAAGGTACCAATTACGTTTAGCGGATAAATACGAGTTTTTTAAGAGCAAGACGGTTTCTTTGTATTCTGACATTCAATTTTTCGCACAACTTTTAGGTACTAGGTAACCGAGGCACTATGATTTACTCTACTATCTAGCAAATTCATCTACGCTATGAAAGAGAGAGGAAGAGATCTATTTTAAGAGAGAAAGAGGTCTATTTTATTCAATTATATTAATATTCATGTAGAGTATACCAAATTACCAACACATCAAAGGGATTCACAGATTAAAGGTCTCATAGAACGTAAATTATATACTCGTAGCTTGAAAATCAACCGCGTTACGTGTCTTTCTCTCAATATTATAGTTAATTTGTTGTATTATAAGTATTTTTGGATTCGTTTCTTTTGTTGAGACCATTACGATGTTTATTTTATATTAGCTAATAGCAATTTAGCAATAGAACTTCAAAATTTTTTTGAAAATTTTCGTAAGAAAAATATACATAGAAAATATTAGTCTCGACACCTGCGGCCACCGAAAAAATAAAACAAAAAATGTAATATAAAAATATATCTTTTAATCGTATTTCAATAAAACTTTATTTTAACTTATTATGATTATAATTTATGAACTTTACTGTAAAGTATTTTTTGTATCCTTACTTTTCTCATTCTTCTCAATAAGATCTAATTCTTTGGTTTCTTCAATTTGCTTATTACTAATATCTTGTAAGTGTATATTTTTTTCATCTTGTAGACCATCATCTGGTTTGACATTTTGCAATCTTTTAGTTAGTAAGTATGAAAGAAGTTGCAATAAGGCCAAAACTATGCCGGGAACGAGCCAAGCGTCGGGAAATATCGACACAGTTTTTGCATACAAAAATGAATAGAGCGGTGATGAAAGAGCTTGAGTAGCGCATTCTAGAGCACCTAGAATACCATAAATTTTACCTGAAACAGAAATGAATTTGTAAGTAAAGATACGGAATGAGAAATTGATTGGAAATTATGTTTCAAATAAAATTACATTTCATTATTATTCCCTCCTTATTCCTTTAGTAAAGAGCAAACCATAGAATTTGCTTATTATTTCATTTAGTCATGCGACTGTAAACAAGACAACTTGTGAGTCCGATTGCCGATCAAGGAAATGAATTAATTAAGATTTTCATTTTCTTGCTCTACTAATGAGACCAGAATTCTGCAGAATGTGAGGTACGGAAATGTCTTTATGGGAACGGATTGACTAAACAGTTATTTAATAATTCTCAGATTCCCTCTACCTATGCTCTTATGTGCAGGATAACAGCTTAAAACTAAAAATATATTTATTTATAAATTTATTTACTAGATCGTCAGAAGAGAGAAAAGAATACATTAAATAAAAATCGTGCAATTGATAGAGTAAAAACCAAACTATACAAATGCGTCTGATTTAAAAGGATATACGAGTATTTCTACGAAATATAGACTTTTTAAATATAACAAAACGGCCAATGAGGACATACCCGTGACGATATGACGATATGAAGATAAATAAACATTTTCGATGTACCTACTTGATGAGTATCTCAAACTCGACTAGACAAGATAATGCATTATCGTTTCAGTTACATCGAATTCGAAATATAGCAAACAACTATAATAAAAATAGAACTTATGAACACAAATAAAATAGTACCTAATGCTTTTAATAATAGTTGATTTTATGAAAACCTAAAACTTTTAAATACTCATAGTTTGTGAGGTAATGTGTTTTTTTTTCTTCTATTAATCATATATGGACGAAAGGCGTGTGAGTGCCTTACAAGCTTACAGCTGTATTACCTTGTCATCTCATCATTCGTTGATTTGACAACTAGATATTAAGTATTTATCTACGTCTATTGAATATTATTATGAAATAATTATCTATTTTTAGGTATTCGCAATATCCTTTTTATATATTTGAATGATATATATTTTTATCTTTACATTACTCATATATATAATCGCACTTCAATTAGGAATTATTTTTAAGAATTTTTAAATAGATATGTTTTACTACTTTTAAATGTTATTAAGGTAAATCAAATGAAAATTTATTGTCAAAAATATATGAGTACAGTAACCAGATGCAATAAATCAATTCTATTTATTACAGTATTCAGTTAAATAATTTTACTCTGGTTTTATGAACTCTGATACCCGTTGTAAGATTTTACTTGATTACTTAAAGTTCCAAAACTAAAAGGCATATTCATTTTATTTCCATGACAATAAGAGTTGGGGTCTTCATTAAATGATAACAATTCTTCTTTATCTCTCACATTTTTCCTACTATCAGTTTTATATATTTTACATTTTTGATATTAACCGATTGCTTAAAATCCACTGCATTACTGTCTATCATGTACCTAGTGCATAAAACATATTTATACTACTGTTCTATGTGTGTTTTTTTTTTACAATCATCTATATAAATATTCTGTTTTTTAAGTCAATTCAATTAAACTTTAAAAAACTGTGGGCAAGAAAGTTCATATTAACTCACAAAAGTTTGTCTGTTATGTCAATTAATCCCGCACACAGCAGGTAGGCAGAGGGAACCTAGTATTAAAACACTCCGTTCCCCACTTCCCGTTGAATATGAAGTAAAACTCCATTTTACAAATAATGGAGTATTAAATATTTTATTTTCTTTTTCACGATTGTACCTCTACGCCACGGCTAGCCTCTATGTATACTAGAGTATTTAATTTTTCAGCATACAGCGGGATACAGCGTGAAGCTTATTTATTTCATTTACGTCATATTCAAGTAGGACTAGGTAAGCCGAAGGGTCGCTACGCTTTTCTTTCATATAAAAAGTTATTATAATTAATTATATACACATTTCTTGTATTGAGTTACCTTGTTCTGTCGGCAGTATTTGTTTATTCAACAATGGCCTCTGTACTACTTGCGAGCCCTGAGATATTATACCGATGATTGGAACTGAAACAATGTTAAATTCTTTTACTATTTTACGAATAATTAATTTACACCTACATAAATTAATGATTATTTAATTTTTTTTTCAGTGTCCAGTTGTATGCCGCATATAGTTGGGTAGGTAAAGGGAACCTAGTTTTAAAACACACTTCTCCCCACTTTTCGTCATATTCTCGAGGCATTGCGTGATTAGTAGCGGAACTCAACGCCGCGCTTTACCTTGTTGCCAGAGTGAGGAAAAGAAAATATTAGCCATTCAATATTTTCATTTCCCTGAGTGGTAATCGAACCCACAACCATCGCGTTTTCAATCCCTCACACGTACTATAGCACCACGACGGCCTCATCAATGACGACAATATGAACATCTCATTTAAATTGCCGTTATATATTTTAAGTTGCTTATCCCAATCAAGGGCTTATATTAAATATATAAAATATATATATACATATATATACAAACGTACTACAGAAAACAAACAGCGTGGTGCTGGCAGCAATCAGAGACGACATCGCGAACATATACGAAACACAACTTAGTATGCCAACCATTTCATCACTTAGCCGCAACCGTCGCTTTAGTAAATTGAGAATTATAATTGTACCTGAAATTGAAATAAAAGTTTAGAATGGTTGTCTGAATTATGAAAAAATGTTTATTTTGTTGTCTTTAGAAGATTTGCAAGACTCTATGGTAATATTTTATGATAGTCTACATTTTTAAAATGAACTTCACGCTCTATCCCGCATACAGCAGGGTAGACAGAGGGAACCTCGTGTTAAGACACTCCGTTCCCCATTTTCCGCCGAATTCTAGAGGCATTGAGTGGTGTGTTGAGTGGCGGAACTCAACGTTTTTTATGCTTTGTCTCATATATCCTCCTCCGTCCTACTATCGGCAAAGTTTATATATAATTATAAAGGCATTTTTACTTGTACAAATTAATATTAAAAAATTTAGGGTATGTACTTTAGTTATCGTATATAATAAAAATATTATTAAAGATCACTTATTAAAGGTAAATTAGTACATGTAGAGTTTTAAATCATTAACCCTTATCTTCATTTTGTATAGTATACTATACATACAACTTTATAAAAATATACGATCGCTATAAAATATTTTTTAACTTAGTTTTATTAAACATATGACATTTCTAGACATTTATTTATACTTCAAAAATAAAAATAGTAGTTTATCTATGATAGTTTTAAAAAAAATGTCAAAAATAACCGTCAAGACGCGCTGCTCAAATTTCTCTAAGGTAAGTTTTATTTTATTTTTATGTTTGTACTCCTAAATATGTATGTTTATTATAAAATACACATGCCTAAATGTCTGTTCTTACACATTTTTATATATATGCCGATGTCGCTATATGAATTAGTATGTATTTTTCGTGTTTTTTAATAACGTATATTATACTATACATTGCCACAGTTGCAGTCGTTTACCTTTCGTTGGTGGTGTATAGTATAATATACATTGCCAACTTCACAGGATCAATATTTTTTGAAACTTTACTATAAAATGTAAATTTCAAGTATGTCTTTCTTATATACTAAACCAATTTTATTATAATGTAAAAGACAGTTGTACTGCCGCCTTGATATAGTGGTTCTAGAAAGCTTACACACAAAGTTATGGGTTCGATTCCCATAAAAAATACTATTATTATTATTACTGCATGACTACCTAACTATATAAAGGGACAAATAATATTACATTCATTATTTACCTATTTATAACATAATATGGTTTGGCTTATCTTTGGTGTTAGTTTTTTGCATGTGTCTTTTGCTTTGGTTTTAAACTCTATGGGTGATAGAGCTAGGTGCATTTTCTCCTTGGTGCCTGAAGAGAATGCAGACTCTGACACAAGTGACAGAGCTAGTAACAGTAATGAAGCTGGAATGATTGGATCAACAGAATGTTCTCCAAAGCCATCGATAAATTCAAATCTCGAAAGGTTAAACCTCTTACAAATTTCTGATTATGAGATAGGAACGCATGCAGCTGATATTCATGCCGATACCACCGAAGTGTCTCTTACACCTCATTTCTTAATTCTTTCTTGTAAAGAATGAATGAAGAAGAAAATCGACGTCAATATAAACCAAATAAGCCTTGTAAATGGAGTTTCAAGAACTAAATCAGAGTCGGTGTGTGACATCATGTATGAGTTCTTGCTCTACATAAGAGATGACACTTTTACGGGCATTATCGCTGAAGAAGAAGAAGAGACAATGGGTGTTGGAAGTAAAAATAGTTTTAGCTTTATATACGACTATTAAGTCGAAACATTTCAGGGAAAAATTTACACGATTTCCCACCAAGCAAAAATACAAAACCGGTATCTTAACGACCATGCGATGATATTGACTATGACAAATATTACCATTGGCCGCAAATAACCGGATATCAAATGTGCAAGTACATGTGTACTGCAAAGCTGGCCAGGCACGTACCGTGTGCATAAAATGTAAGGTTTACCTTTGTTTTGTGAAGAATCGAAGGTGTTTTTGGAGTACCACCGCAAGAAATAGGATCTCTGAGTTATTATTTTGTAACAAAAAAATATTTGAGAATGATTTTTTTAATTAAACATTTTTACTTCCATTAATATAGTTGTTTTTATTTAAAATCATATTATTTACAATAATCTTTCAGTATATTTTAAAAGCTACCAGTAACATTTCCACCCTCCCTAAGCATCGCAATGTATAGTATAATATACATTCTTAAAAATGGTAGAATCACTGTACGTGTAGCAATGTATAGTATAGTATACATCGAGTTTTTCCGAAATTTTCATATTATGATTTTTTTATTTATTTTTTTTATGTTTTTTGTAGCCCAAAGAAGCTACCAGTATGCATATTTTTTGCTTTTCTTAAAAAAAAAATTTTTGCGAAGATAAGGGTTAAATTCCAAGTGGGATAGAAATACTCTTTTGTCTGAAATTTCACTTTTGTAAGTACCCTCATATTGTCAGATATTATTCTACTGCAGTGAAATTTTAAAACACTACGTTACAAGCTCTACTGCAGTTTTTGAAATTAATGAGGTTACTGCGATGGCACTCGAGGTAACTGCTTACTTTATTATATTAACCTCATCTTGTTATTGCTATGTCCTTACGTTAATTTTATTTAAGGTAAATATCGTCTTTATATTTGTTTTTTTTTATATTACATATAAATTAAATTAAATTATTTAAAAAATTGAGTACCTATAAAGCTGATAGTATTTCTGTATGCAAGGAAAGACCCAAATATGACATCGTCCCATTGGAACTTGTATCTGTAGAACATGTACGTCAGTAGCACCTCGGCTGTAATAAAAACAATGAAAAATATCAGTAAGAATTATTTAAATTGTTTATTAAACATTTCAATATAATATTTAAGCATTGCGGTCATTTTGTGTACTACAATTTTTTTTCTTGCTTAAACTATGTACAATAACAAAAAAATATAAGTATGTGAATAAGTAGATGTTTATTTTTTACGTATAGAAGTACTATAAGGCCATATAACGAGACTAGTCGTGCCTCAGGAGCACAAGTGTGTGAATGTAAACGCGACAGGTTGCGGGTTCAATCCCCACTCGAGGAATTGAAATATTTAAAATGTTCATTCCTTCGCTTCGCTGATTATTATTAATATGAAAATATGTTGCCATACACAAAATAAATGTAGGGCACATTTTACGTTATGCTATGCGGCCATATTACTATTCATTTTGTACTACATAAATATTTTACCAAAATAAATGGAATCTTCGCATACATATGTATGTTTGCACCTACATACAAGTATGTTATTCTTTACTGCGTTTTAATAACTTCTGTTTTTTGTAACTTTGCCAAAAATGTGACATTTTTGTGTGTCGGAGTTTGGTGGATGCAATTTGTATGAAATGATATAATAAGGAATTTGTTATAAAGCATGCATCCACAGCATGATTCAGCAAGACTTTATAATATTGTTATTGCTTTATTGTATACAGAATCAGCGTCACGCTGTATTCTGTATATATCTCTGGTAAAAAAAAACTATATTTTACATACGTATAAGAAAAATAACGATCCTCATTTACTCGAAGCGTCATTTTTCTTAAATTTGAATATGTCGGGTTTCCAATGTCTGCAATGTCAGTTGTAATGTAAAATATTAAATTGTTATAAAAATAATAATTAAACTAACAAATAACCTGGAGTAAAAGCTTTTAATATTGTTTTCTGTATTTATTGCAGGTGAGGCTATTTTATTACTTATGTATCTTGAAAATAGAAATAAAATTTTAAATAAACTGTATTTATTACAGAAACCCAACTTGAGTTTTTATTTCGAAGAGTGGAATAATTAATATTATTATATACGTATCTATAATGTTGATTTAAAATAACAATTAATTTTCAACTAGGTATTTAAATTATTTTATAATACTAGTACGATAAAGTTGAATGCTATGTCAAATATAGCTAGTTAAACTTTGTTGTAGCGCTTTGGTCTAGCATATGTTTATAAGCAAATACAAGTTAGCAAACAGGAAAATCCCGTCGCCTGTGTACGATCTACAATACATATACATTTACTTTATACGTTAAAATATCGTATATATTAATATTTTTTTATTTTACGTGTGATTTTAACCAATTTATTTATATTTGAAAAATATACAAAAGAAAACATAACATAACAAAAAAACCTCCT
The DNA here is from genome assembly GCA_016802625.1 of Heliconius numata. Classification (NCBI taxonomy): domain Eukaryota; kingdom Metazoa; phylum Arthropoda; class Insecta; order Lepidoptera; family Nymphalidae; genus Heliconius; species Heliconius numata. The sequence goes on along the minus strand of JAEBDU010013486.1, from coordinate 325,614 downwards.
TTCATTTAATATTATATTATGTTTTTTATTCTCGTTTCATTTAACTGTATCTTATCATACCAGAGCAGTATGAAATAATGCAAGAAAACAATGGCCTGAAACATCGAACCCATAGCTACCGTACTTACAGTCAGACGCTGTCTCACTATGCCATGATTTCCATAAGCACTTTACTTTTACTATATGTCAATATTCAAAAAGAAAATAGGAAAAGTTAGGTAATAACCCTATTTTGATCACCCTACTTGGAAAAAAATTATTTAGTTGTAATTAAAAATTCTTAAAATAATAAATTACCTGATAACAGCACTCGATCTCCAAGACCAACGAACAGCATCAGAAATATGATCATCCGTTTACATCCTTCCCGCTTTCGCACCAAACACTGCACCGCGTTGAATGGCAACCTCCAATTTAACACTGACACTTTATTGTCTCGATTTACGTTTACATCTTTCACCATTATTATTACGTAGATCAATGAAGCCACCTGAAAAATAACAATATTGAAATTTAGCTAAAATTGTTAAAATAGCTTAAAAATTATCTTTTTTTGTCTTATTAATTTTCCTAAGAAATTATTTAACTAGGTATATTTGAAATACCCATTGCAAAGAAAAATTTTTAAACAGATGTTTTCTACTAATTTAATACGTTTAGTCAAAAGCTGCATAACAAAAAAAAATACAGTTACTAATAGCTTAAACGAATAATATCAATATTTGGCGAAATTTACTAAAAATAATTACATTCTAAATTCTAATTTCGATTTTTTTAGTTATATTAATCTAATAACAACATAAAGTACCTGTAGAAATAAAACAAGTGGGAACACACCGTAGAATCCGAGATGCCGGTAGAGCTGGGGCCCGCTCACCGAGCCGACCACGTGCGCTATCTGAATGGCGGCGCGATGGGTCCCCATAGTGCGGGTTACGTCGCGGCCAGTTGTGTGACATAACTGAAAATGAATTATAATATTATTCAACGTGACACTGGCGAAGTGGTTTTGTGCTCAACTGGCACGCTCGGAACGCCATATTAGAAAGAACAGAACATAATATTATTACAAAGGATAATAAGTAATGGACTCTTGAAATGCGATATATCATCGTCTGACGATTGCGGGTTCGATTTCCACTAGGGGAAAATGAATTATTTTCATTTCCGCCAGCTCCCAGAGCACCGAGACGGGGTTTCGCAAGTATTAATAGCTTAAGGTAACTTTATTTACTTTGATATTAATACCATTACAATATTTATAAAAACGGATTAAGATTTAAGTATGATATTATATTTTATTAATATGATGACTCACATTAATAATGATATTGAAAGCCTCGTTTAATATTATCTATACATATTTATTTATATTTTATTTTTTTATCTTGTGCATACGCAACGTGTATAGTAATGCAATATTAGCATCTACTATCGATTTTAAGTTCATCACTTTAGTTTAAGCCGTGTATTAAAATTTAAACTTTGCGCGCGTATAATTAATTAGGTCATAATAAGGTCACTTACGAATACTTCAAAATATATTTAAAACAATATTTTTAAAGGTATATAATTCATAATAATTTTTAAATTATATTACTAGAAAATTTATGATTAATGTTTCATACTAGCTACGAGTAAAATATTCGTTTGCTATATATATTTACGATTTAAATTAACTATCATGCAAATATTTACTAAAATAATACAAAAAGTTGCAAACGTCCCTATACCAAAAATTATATAATTCGAAACACCGGCTGTGCTATCTTTTTACTTATCTGAATATCACATTCAGCCTGATATCATTGTATCAGCGATAAATTTTATATATAAAACATCAATTTAGGAGGAAAGTGAAAACGTTAACTAATTTCTAGTCAATAAAATGCATTATTGTTATACCGAACTAAACAAAATTGATTTGTTATAAATTAGATAAGGTTCACAGATAATAAAATAAATAAATGAAGAAAATATCAATAAAAAAAATGATGATGATTCATATTTCATTCAGTTTACTTTTTCGTTTGAAAAAAAATATTTCGCTAAAATTATTAAGATATAATGAATTCTGCATTATAATTGTTTTTCGAAATTCAAGCACAAATTTTAAGCTGAGAACGATATATTGATTATTATCATATTGATTCACTAGAATATTTATTGCAATGAAAAAGTAAATATGCGTAGGTACATATACCATACAGAAGACGTAGAGCTAGCAAATAACGTTAAACACTGTGAAATAGATAAAATATGTATGCATTTTTAAAGGTCGGTTACGTACGAGGTGTACGAGAAGGTTGGGGGTTCGATTCTCACTCGAGAAATGAAATACGTATGTATATACGATGCTTTGCTCTGATGATAAGGCAAAGCACGGCGCTGAGTTTCACCACTCAACACGCAAAGTCGAGAACGGAGTGCCTTAACCCTAGGTTCCCTTTCCCTATCTTGCTATTAGCGGAACACACTGTAAATCTGAAAAAAAAAATATACTTACGTCCCCAATATAACTAAAGGATGCTGCCAAAAGTAATCCAAAATTGCCCCCCAATGATATAGGTATTTGCACAGCATAGAGCACTTGAACTGTACTGGCACCAGGAAACGTGATCATCAATAATACTCCTATTGTCATAACACACATCCCCACCAAGGGTAAAATGAGTAACGGCTTCCTTCTTCCACTGTAGTCGCTCCAAGGCCCAACAAATAGTAAAATTATTGTAGACAGGACCAAGCCCACAAAACTACGGCTGACATTTATAGATGAGACCACTTCTTGGCTTTTCGCCTGAAAATTATAGAAATTACAATTGAAGTTTTATTATATACCAGGTTTGATTATTAAAAAAATTGCGTATGTTTTTACCTTTCAATTCATGAACATAGAAAGAACTTAGAAAAAAGAAAGTACCTATATATTTTTTTACAAAATACATATACAGCATAAACAAGATCATTTAAAATTTTATGCAAAAAAATCTTATCTAACAAATTCATTAAAAATATATAAAGTTAATATAATTATATAAAAAATATATGCAAATGTACGAAAAGATTGCATGAGTTAATGAAAAATCAACATAATTATGTTTAACGGGTTTTGTATGTTTTCAAAACTGATAATCAAATGTCCTTACTCGCTTTACCTACATATAATTATGTATTCAAATACAGGCACCACAATGTTTCCGCATCCGGATCCGGTGATATACATCGTGTAAATATAGTTTACTTTATAATTAAAATTACTTGTTAATTTAAAATTACCTCAGCTATTCTGAATTCTTCTCCAACACCTTTCTCGCAAATATCAAGTGAGAAATTCAAGTCGACGTGACAAGCTGTGCGTAAGTAGAAGTTTTGCAACGACGTCTGACCCAAGTTTATGGCCATCATAGCACCAACGAGAGCAGGTTCTAAGATTAATCGCCATTTGTGTGAAACTTCCGGACAAACTGAACTTCGGCGTTTTGTTTGAGGCGGCAAATTTGTAGATCTGAAATAACGATATTGGTGACAAACTTGGTGACTTATCGATGTAGAGATAATTTTCGATAAAAGAGTTGTATGCACTTGTATAAAAGTGGACTTTTATTTTTTGATATATACGGTACATAGGCTGGTAACTAAATCTGAACACACCTTAATTTCTCTAATTCCCGAAGGTCAAGGGAACTTTCAGTCATGGTTGCTACTATTGGAAGGCAGCCTGTATCTATAAACACTAACTGTATCTAAATACACTACGCATCACTCACAAACTTATTTAAAATAGAAGATGCACATCACAGCGTACATATCACAACACAAGACGTGTAAACACTAACGTGTTGCTTCGGCTAATGTCAAATGATAAGATAGTGTTGGTCTGTTTGCATATTGAAAACAAAGAGAACTGCTGAGTTAACTAACATGGACTATCAGCTTTGTGGGATAACTGGCATGTAAGATGGACTGGTCAGTGGGCACAACTGGTGTGATACCTATTTGCTCGCTCGACCGAGTCAGCGAACTCGACTCAATTGCCAATGATAGTGGGCACTCAACCGGTATTATATGTATGGAGACGTTGCGAGCAGGTTATTAGGCCTTTATTGATTCACGCATTGTCAATTGGAAACTTACTTACAATGACGGAGATTGCAGAATTCTCTTATCTAAATTTAAATTTGATTATCAGTAATCAGCCCGTTTTCTCTGCTTATATTACTATAAATAACATTCTGTCTTTATTAATAGTCATTTGGGAATCGTACGCTATCAGAATTTCCCTATAGAATAGCATTAGGCATTATCGTATAAACACATAATACCTTTTATTGTTTAGTCAATTTAATCCATTGTAAATCGTAAATCTTAGGAAATACAGGAGTGTTCTTTCAAGGTGTCGTCAGTGATAAGAAATATCGGTCACAAAGTCTACAGTATAATTGTAATTAAATCGTTTATCTTTCATTACATGCAAGATACTAGAAAGGTACCTACGTGAGCTCTATCACATAAATTGGACGTCTACAGACGATTGACTATTAATGTATTAATATTTACAGATATAGTGCAAAAACTGAGTAATATTAGTTTCTTTATTGCATTTTTATTAATATTATTTTGTATTTTGATTAGGTATATAATAAATAATAGATATATACATAAAGGTAGAATAAAATGGTTAAGTTTATCAAAATTACATTTAAATGTGGCTGAAAAATGCGGAATATTATATTAGTTATTTACTTTTGAATAAGAAGATGAAAAGGTAAAGGTACTATAATATTTTTATTTAAAAAATGAAAATTAATCCATTCCTTCGATTTGAAATTGTACCTATAGAAGACTCTGTATCCGATTGAAACATTATATGTTAAGGTAACTTAATATAGTACACACTATGTAACGAAAATCTTTATATATTTGTATTGTTGTCATATATTTACAACTATCATAAATATGTTTTTTTTTCTGCTCGTGTAATTCTCGTACAAAAATTCTTGTTTAAAAATATATAATATAAAATCCCAACAAAAACAGCAGAAAAGTACAAAAATAATACAGAACACAAAACGTAGATTACATGTACAGCAGATGGCCTTGTCACTAAAATAGTAATTTCGTACAAGCAACTAAATTCGTATAATTATTTTTATATATACCTAAATACTAAAGTATTTCTTAACGTTCTTATCAAGACATCGCCTTCGTTTATTGAATAAATTATAAAGGCTTAATGATAAAATTTGACTTTTAGTTTGTAGGGATTTACTAAGGTACATAATATATGAAATATTATCGAAAAATCTAGAAATTGACATTGGCTAAAACTTTAAAATTATTTTTTCATCAAGAATTAACATTTAAAAATTTAAAATCCTAATTAATCCTAATTTTAGTTTTTAACATATTTTGAATACAAAAAAATTGCTAATATATACTATATCAACCTAATATAAACAATGAACTGTGAAATCAATTCGCGCATCTCACAGCACTAATATTGCTTAATTAATATAATTGGTGTCGGTACTCGACGCAGTCAACGAACGACATTGTGGATTGCTCATCAAGTTTGAGTAATGCACTGCCTACATACGTAGATATACATAACGTGACCAAGCGTCCCGTTGTGAACGGGACTGTCCCGTTTTTTGCTTGTGTCCCGGTATCCCGAAACATGCCACCGGGACGTATAAATGTCACGTTTTTTCAGAATGCCATGTTAATTTGGTCGATTGAAACAAGTTTCCTCAAGTCATCTCCATGAGTATCGCAATACGCTATATTAAATACGCTAAAAATAGGATGCTATCGTCGAGAAAAATTAAAGTTATTTGAAACACAAAAACGAAAACGAAAGCCTCTAAAAATTGAAATCCAACCCCGGAATATCCTGGTTTGAGCCGCCCGAAAAATGGTCACGTTACGTATACATACACCTTTGCAATATTTTCACGGCCGAAGTGTAGAAGCCAGCTTAAAAATAAAACAGTAGAGAATCTCGTCGGGCGGTCGGCACGCGTGAGCCGCTATTACAAGTCTATTACGTGTGAGATTATAGTATCCAGATCTTAGTGCTTAAGATAAATTAAATATATCGAGTTCGCGATTTTTTCCATATTTTTTCTATTTGTGTCAAATGGAATGGATATTAAAGAAAATCGTTTTTTTTTTTATTTATAAAATAAATGAAGAAATAATATTGTTTTTGTAACAAGTGCTCTACTATTAATACTAGTGCAAATATATAATATTTTGCTGTTAATTAATACTATCGGTTTTAAAAATAAAACCAGTCTAATTAATGTATTTCATACGTTTTCTTGATTACTTAAATTGGCTTCTAATGCTTATACTAATACGCGATACTTTAGCTTAACAGTGAATTGTTTAATTTTTTTTATATACGTCCTTTACTCAGTCTTGCCGAATTACTGCCAGTTATAGGCGGCATCCAGTGAAATAAAAACAAGTGTTTTTTATATTTACTTCGTTTTTAGTTTAAGTTTTACAGTGGTTTCTCGAAGTGTAAATAATTTAAGGATTACATTTATTATAGTGAGGAACACTGAACACAGTGTGAAACAAGGTTTAGTTAAAAAACACTTGCACTTTCTCAACAGCTTTTAAGTGTACGTTTTATTTACAATTGTATTTCCAATTGTATAGATTTCGTTTACAATTGATGACAAGTATAACCTAATTAACCTACTTATTAAATTAATTGGAATCTAGCCATCAACAGAATCAGATAAAAATTAAATTCTGTTCATAATTTTAAAATATTTAATTTACAAGTAAGTATTCCCTCGAGTTGGAATTGAACCCACAACCTGCTGCATTTACAGTGTGCCGATACGCCACGACTGGCCTCTAATAAATATTTTCTTTTATTTAACCATTTACGGCTTAGCTATTCCCTTATCACGAAAACGTCCCATGGCGCCAAAACGTATTGGAGGGAAATCGCATTGTTATTATTGTTTTATATGCGTTCTTGCTTCTTAATAGTCGAAATGACGCTGTTCGATTATAATAGAATCAATATGCAAACCTAATTGGGAATGTTACTGTCCTTGAAGTACGTTGAATATAATTGAGTACACTCATAGCGCTATTATTATAAGAAATATTAGTTTGATCACTTAATAGTATATATTTAAAGCCAGTCGTGGTGCAGATGCAGAGGGGGTGCGATTCCCACTCGAGAAAGTAAAATATTTAATTTTTTTTTTCTAATATACTGTTTTAGCTTTACGCTGTATCAAAAATGAAGCTAAAAAATGTAATATATTAAAAATTTTAGAACATTTAATTAGATGTCATTTAAGATTTATTGAAAGTAATATTAATAAATCAGCAAAATATCTTGAAAATAATAAATGATTGATAATCTTGCTGTGATTGGGGAACTTGTTTTGTTGAAAGTGCTTTGCTTATCTTAGGAACTACGGATTCTAAAAATCTTTTTTGTTTTAGATATACCTTTAAACTCAATTTGGGGAAGGTTCTATGTAACCCACTGTACCTGTTGTTAAAATTAATTCGGGTCACTTGTCATACACAACTCTTAGTTTTTTCCATTTGACCACGAAAGCGGAAAGTCGTAAGGAAAAGCTTGTAATAAAAATAGAAATAAATAGGTTACTCTTAATAACCCCTCAAGCCATCCCGTGGGAGGCAGTATGACTGCCCGAGTGCCTGATAGCATATAAGTTATTGAAATTAATACTCATATAGATATATAATTCGTAATACACGCGGGATGCCATTACACTTAATTGATACCTAAGTCAATATAAAAAAACTATAAAATATATTTTTACAGGTAACACAAAAATTATAATTTGCAATTTTATAAATTCATTTCAACTGTAAGTTCCAACTAAAACTTCAAATAATAACTTAAATTACTTGCAAATCTAAATATAGATAGATGCTTATGGTCATTATAGCAGAAAACGAGACCATTGCATGCTCTATATGGAGTGAGTTAGATATTTCCGTATAGTGAAGGGAAGTCTTCCGTTCTGAGTCTGACTCAATGGTGTGACGTCATCATGTATTGATCTCAAGCTTTACTGTCAATGCGCTTAGAATAGGACACTAGTGTTTACACATTTAATGCCTATAATATAATATATTTTAATATTAAATTTCGTAGTTATTAATTATTTATTAAACGTATATAAACTATATTTTTTTTAAATAGAGAAGTTTAATTTTAATATTAAAATGGTAACACTTTTAGATTTATACTTATACATCTACGTTATGTGCTTAGTGATTGCTCCGTAATGGAAAATGAAGGCGCATGCGTGAAAAACATGGCGTCAAAACGACGACCTCACTGCAGGGTGGGCCAGGCACGGATTGGGTTAAAGTATCACGTAATGTTTTAAATCTAATACACAATTCGATATGAGCTTTTAAAATATTATTACTTTAAAACAATGAAATTATTTCTCGAACAGAAAATAAGTTCGCTGAAAGGATAACAAAGACGCTTATTTGACTAAGTTTTGAGGTTTGTTTCGGTTTCATTGGCTTTCTTATAGGTTATACCTTAAAATATTTGTAAAGTGTTAAGTGATTAATATAAATTATAATTTTCAATGAGGTCACAGTTAGAATACGGTCCTGCGCGGAATTAGCATTCGGCAACGTTCGGCGATAGTCGTGCATTTCCGCGATCCGCCTTTCAACCCTCGTAGAGTGATGCCTCTACGAGAATCTAAAAAATCTTTACAATGTTTTATACAATTTTAGCAAAATGATACTAAATCCATGTGAAAAGTTATTTACAATACAATGAGATACAATAATTTTGTACAATCATCTTTATTTTAAAAGTTTTGTTCAGTGTCTGTGCTACTGTTTGTGCTTACTATTCGTCGTTCTATTGGAGTAAAGGAGTACATACTAAGGTAATGGCCAATACGTAATTTTCTGCTTATATTATAATAGTTACCTTATAACATAATATTACAAATATAAATTAGCTAAAAGTTGATTTACATGTTTAGTAATAACTCTTATATGTTATAACAGAATCGCTGTATAGCAGCTCTCTACAGTATCAATACTGTGATATAATTTAAATTGTGAGAGCTACAAGCCTACAAATGTATATATTGTATATATTTTTTCGTATTTGTTATAGAAAATCCGCAATGAAAAACGTCGAGGACGACGATGACTGAAAAGGAAGTGAATAGGATGCTGGGTGAGTGTTCTATTTTTATTTTTATAATGCAATTTTTTTTATAAGCATTTCTGAGGTTTTACGAAAATATATCGTCATTTATCTTAATTAACAAAAAAATTATAAACAAGATAATAATTGAAAACAAATTTGCTAGTAATTAATTAGGGAAAAGATTTTAAACAATACTTTTAAATCGTCTCTATAAAATACTAAACGGTGTAGATTTGTTAATTTTGTTTTTTACAGGAATATGATAAATTATTACAAATTGATATCTTACGACGAATGTAATTTCATTTATATTTTTGATTGTTATTTATTTTAATCGTTGTCTATTGAGTAGGTTATATTTAGTTTGTACTTTATTTACATATCAGGTAGTTAGCTGTTAAGTAGATTGCATCCTCATATACAATAACCATTTAAAATTAATAAAATGGATATAAATAATTTGAAAGTTTAATTCCCGTGAGATATATTTTTGAATAAAAATTAATTAAAATGATAAGTGCAATTCTACTCCGGACGTCACGATGTCGGTATTCGCTTCTGAGACCTACGTTCAAGCGTGAACAAATGCAATGCCCAAGGCTTCACTGCATATCTAGTATTGCAATTTAAAATGTCAGATACACCTACTTATTCTTCTTGATTATTATATATTGTTATTATAATACAAATAAACTATTAATATATGTAAATTATTCAGTTTCGTAACCAAAGCGATGAAGTAGGTACCTATGTAATCTATACCTATTATATAAAACTGTTTCGTGATGCATAGAAAGTCAGCATTTGGCATGGAGGTTCTTGGAAAGTTCTAAGAGGTTTTTTTAGAAATTCCTTTAGGAACAGAATTATGCTTTATAACATATATTGTAAGTAAAGTTGTGGGCTACAATTAGTGTTGTATAATTCCATGTTTAATTTAATTAGAAATTTTAAAAAAAATGGTCACTATGATACATAAAGATTTACATATCTTAAAACATACATTTATTAATGTAATGTAGTAGGATGCAATTCCTAATCTTTAGTTCTTGATTTTACTCAATTTAGGGGGACGCCTAAAAAACGAAACGGAAGTTCTTGGACCATTTCTTATAGATAGCGAGATTCCTTTTCTCTTCACCGCTTCACCCATTAATTATTAGCTTATCGATGCAAATCTCTCTCCGTTCTGACAACTCAGCGTATGTAATAGATGTGTGTGTGCAATGATACTACTTGTTATGGCTATCATGTTTAATTTAAAATAATATTTAAACAAATCATCCCTATTATCGAATTTCTTATACAGGATTATTGGTAATTCGAACTAAAAATAAGATGCACCTATCAATGAAAAGATGAGGCTATTTCTAAATAATTTGATTCTATAGTGCCACAAGCAATACTCCATAGAGTTTCACAATTCCACAAAACGTATGAATTTAGAGTATCAATAAACAAGAAAATCCAAATCCTGGCTATTGTTTAGGGGATATACCTATTTACAAACTATTACATACGACAATATAGACAACGTAAAAATATTATCCGTTATTATCAAAAGTACTATTAAAAATTGCGGCCAAACTATTTAAATACATTTACAAATAATTAATTTCCTTATGAGGTATCACAACCAAAATATGAATCAAAAACGACAAAGCAAGGAAATTCGAAAATTAGTAATAAATTAATATAATAATAATAATATACATATCATTTTCAAAATAGAAAGCAGAATCTCTTATTACATGTGACATTTAACAAACACCTTCGATATGAGGTCTATGCACTCTAACACATCGTTATAAATAACACGTACCATCTGCCTTTACTGATTACCGCTAGCTAGGACAAATACTTCATCCTTAACTGTTGCATGGCCATAATACACCTGCCCTTCAAAGGTATCACTTGTTAGTTTCATATTATGCATTACGTATTATTTACCTAGCAATAACCAGTTTCAGTGTATTTTAGAAATAAAAAATCTAGATTTTATTATTAAAAGTGTATCTATATAATGTATTTCCTGAAATTATTAAGATTTTTTATGGTGTGAGTGTCATTTTAGCCATATTTAGATATGACTTCAAGACTCCCGGAGCGTAAAGTGATATCAATAAGACATGTATATATACAGTCGTAGACTTGACTTTGAACGCTTTGTAGGATCAAGTTTGTGATAACCTACAGATAAACACGTTGGCCACTGGATAAACTGGAACTAAACAGTGTAGTGTTTGTTTATTTCTTAAACACTAAAGGTGATGTGGAACGTACAATTATTTACACTAGATTTACACAAAATATGCGCGAAGTTAGTGTTACGATATTATATTAAGAATAGAATAAAAAGTACTCTAATGAAACTCAACCTTAGAAAGAGAAAGAGACGACCTTCAGTGTAGCTGAAGCTAGATAAGAGATTATCTGTGTTGTGACTTCATCAGTTAACATGATAGGCCTAGTGCTGTGTGTTTTTGCGAAGATAATAGACTTGGCGATAAGTGTTTATTATCAGGAGTGTACCAGGGATGCGAATGTGTTCGTGTACAAGAAAAGAAAGCGGAAGTTAAGCACAGGTAGTTTATATTATTATTGATTATATATATTTTTAAAGAACATAACTATTTTTCTTTTAGATTTTTTATGTAACTAACTGAAAAGTAAACCAATTTTAAATTGCACTAATAAAAAAATTCTGTAAGTTGTCATGACATTCATATTTTTTAGTGATATTTTTTTTTAAATTAAGATTTTTCATTTATTAGGCTTAAATCATATTTTTTAAAACATGGACTATGTCACCAATATAAAATATAGGCAAATGCTTATATAAATCTATTGTTATGTAATATAATCTAATCCCATATCAGTATCAGTTTACAAAGATTGACGAATATTGTAACTTGAGTAGCCCTCGAGAATATTCAATTTCATAACAAACGACATCTGGCTTCAATTGATTAAAATACATTGTTTGGTCGACAGTGTTGATGTTTACTAGTGCATACAATAAAATGTCATAAAATGACACTAGATGGCGCTAGAAAAATTCTTTTTCTTCGTATGTGCATCCAAAAATAAGATTTTTTCTCCGGATACAGCAATATACATACATTTATAAGGTTTTTTTGTTAAATATTATATTATTATAAAAACTATTTAAATATTTGTTTTTCTGTCATAGAAATAGCTATACAAAGTAGAATTACGTAAAAGTCTAAGTTAGAAATTTAGTATCCAGCAGGAATAATAATTATTAATTAATTATGATACTTTAAATTCATCGGTGAATGTAAAAGTACACATTTGCATATAATATAATGATGAATTTAATCATAAACTGTGAAACTACACAAGTATAAGCCCCCATAAAAAATGAATTATCTGCGAGTGTTAATAAAAATAGAGCAATAAGGATTAGACAGAATGAAATATTATAGGGATGATTGCTATACACACTGTCTTGTTCTGTGAGGTCATTCACTTGGCCCCACATTACTTGGAGTTGCTTGCTAAATGTACCGTTAAGTTTTCGGTAGTGAAAAATGAGATCGCGAATGTAACTAAAACTTCTTTATTGAATGTTTTTATTTTTCTATTTTCTATTTATTTGCCATCAGTATAAAGAGTTTATGTAGACTTGTTTTAGTGTTATATAAATCATTATCTAAGGATATATATTGCATACTTACTTTGTTATATTATTCATCAGTTAATTTTTGTTTAAATCTTCAATTATTTTATTTATAAAAGTATCATTTCCAATTATAATATTAACATTTAAAGCAATTCATATAACTTGAACTTTTAACTTTGCCGCGAAAAATGTTGTCAACGCTTTATGGAGTGAAGTTAGTGAGCATGCGTATGCCAGTTACGCGCACTGCGCCTGCGCGTTTGACGTATTACACGGCGGTGGTGTAGTCAAGATCCGATTAACAACGTTAGTGTTATTTATTTTGTATACATTACTTTAAAAATTAATAGTTAAAAGTTTGTGTGTTGTACTGCTTGTTTTGATAATAATTAATATTATTTTACTAACATTATCAAGACGTAATATTTTATTCAAGGAATTTCTTTATTCATCATTGAATAATGGAAAGTATCCACTGATATTGCGATAAATTCAATGCTATACGTTTAATGTATTCTTTTTCCGTGTAGCTTAATTACTCAAGATTTTTTTTATATTACCGCGTCGGTCGCGCTATACTCTGTTTAATCCTGTTCTATTTTTATCCTATTCCCGTCAGCCGTCATCCCTTTGACATGTGTATCTAACTTCACACCAGTGCTCGCGGCGCGCTCATTCAACCATTCATTAGACGTCTAATACACGGATAGGGAATTTCGGGATAGTGCACCCCGCGTTGTGCGAGCAGCTGTCACAGCAAGCAGTACAACTGACTACGTTTACTCACGTTATATACCTACGCCCCTTTAAATCCAATCAAATTATAATTTATTATTCTTATTATATTAAACATTTTATTACAGTTTCTTTACTTGTGTTTGTCGTGTGCAAAAACAATGTGAAAAGTGGTTGTTAACTAAATTTTCTTAGTAACTTGTATCCTTTTTGAACAATAATCAATAGACGCAAAATGTGATGTGATTTATCCAAGTGTTGAATGTGAATTGTGATGAAGGAATCTGGCAACAGATAGTGCGTTTCTATCGAACAATCATAAAGGATACATTGGGAAAAGAATATGCGGATCAAAACGTATACAGAATTTCGCCCGAATGGTAAATATTCATACTCACAAATTACATTTACCACCTACCTACAATTTAATATGTAAAAAATTTACCATTTGGTTTCATCATTATTCGACTAAAATGGGTTTTGCATCTACCTGCAAGAGTATTTTTAAGTAATAATCAGTCATTTCAGCTTTAATCATTTCGCTATGACGTGATTTTATGATTCATTTTGTAATGCATTCCGAAATAATGATGTAGAATGAGACCAAATATTAATACATTCATAATTAACATTATATTATATTTAATATATTTCTATTATTGATAGTTTGTACAAGTCAAAATTCGTTTCGTGAATAGAATTTATAAATTTAGGCAATGCATTGAAATTAATTAAGCCCCGTACAGTACGGAATAATAATAAGAAACTGTACACTCCATTATGTCGTTTTATTATTACTATCAAAGCATGAAAAATATAATATTACGCATAACATTTATGTTGAGGCCAGTCGTGGCGCAAAGGCACAAGTGTATGATTGTAAACGTCACTGGTTGTAGATTCGATACCACTCGAAGAAATGAAATATTTAAAATTTTCATTTCTTCGTTCTGGTATCGCAAATCACGGTGGTGACCTCTCCCACTCAACACACAATCTCTTCAGAATTCGATGGAAAATGGGGAAGGGAGTGTCTTAACACTAGATTCCCTCTGCCTACCCTACTGTATGCGGGATACAGCGTGAAGCTGATGTAGTTATTTATTGTTGTTCAAATTAAATCTTCCTCTCAAAAATCCCAACGTTCAAAATTTTAAAAATTCGACTGTTTCAACAGTTAACGACGAATTGAGATGATTGTGCCGTCCGCACTCCTCGCCCGCGCCCGCGCCCGCGCCGGTCCCTCATTGGCGTAATTGAGGCTGTCGAGGCCGGGCGCGGTTTGATCACGATCATGAATGCAATAAAACTTAAATAATAACCGCAAGTATGTGTGCCAAACGACTGCGGCTTAGTCACTTCTGCGTAATAAGGTAATAGCAGGAATATTAGGAGCTGGCTATATCTGACCTGGTTAGGAGTCGAACCTGGGATCCATCATCCACCTCTTAGCAATCAAATCCACTAAACTCATGATCAAGGAAGTTTTTTTGTACCAATAGTGTATACGATAACTTACACTTATTTTGAATAGAACAATTTTAGGGGTTATCGCCGTCTGAACCTTTCATATCCTTCCAGTGAGTTTAAACGCTCGTTACTACTTTTATTGACGTCGATTCAACAATGGTGTCCTTTAAAGGACTACTGACTATCAATTCTCCCCCGTTTTTGGATGAAGGGAGACTTGGAGTATGTACTTTTTATTTGTTTTAGTTTTACTGATTCTAGTAAGCTTGTTATTTAAATATTATAACTGAGCATTTAAAATTACCTTAAGTTAAGAATACTATATTACTTGTGTAATAGTAGAATAAAATATCTCAAAAATATATCTTTTATACGACTTTTTTTAGTCTTAGAAAGATTAATGGACATTTGATGAAGATAATTACCTAGTACCATATTATCACACGCATATCATGCATTATTACATAACTTTCTTTCGTAATTTTTTTTGTTTCTATTTATTTTATTTATCTACATCCATTTCTTTACGAGCATATATACACAATAATATCAGATAAGCCATCATAATTTTAAAGATAACAACTGTTGACGTTTTCTTATCTTATTCTAAGAGAGCTACAAAAGAAAATTAGGTACTATCTTTTTATTAAACATCTATTGGGAAAAAACGTGTGTTTTAAAAAAAATATATAAGTAGGCGTTTATTTAATATAGCAGTGCTTATCGTGATTTATTAGAGCACCCCTTCTATAGTGAATCACCAGATATTTTATGTGCAGGACGTGAACGCTTAAGTATTAATAGCCTTGTGTCCTCATTAAATTACATACATATATGGAGTGCTTAACTTAATTAAACGAATAACTCTGTTCGTGGTTTGTTTGAATTTTAATATTGAATTCTTAAATAACATGTTAATAGTTTGTATTGAATTTGTCAAATGTCAACTACATAGATTATTTTAAAATTTAAACTTCTATGGATAAGTTAAATAGGCTTTTCGTATAGTATGTAGACTAGAGAAACCTTAGTGTCAATACTCTATATCCCCTTTCGGTCGGTTTTGCTTTTAATATATGGAATATTAAACATATTGTGTGACGAAACTCTAAATAATTCTTCTAAGCTGGGCTAGAACCCACAACCACAATGCTTACAATCAGAATCGATGACAGTCTATGCCACTATATCCTCAACAAAAAACAAACAATGCAATTATTAAATAAATACCTAGCTATATATAGCTGAAATGCCATTAAATTAATTTACTGAGAAAAGATTTAGATTTCAAAAACGCTTATTTGTTCTTCAATTGGTTTACTTCACCATAGATAATATATTAGTACGGTACTACGGTCAACCATAAACTAGATCGGAAGTATAGATCCAGGTCCACGTTGATATTGTGTGGGCCTCACTTCGCCTCAAACTTGCTCGCCTTTGTTAGGCTAACGAGGCATTCGGTTGAAACTTATGGCGTTCTATTGTTATTCTCAATACAATGTTCACTAATCTCTATAGCCTCATTTAGTGACGCCATTATGGTAGTAAAATGAAAATTGTAAATTTATTTTAAACATAAATTAGCTTGAAAATTATTAGGTATATATTTGCGCGTCGTTGAGTTCCGCCACTCAACACACCAGGTTATATCTGCTTATCCTGCTGTGTGCGGGTTACAGCGTGAAGCTGATTTAGTAACGTTCTAATAACAAGTTTCTCATTAAACGACCAAATTAAACGATATTTTGAGTTTGATAGCAAATAAATCCTATAGATTATGCATAGCGATAGTTCTCTGAGTCACGTTCCGCCCGCATGCAAGGCTACCTTCGACTGCACCCTCGTTTGGGGACAGGGGTTCCGCCACCAATCGATCCCCCTCGCAATCTACGTAAATATTGACCCGTCCCGACTGACTTGGAAGAAAAAATAGGTACATAGTAAGAATAATATAATACTTCAGATTTACCGTCTTTTAATAAAAGGGAGTCTGGCTATGTATTCATTTCAATATCGCCAATTGTATGTACATATATTTAACTTATGTATTCATATGGAGAATATAAAAACCAGCTTCACGCTGTATTTCACATAAAGCAGGGTAAGCAGAGAAAACCCAGTGTTAAGACACTCTGCCGATTTTTTCGAACAGTAGCAGAACTCAATGGCGGGCTTGAGCCTTGGTGCCAGAGCAAAGAAATTCAAATAATAAAAATATTACTTCGTGTGGGGATCGAATCCACAACCTTCGCGTTCCTTCGCGTAGCTATATGTAAGTATTTAACACAAATGTCTATTTTGGCCATGTAAATGTTGCAAAGGAAACTGCTAAATCACTTAATGACTCATTTTAACGACTAACAAAAACTAAACGCACCATCTAACTAGATTTGCAACTTTCCAAAGTATTTTGATTTATAGCTTATGTAACACATACTTAATCATTTTTAGAAGACAACTTTCATTTAATACCTCCGGCACTTAATATTATTTGTTTTTGTAATTATTAACACTTTAGACATGGGTATTAAGCATTCAAAGTGAATATTAATTTTTAACTATTAAAATTATTAATAAATTTTTGAGGCCAGTCGTGGTGCAGGCGAACAAGTTGTAGGTTCGATTCCCACTGGAGGAAATTAAATATTTAACGAGTACCTAGGCAAAGCGCGACGATGAGGTCGTCCACTCCACACGCAGTGTCTCCAGAATTTGGGGAAAGGAAATATTGGCCACGGAGTGTTTTAACTCTAGGTTCCCGGGATTTCTCTGTCTGTGATTTCTATGGGCGAGACAGCGTGAAGCTAAAAATATAATTAATATAACATATAAGAAATATTGATATTAAAAAATAAAAAACGTGACAATATTTGCAAGAATACGCCTTGCCGCTGAACTAGACATGAACCACGTTTACTTTCTATTTTATGTGGAAATCATTTTACACTATAAAACGTGCACACACGGCGTCTACTTTCGTATTGCTTTATTGAAGTATAGATATTACAACATTGTAAACCATATTGCCGTACACTTCAAGCTTCAGATCAATTGCTATAAAATATATTAAAAATATTAATTAGTGTCTGATTGTAAGCGATGGTCGTAGGTTTGTTTCCACTCGGGGGACTATATTAATTTTATTACTCTACTATGACACGGAAACACGGCGTTGAGCTCCACCGCTCATTACTCAATATATCCAATTCTGGTGGAAAATCTAAAAAGGAAAGTCTTACCACTAGTGATTCTCTGCCTTCCCTGCTTGGAAACTCCTATTATATTACTTATGTAAAGAATGTTCGAAGTTATAAAAAAATATATTAAATGCATTCATTAATCGATAATGCAAAGGGTCAAGAGAAGGCAAACATGAAACGGTACACATACCAAAAATGGTGAAGTCAGCTACGTTGTTTCTGACAAGGTGTTTTTTAAACCAGGTGAAATAAGCCTTCGCATCTGCCGATCTACCTGTATATAAGTAATACTTAAAAAATAAATTAAATCAATAATATATGTAATTAAAATGCTTACGAATTGTTTTTGAAGCACGTCCAAGGTTTGATTTTCATGTTTTGTCACAGTTATTAAAAATTTTTGTTCTTAGAACAAAATTGAACACGTATTATTTTTTTTTGTCATATATATGTACACCTTTATTATATTATAGTAAATGCACTTGTTATATTAATAATTAAAAAATTCTAAATTTTACACTAAACTGACTCTCATGATAGTTTGCGAAGTTGTAACGAACATCTGTCAAGATGAAGTCTGTAATGCAGGCAAATGAATGGTAAATCAAATGAGAAGAAAAAACTTAAAGTTAAAAATTAAATAACCATTCAGTATGGCAAAAAGTTGCCCTAGAGTTGAAAAATTTCTTGGAAGGATTCAGATCTTGTTTTATTTTCACGCTGTGCTTATTGCATTTTTTATGCAGTAAGTATCAGCTTCACGCTTTATCCCGCACTCGTCAAGGGTAGGCAGGGGGAACCTAGTGTTAAGACACTCCGTTCCTTATGTTCCGCCGAATTCTGGAGGTACTGCGTGTTGAGTGGAGGAAGTCAACGCCGCGCTTTGCCTCTACACCAGAGCGACGAAATGAGAAGAAATACTAATTTAAATAAATATTTCTTTTTCTCGAGTGGGTATCAAACCCACACCAGTCACATTCATTCATATAATAATGCCATTGCGCCTTGTATGTTCTAGAAAAAAATTACGTATTTGCAAATGAAAATCTTTCTCTCTGAGTAATACAACTTCGATTTGATGAATCATTCAGTGTGTAGGTACTGGTGGAAAAACTAATGCGTTAACAAGAATATTCCTAGGGGAATCTGCCCCAACTAACTTGATAATTTATTAGATTAGGTACCTACCTTGTTTTGGAAAGATAACATATTATTAGGATTTTATCATAGTAATTATTTATTTTAATTATAATTACTATTTCGATTAGATATTTTTATAGGATTCAGGGGGATATTTTATTTATTAATTTGGAATGTTTAATTGGAATATAATTTTATATATTAAATGAATAATATACAAACGTAGATAAAATATATATACATATATCCTGTGTATACGGACAACAACACCGTTATTCTCTATATATGTATAGGTATGTAATATTCTTTCGTTGTTTTTCCAAGAACTTGCAAGAGCTTAGGGTGAACCAGAAAGTTGCGCGGCCCCTTATGCGCTTCTCCCGTCTGAGTCGATACAAATCTTTGACTGGCTGTAAGGAAAAAACTATGCATTCACAATACGAATAAAGTTTATTTTAGGTTGAACTTCTTGAAGCGTAATACGTGCTTTTATTTTTTTTTCTCAGATATCTATTGGTTACATTATAACATATATCTCTATGAATAAAAATATTTTTTGATACTAAATATAATTAAATTATAACTTAATTCGAAAATAGTTTAAATTTATATTCTAAACAGGGATTACATTAATCCACTTTAAACTTAAGTATGATTGTGAATGTTGAAAGCCCTTTCGTTTAAAGGAAAGGCTGATATTACTTGACGTGACTGCGGCCGGGAGCAAAGGTGGCGTGACTGTTTTATTAATTTACTCTCACAGCCCAGAAACTTTGTTAATAATCATTATCATTATAATGCTTAACGGGTGGAATTTAAGTAAACGAAGTCAACTTAGACAAGAGTTACAAAGTACATTAAAAAAGAAACTGTTACTAAAGCCGCACCATTAATTAAGTTTTTTTTCAGCTTCACGCTCTATTCCCGTATATAGCAGGATAGGAAGAAAGAAACTAGTGTTAAGACACTCCATTCCCCACTTTCCGCCGATATTTTCGAGTGGCGGAACTCGACGTCGAGCTTTTGTCTTGGTTGCCAAAGCAGAAAAATGCAAATATTAATAAATAATAATTAATTCCCGCGACTGGGGATCGAACCCACAATCGTCGAGTTACATTCACAACCTTACGCCTTTTATTAATTTAAATCCGCCTTACCACGGTACACTGGCTGCACGAGATGACTGATAATATTGCATTAAGATTATGAAAATGATTCTGAAATATTACAATAAAATTCACTTTCCAAGTGCATTGGAATTTACTTACACGAATAAGGAATAAGAGTTTCCTTTTGGCACGTGATTAAAACGAGTATTCGCCTTCTAGACGTTTGGCGTGATGCCAACTTTTCCTTGCAAGTTTTCTGTTCGACGACTCGACACGAAGACGTTTTGCAGTCATTCTAGATCTAGACGAACGGCAATAACCTATAGTTGGAGATCGGTATTGGAAGTATTGTGGTTAATATTAGGATTTAGTAAATCTAGAGTCTTTGAGGTTCCTATAGGTTCCTATAAAGGTTCCTATTTTCCTATTTTTTTTTAACATTTTGTTCGTTAATAAAAGTGTTTATTTTCAAATTTTTAGTTTTTAATGTTTAGTTTTAATTGGTTTTTATATCAATGTACATAATAAATAAGTTTATAAATGTTAGATTCTTTATTATTTTGAGTTTATAAATTTTTAAATTAATAAAAACTGACAAAACAATATATTTAAGAATAATAAATATTTACAATATGTTGCTGTTTGATTAACCCCAACTGCTATTCCAAATTTTTTTTATATACCTACATAATAAATACTGAAAACATTGTCCTAAGACTAAAGGAAATTCAATTGTCTCACAATTCAGCTAACATGTATTAACACAGATCGCGACCCAGTTGACTTACGTGGTGTTATATAGACCAAGGTTTTATTCTTGTTTAAAGTAACTACGAGTATATCTATTGTCTTAAATAATACACTAGTGGATTGTAAATGTGAAATAATGTATGAAAAAAAAAAATAGGTTCATCATCATCATCATCATCAGCCTGTCCTCGTCCACTGCTGGACATAGGCCTCTCCAATGGCACGCCACTGAGCTCGATCTTCAGCTCTTCGCATCCAGCTGTTGCCCGCCACTTTGCGAATAGCGTCACCCCATCTAGCTGGAGGACATCCTACATTACGCTTGCCGAGGCGTGGTCTCCACTCTAGAACGCGCTTACCCCAACGGTCATCGGTTCTGCGGCAAATGTGACCAGCCCATTGCCACTTCAGCCTGCTAATCCTTTGGGCTATGTAGGTTCACCTTTTGAAAAATATGTGGAAGTTAGCTACTGTGAAAAGTAGAAAAATATACATTTAATACATTTCTAATACTACTAACATGCGTTGTTAATAAATATTTAACATTTCGATATTAAATTTGAATAAAAGTATCATTTAATATGCCAAACTTAGGTCCACATCTATAAACCGCTCTCAAGTCTGAGATCGTTCTTGAGACGCCGTTTTCATTCATAAATTATATATTTGAAAGAAAATGGTGTTAATTATAATACCAGAGTTAGAGCGGCCTCTAGTGAAAAGATATAGTAAGCATAAATAATAGTAGGCGTCAGTACTCAAAATACACGAATACTTGAGACTTGTTGATAACACTTGTTATGAGTAGAACTAAAAATACGCTAAGGAATTTAATTCAGAAGCTTTTAAGACGTAGAGCAGACTCAGTGTGTAATAACTAACAGATATTACGAAGTGTGAAGTACTTTACGGCTTCCAAATTATAAAGCCTTTATTGTGCAAGCTCAGTCGATCGCAAGAATTTAAGGGGATTAAAAGTCTAATAGGTGCTATGTCTTTGAAGCATTATAAATACAGAAACGTGAAACAATAAGATTAAAACGGAATTTGGATATTCGAGAAAGTTCCAGACAGAAATCAATGAGTGTTGGTGTGTAGTTTTGTTGATTTTTAATGTAAGAATTATTTGTAAATATATCCGTAACTTAAAGATGAATTATTTTTAGTCAATGCACGCTGTTTAATAAAGTGCTCATCATCTCTTACAAATTCTTCTTCATCTCTTCTTCTTTTTGACTCTTCTACAATCTCTGCGAATAGAGAGTATCACTAACTATAAGTTGGCATTACTCTGTCGTTTCTAGTTTTAACAAAACATTATTTATATATTTTCTGTGACATTTTAGCTTAACGATATATCTGGAAGCATTGTGTGTTGAATGGCGGAACTTAACGCCGCGCTTTACCTCGTTACTGTAGCAACAAAATAATAGTTTTAAATATTTGTTTGATATCTTACTATCAAATAAATACAAATACACTACATATTCAAAACACCCATCTAAAAATAAGCTTAATTTTTTCCCCAAGCTTGTAACATGAGCATGACTGAAATATACAAGCTAATTATGAGAAAAATATGTGTGTGTAACCGTATATCCTATCCTTTTATATTTTGTTGTTTTGGTGACAAATTACCTATTAAATCTTGGGATTTAGCAGACTTCTATGTTTTTACCTGTCTTTGAATTATAAAATGGCGGTATTCTATTCGTCAGTTGATTCGTCGAGTGAAAATATGTCAGTTTAAAAATTATTTATTTGTTTACATTAATTCAGCTCGTGTTCTATTTATTGAAAATTGAAATCTAATATTTTTCCTGTTAACTGTTCCACATATTCGATATTACATTTTATTTTTGTATCTAAAAGTAACGTTACGATATCGGTATATTCTTGTTAACGATGAAAACTAAAATTTAACTGTATGCGACCTCAAAGAATTTTTAGTTTGTAGAGCATTCGTTTATTATTTGTGTATAAAGAAATATAATTTAGCACACTGTATCACCATCCCATCACAAAGCAGGTAGGCAAAGGGAACCTGGGAACCTAATGTTGCGAACTTGACCAAATAAATAAGAAATTATTTTTATTAGTTCATCCATTTCCCAGCCAACCAACAATCACTGAGATTTGATTAGTAATTTAATTTTATTGTCATTAGAACATAATGGCATTGTCGCAATTTTATAGCACATTCATTTTCCTCCCACTCGTATGTATGTGATCGATTTACGTAACGTGCCAAGTGCGGAGCTGCCAAGGTGTATGCCGCGGGGGCGCTAGCATTGACTGTTGCTTTATTTTTAAATCATACTACATACATATATAAAAACTTATTATAAAGTTATATTTTATAATTAAATGATTTTTTTTAATTGTATTTTTTTCACATATTACTTAAGTACCTGTAATTCTTATGTTGGCAAAACAATAGTATTTTGAAATATCATGGTTGTAATACATGTATGTATTTTTCAGTTTTATTACACATGTTTAAGATCTTAAATCTTAACTTTATATAGGTGGTATATACCTACGTTATACAATACATAATTTTTTATTAGATAATAAAAAAACAGATTATGATTTTCTAAATAATATTAAAATCAATTAGACATAATTTTCCAGTACGAAATACAAATACGTTAATAACAATGAAATATACCTATTTCTCCCAATGAACCTCAACTAAAGATAGTTTTAATTTAGCACACAGCTTTTCAGGTTTAGAGGATAATAAAATTCACAATGTGTTTGCAGATACATAAATATAGCCGTACTTTGTGAAATTGACCTAGTTTGCGTGCGATCAACAAACAGTATGACATTGTTTGTTACAAAAGTATGGTTATTTCATTTTTATTAGTGCTTAAAAAGATATGGAGGGAACCTGGGAACCTAGTGTTAGGTACTTGGTTCTTATTAGGACACGTTCCCCGCTTCCCGCCGAATTTTCAAGGCATTCTGTGTTGAGTGACGGAGTGACACTGCGCTTTATACACTAAATATTTGATTAATCCGAATGGGAATCGAACCCACAACAGCTGCTGGCTTGTGCTCCATCACCACGACTGGTTCATTGATTGGTTACTAATAATAAAATCATAAGGTCACTTATATACACCATAGGAATACATTTTAATGATTTTAAATTCTCTTCATTACAGCTTGGCTTCTGCCATATAACGGGTAAGCATTAATGGCATAATGATAGACATTAAAATTTTAATACAGCATTAGTAAGCATATTATCATATCTTTATGTCATCATTACTAAATGTCATTTATTTAAACATTGTGTGAATTTTTATATTCACAATCCACATAATTTATAATGAATAATTTACTTTGTTTCATTATTTCATTATTTTCATTATTTCGGCGTCGTGGGAACATCGCCATTTCGTACTGTAGTGTTTACAGTCATTGCATCTCTGATTACAATACAACGAGCCAGTAATATTCTGCCGATATTATCTGTTACATGCCAATGCTTTTAATTAAGAGTCTGTGGTGTAGTCGGTTGTGGTTTTGCTTCTTTTTTTTTCTGTCAAGGTAAAATTTTTGAAATCATGCCTATTTGGCGACTTTGTCTTATATAGGTATTTGTTTGGAATTATTTTATTTAATTACTTTTGATAGGTATATTTTATTTTTATAGATCTGTTTTGTCTCTATTAGTTATTATTATTTTATTTCAAACTATTCATGTAACTTTTCTTCTTTACGTTCTGCGTCCACGGCTGTGATTTAAACTTACAAAATAGACGTAATTTTTTTTATACAAAAAAAATCGAGTGTAGTAAAATATGAATGTTTCTACTACTTTAGACGATGTCATTAGAACGAAATAGTTTAAAATAGAACACAATAATCTTTAATACTTATTAAGGCTTAATGACCTACTGTTTATATCATGAAGCTTTAAATGGTAAGCTGAATCATAAGACATGAGATCAGAATGTCTACTTGATATAAGAAGGACCTAACAATATGCAAATTTGTATTACGCATCTCTTATGCGAACTTTTATAATTCCAAAGCTTACTGCATAGCTTTTTTTGTATGTAATGCTTTGCTGAAGACAGCGCCAATTAAAAATATATTCAAAGTTTCATAAGAAAGATTGAATCGTAACTCTATTTTATCAAATAATACTACGAAAGAGAAAAATATAGTTTACTTGTACTGGAGAATAAAAATGTATGGTTTCCGTTATATGCGTCCTTAGACTTACTCGTTTTAGAATATAAAAGAATTTCAAATATTAATATGTGCATATTGTAGGTATATTGCAATTTGCAACGGAGTTTTAGGTTGTCTGTTTTTTTTTCTTATATTTTTATTTAAACTTCCATTCTGGCGTGAATCTATAAATGAATTTCGCAATCATTAAATAAGTAAACATTTGCGCCTGCAGCGAAAATGTGTTGAAAATAATAATAGCTCTTGCATGCGGATGGTGGGCGGTCGTTACAACAGGATAAGTTTAATATAATATAGGCGTAAATTGTAGGTTATACGCCTTTCCTTATCAATAACTATCTAGTTATAGCTTAACGTGTAAGAATTGAAAACTGATAATGTTAGACTTCACTGTAATTTATCATATAGATAATTTCCCTATTTAATGTAATTTTTCTTTGCTTCACGCTGTATCCCGCAGATAGCAGGGTAGGCAGAAGCAAACTAGTGTTGAGACACTCTGTTGCCCACTCCACCGAATTCTAAAGGCATTACATGTTTATTAGAGAACGAGGAAAGAAAATTGGTAAATATTTCAATTTCTCAACTGAGAATCGAACCTACAACTGGTCGCATTTACACACGCTTGTGTACCTACTCTACGACTGGCGTACAATGTTTAAAAGAAATACTTTTTTAAATATAATTATCATTAACAAATGTAGTTACTAAGAATCGAAAGGGTCGTGACGGCTTATAACTCACATGTGTGCGCGTACGCACATAGGATTATCAAAGCGAAGTTTACCAGACCCATGTCTGATCAAATGAAATGTTCGTCTCGTTGATGCTTCCCACGTTTTGAATTCTTTAACGAGTAAAGGATGACGCCAATACGAATTGGACGATTTTAACACCAATTATGAAGGCCAGTGAACGAAATGTTGTGGGTTCGATTTCCATTTCAGGAAAAGGAATGTTTAATATTTTTAATTGTTTCCTTCCGGTGTCGAGGCAAATCATAAATATGAAGAGAGGAGTGTTTTGACACTGGGCTCCCTTTGTCTTCTTTGCTACAGCGTGAAACTGAGAACAAAATGAAGATTATTGAGATACATAGAGACATATTATGATATGCTATGCTCCTTTATGTATACAGGGTGGAATTGTCAGCGCCACTTTAAATGAAACCACAGTTTTAACTACTCTATAAAAGCCTAATATAATTCGGAAAAAAAATAATTCTCAAAAATGGAAAAGTTTTTTTTTTCAAACAAAATAAATAATAAAATTATCGTTTTTAAATAAAACGCCATTTGTAAAGTATAACATAGGCACGCACACACTTACCTGTCAAAGCGGCAACGTCGCATACGTATGTGTGCGTGACACGAAATACAGGTATGGATAAAAATCGTGAAATGAAAAAAAAATCCTACGTCCAAACCGTTGAGGTACCTTGATTATTTTTTTTAATTCTGGGTTTGAAATATTTTACCCTATATGCAGTTTCAGTAAAAGAAGCGCTGCCTCTTCCACCCTGTATATAAAGGTATATAAATAAATATAGTACTTTTATGTTTATGTTTATGCTACAGTTGACAATTGGAAATTGCTTAACATTTTCTTATTTCTTCAACAAATTTGTTGCCTTTAATATGATTTCTCGAACATTTTCTAGTTTTATCTCGTTAAATAATAACAAATATCTATATACTTGTTATTATTTAACGAGACTACATTTGTAGGATTTATATAGTAAATACAGCAATAGATAAATAAATATCTAACTTTATCAGGTTTTCCGTCGCGTTGAGTTTCTAGTAATTTGTGATTAGCTAAATAACACAAGCCGGAGCCACAAGTGGCCAGTTGTAAATTATTCTTTAGATTAAAGTACAAGTGGCTTTATCATACATTTATTAAGAAAATAATATAACTAACATATGGATATTCAGGGTGAAGAAGGAAGAATAACAAATATTTATTTTAAAAACATTTTTTGTATATATTATTCGATTATATTACAAATAGTCAAAGAGCGCAATATGTCAAGTGTTTTAGCACTAGGTTCTCTTTGTCTAACCCGATAGGCGAGAAAAGCTTGAAGCTAGGAATGAGTGATAAAGCCATAGGCTGTTGAAATAATTATTATAGGATACCAATACCTAAATTATAAATATTCCATTCCAAAAGCTATTAAGAAAGGTGAGAGCTAAGCAACGGGTCTAGCGTGAAACTAGTGATAGCTCACATACGTATTTGGTGAAGCAGGTTGTTCCACTCTCAAGATGTATCAATAAAAAGTCGTTTACCTAACTTTCTAGAACCACGTCGTAATATGACAAATTAGTGCTTATTTTATATTTTATAGTTTTTTTACAGTTATACTTAAGAAAGAATATAGAGAATAGAGAAATATGGTCTCCAATAAAAAGTATTGTTAAAATTTCAGGACAGTGTTACAGCTGTGCCATACGAGCTTGTTATGAAACATACGATTGTGTCGTACTCACGTACTGCATTAAAGAAAATGTTATAGCACTACAAGGATTTCCTTGCGGTGATTTGAGAAATGTGTGAATATATTCAATGAATATTATGAACTGCTTAAAAATAATGGTTCCCTCTACAACCGTATGATATTTAATTCAAAAATTAGTAAAATAAATAATTAGCTTTACGGTTCTAGTTTTTTATTATTTAGATATTTTTTGAAAACCTAATCCTGCTAATATTATAAATGTAAAAGTTTGTGAGACTAGATGTTGTCAAAATTAAGAATAACATAGATTATTTCATTTATGTCAAGATTTCGTAAAATTTGATTATAACAATAAGTTAGAAAAGAACAATAAGTAACATAAAGATAGTAATTTGATGAATAAATAAATTATGCACTTTAATTCCTTTATAATATATGAATATAACAACATAATTAAGAATTCCGACTGATGTCTATTTTATTATCTTTTGTATTCTCGTCGGAATTGGCCACCATTCAGTGCAGTATGTAATTTCTATTGTGTACGCCACTTTCGCTGAAACAAAGTTTGGTCTCTGACATCCACTTGGAAAGTGATTACCCACTGCTTACATTACCAACGTGACATTGGCGAAAGTTAGTTTTTGTTTAACGGTATCCGTGTCACGCTCCTTTTTCAATATTGACCGAAATGTCTATCTTTAGTTTTTACACCCACCTACAAGTTGATTTAGCCTACTTGAGTCTTTAACTCTACAGGTATATTTTTTCTAACGGCTAGTTTTAGTTTGATGTTACTGATAAAATTGATGAAATGATGGTTTAGTAGTTTTAGATATTCTTTATTCATATTGGTGATTTAGTTATATAATTTACCGGTATTTGTTAACTTGATATTCACTAGTTATGTAAGCTTAATGCTTAGATTGAAATGAATATGAATAAACTTTAGCAATATAAGATGCTGTATTGATATCTTCCTCAATTTATTTTTCTTAATACATATATTTACTCATTAAGTAATTTATTCAAATATATTGTAACATTAAAATTTGGCACCAAGAAGCTATTGTTTATTTTGTAACATCTTAATTAACTTTTTGACGATGATAGCTATTAGTCATATCAACTTCAGGGTTACCTGTTAGTGCATCTCTTCATGGTTTACGGTCTGCTAACTCTCTGACATCTTCATAGACTGGAGATGAAGTTAATGTAATTTAGTCCTTATTGCTCACATTTAGGTTATAATTTAGTTTTTCGTTTTTGTCATACAAGTGCGAAGTACGGGTCAGCGAGGTGAGCAACTAGATCATAAAGAAAAGTGTCCTTCAACGTAGTTTGTTTTCAGAGGAAGGATATGCTTCGTAATTTTCATTCCAGTCCTCATCGTGACCGATATTGTGGTAGTTTGGACTCTTTACCCTACAGAATCCATGTTATAGTTCTTTTAGTAATATAGTGTCAACAGCGATCTGTGAATCGAAAATTTATTGGTAAGTTTAATATACATATAACATTTTTATTACACAATAAATCATGAATATCTCCATATTTTAATAATACAAAACCTGTTTCTTGCTATGTTAATAATTTAATTAAGGAACACATTGTGTTTTTATTGCAATGAAACCTGTTTGTGTAGAAAATTTTCCCCCGAGAGCGGTTTTCAATTTCTTGCAATCGTTTACACTAAGAAACCAGTTAACTTTTAATTAATTTCAAATATAACCGGATATTATGCAAGATGTTAAGGATTAACAACGAACTATTAGTTCTTATGTAACTAATACAAGACCTCATATATTTTTATATTTTTTCATTTAGAAATTAGTTATTTAATCGAATGAATGCAATTAACAATTTTATCCAATTTAAAACTCAATGAAAATTAAAAGAAAGTATACATACATAGCATTAATAGAAAATAACTGACATACAAAGTCAACCACGAAACTGCCATTATTTTTTTATATCAGCACGCAAAATAAAAACGTGACGAATCATCTA
Source organism: Heliconius numata (assembly GCA_016802625.1). Taxonomy (NCBI): domain Eukaryota; kingdom Metazoa; phylum Arthropoda; class Insecta; order Lepidoptera; family Nymphalidae; genus Heliconius; species Heliconius numata. Next base: position 295,673 of record JAEBDU010013486.1, on the reverse strand, counting down.
AAATTGAATTTGTAGACATTGCGTATATCACTTCAGCGTTGTGTTCTGGTGCATGTCTTCCTACTCCGTAAACGTACTTTATGCTAATAGATTGGTGCTTATGAAAATTTTCACCGGCTTACATGTATGTAACGTTATAATCGTTTTATTAAGTAATAGAATTTTATAATATTAAATAGAAAGTAACAAATGGCATTCAACACGCAATGCCTGGAGAATTTGGTGGAAAGTGGAGAAAGAAAGTTTTATAAGGGAAAGGGAGAGTCTTAACACAAAATTGCCTCTGCCTTACTATTTGTGGGATACAGTGTGAACCTAGAAAAAAATGTTTTGATGATAAAGTTGCCACTTGCCATTAATATCTCTATCTCTACAAAGTACTATTTCATCATCATCATCATCATCATCAACAGCCATCTTTTGTCCACTGCTGGACATAGGCCTTCCCCAATTGTCGCCACGACACTCAATCCTTAGCTTTTCGGACCCAATCCGCTTCCCGCCAGCCTCTTTAAGTACTTTTTATTATTTATAAAATATTAATATTATTTAACATAATTATTTCTTATAAATTGAAATCTGTTTTAAATACATAAATAATTTATTTTAATTATATAAAACGCAAAAAGATAGCAATTTTCAATACACAAAAACAATTAAGTGCAATTTCTGATTATTGTTTATTTATCTTATCACGTATAAACCAACAATAGGAAAGGGAGTGAAAGAGCAATATCTAGTATGTATATTCAAGAATAGATAAAGCGTCCCAGTCCAACAAAGGAGCTGTCGATACCGTTCCTCTATAGATATCACGAGGGTATTATTGCCATTTCTGCTTCACGCTTCGAAACTTGATCGTTGTTGTCTTATGTCTGTAAATAAAGTTAATTTTATAATTTTTATATTCTTTTTATTAAGATCAAAGATAGATATTTTAGATTTACGTAAGGCCATACATGGCGGCATCGCGCGGCGTTAAGTTCCGCCACTCAATACAAAATGTCTCCATAATTCAGAGGAAAATGGGTGTCTTAAAAACTAGATTTCCTCTGACATAGGCTGGTATATGCCTACATTTAAGATTTGAAACAGAAAAAACGAAAAAAGATAATTCTTATACTCCATAAAGTTCATTAAAAGTTCTGAGAGTCTGATCCTATTATTTTAGGCTATTATTATGTCTTAGATCGAATCGATATGTTTAGTTTTTAAACATAAATAATAGTGAAATCTCTAATATCGTTTAGCGAATAAACATTAATAACCAATGGCTGTTGATTGAACTGTTTTTGTTGAATATTAATGACAATAATAGAATGAAAGTGGGCTAGGTGGTTTTTTATACTTAGGTTAATTTAAATTTATCGTTATCTAACATAGTACCCAATTTATAATTTAGGATTTATAGAATTTTACAAAAATAGCTTTCTTAAGTTACAAACTTATATAGTTGTCTTTTTTCTATATCATTAGACGTTACTTTATTTTTTTTTATTATATAGGATATTCTCTATTTAAAACTTTTCTACATTTTATTGTTTCAAAAAGATCTTAGATTCAGAAATTAATTTGTTTTTCTTTCGAACGTGAAGTTACTGCTGTTAGTCATATTGACTAAAATTCCATTGTCAGTCGCGCTATTTATATATAAAAACCCAATCCAAATCGGTTCACTTACGTATACCGTATAGGATTATATTAATTTTCCTCACATTCTGTTTATTGTAAGTAAACATTCGAAAGGCAATCATGTGTGCCCTTTCCTGGTTCATCCATATGGAACGTGTCTCGTCCACGGATTCCATTGTCCATGCTCGCCCGCTCTATTTATAGCCAATCAACGGTTACCCCAACATATACGTATATGGGCGTTTAGCTAGTGAAATAATTATAACTGTTATAGGATTACAGGGTTGGGTTACAAATTAATGGATCAAAATCAGCTTCACGCTGTATCCCTCATACAGCAGGAAGGCAGAGGAAGCCTAGTGTTAAGACACTCTTTTCCTCAATTTCCCCCGAATTTTTGTCTTGGTGCCAAAGGAGAAGAAATGAAAATATTAAAAAAAAAAATTAATTACCTCGCGTGGGGATCGAACTCACAATCGTCGTGTTACAGTCCCAACCTGGTGGTCCTGCGCCAAAACGGCCTCATAATTTATTTATTTATTTTTAAAAGATATGCGAATAGCCAATAGCTGTTCTAGTTCTAGTTTGTTTTATTTACATATTTAATGTGGGTATCAACGCAGTCTAGATCTAGTTTTAAATGTACATTTCTGTTACATTTTTCTCTAATCAAGAAACTGTCTCATAAAATTAAAAAAATAACATTTAAATATTCTTAATGAGATATCTTTTTTTATAATTATGTCAAATGTAAGTATTAAACTGAAAACGTGATACAAGTTGAGTTTCTTATAGAATGTTTTTGCGTCGTTTTAATCACGCGCAGAATCTTCAACCAAGGTTAACTATACTTTTTTCACTGAAATTATAATAAATGATCGCCATTATTTAAGACAGTAACATTATCATTAACATTTTGACCGTAATTCAAGATTTTATTATAATAGGTTCGTTAGCGTAATTCACAATGACGTAAGTCCTTTTTGCAAATATTCTTTGATTTAAGTTTCACGCTGTATCCCGCATATAGCAGGTTAAGCAGGAGCCTGTTCCTAAGACTCTCCGTCCCCTACTTTCTGCCGAATTCTGGAAGCATCGTATGATGAATGGCGAAACTCAACGCCGCGATTTGCCTCGACACCAAAACGAAGAACAGAAAATATTAAATATTTCATTTCCTGGAAAGAGAATCGAACCCACAACCCATCGCGCTTGTGTCCATGCCCCACGAGTGGTCCTTAAAGTTATTCGTATACCTTTTTTTAGAAATTACAGTAATTCTAAATAGTTATATGGGAATAATTGGCGTATTGTTATAAAAAGCGTGACGCACTACGCTAGTGCGGTGCTAGTGTCCCCAATTGGATTTTTTATCGTGACACGCTCGTTACGGTATTTTTTTGTTTTCTATCGATATAGGTATTTCTATTCGGGCATTCGGTATATCGACACACTAAAATTGTTTGACATATTCATTTTAAACTTTTCTAGCTGCACGGATTTAACATATTGGAACTTAATATTGAGGCCAGTCGTGGTGTAAACGCGACTAGTTGTGGGTTCGAGTGGGAACACTGGAGAAACTCATTTAAATTTATATTCTAATAGCTCTGGTGTCGAGGCAAAGCGCGGCGTTGAGTTCCGCCACTCAACACACAATGCCTCCAGAATACGGCGGAAAATTGAGAACGAAGTGTTTTAACTCGATGTTCCCTCTGCCTACTATGTGCGTGGTATAACGTGAAGCTGAACTTACAAAGATAAAGGAAAATTTACTAGTTCCCAATGACAACGCGAAAATCAATAAATTATTATAATTAACCTTAAATTAGTCTATAATTAGTATTCGCAAAGGAAACGTCGGGCAATGTTGCCGCAGAGCTAAATATAACAGCGAGTGGGGTACAGTCGATAGGGCTTGCCATGGCGCCAGCGGAGCCCCGAGTCAAGGACAGCGACTCGCCTTCTCTTCTATATTGTTATTGGAGCTGGCTATAATAGTGTGTTATTGTAATACAAGTTGTTCCTTTGTTAACGTTGAGATCGTTATCATATATAGATAGTGTTTTTTTGTTCTTTTTCACAGGTGTAGTCTAATCAAAATGTGTATTAATGACTGTTTAGTCATATATATGATGTAATAATATAGTATTAATTATAATAAATTATAGAAAACTTGTTTATATAAAGAAAGTTTAAATTTAGTGATCGTCGCGGTTGGATTCCCACTCGGCGAATAAAATATTGCCATTAAAGTGCGTCGTTGAGTTCTGCTACTTAACATGCAATGTCTCGAAAATTCGGATAGTCGGAAAAGGAAGTGTCTTAACACTAGGTTCTCAGGTTCCCAAAAAAGATGTATTAGCGCGATATGTACCTTAACTGTTAAAACTAAATACCCTACATTTATAGATGTAAAGAAAATATTATATAATATGTAGATCATGTCTCCATTGACGATATCCATTTTAAAAGCAATTAAAAGATGTTTAGCAACGAGACAATGGAATTGTAATTTCAGACCACACACTGGATGTGGCTACAAAGATAATATTATGTATGGAGATGTCACACACTATAGTCTTTTCCTTTTTTTTTTCTTTTGAAAATAAAACTTTTGTTTTGAAATTACATGCCTAGGGCCGATTTAAAAACAATGTTTCATGATGTTTATTTTCATATTTAAATAGAACTTGATAATATTTTGTTCTGCAATAACATAATAAAACGTTTTTATATAAAATTTATATTAATATACGAATTAATTTACATGTAAAGTGTTCCTGTTATGATATTTCCAAAGATCGTTGTTCTAAGAAAGTTGTTACTATTGCTTCAAGTTTCATGCTTAATGCATTCGAGTCGTACGCACAATGGAACTAATCAAATAGGCTTTGTATTCTAAATGAGGACCGCGGGAGGTTCGTTAGTCCGTGCACCTAATTGCGTAGACAGTTAATGATTCGATTTCCGTAATGCAACACTGTACTGCATTTTGAATATTCTAATCTGTTCATTTACTAGAATTAAATGTATTGGAAATATTGTTTTTGGTAGCGTAATTCAACGCTTGATTCGATTTTGACAAAATAAATATAAACAGACAAAAGAAAATATACTACATTTAGGTATATAGACAAAAATATCTCCGTTATTTAAACCCATAAATTAAATTTTAATAACCATTTTAACAGATTTATTGTTTTCTTTTTTTAAAAAAAAATACAAAAACAATTAAATTACAAATCCGTCTGATTTTAATACTTTCAGCAATACAACCTTTAGACGAGGCAATTATTTTTTTTAAATTAAATTAATTCGTCTTGAAGATAGAAGAGTTGTTTATATCTTGAACTATATTTCTCAGTGATCAATATGAACAAATTACGTATCAGTATCTCAATTGCTGAGTACTTCCTCTTTGGACTGGAGCTATAAACTTAACAGTACACTCGGTTTAATGTTTTAATAGATAGAGCACTACTAGAGTTGTTACTTGTGTTAAATTTACATAATATCGATTTATTTAGCAATTTTCGCAAAGTTAAAGTGTTAAGGATTCGTCATACACTTACAATACGTACTACTACTTATAAAATATATTTTATAAATTCAAATCTTCGTGACATATCTACCGAACGCGCCAATTATATAGATAAGTATATAAGACAAAATGCAGTTATTTATTTAAGAAATATCGTGTCTAGCAAAAATACTGAAAATTGTGTATAATTTTATAAATAAACTTAATTGAAATATACATATATCATATACTAATATTAAACAACCATACAGTAAAGGTAATTTTTTTCTAAGCCTAGTTTACGACGCCTACTTTGGCTGTAACAGTTTCTTACATATAACGAGCGCACTTCACAAACTGCAAGAGTGCAACTTAGTTGCGCTTGCGACGCTATCGTACCGACCACCAGACCAGTGTAATATCATTAATTCTTTCTATCTTTAACGGCGTGCCTGTCAATTTGTGAGTTGAAATTCTATATGGGTGTATCGTTTGTAGTGATCGAGCTAGCTCAGTTTACATTTATATGGAAGAGACATTATATAAAATCAAATCACATCAGCTTCACGCTGTATCCCGCATACAGCAGGGTAGGCAGAGGGAACCTGGTGGTTAGTGCATTCCGCCAGATTCTGGAGGCATTGCGTGTTGAGTGGCGGAACTCAACGCCGCTCTTTGTCTTAACACCAGAGCGAAGAAATGAAAATATAAAGAGACATTATATTATTTAAATTTGTATATTTCAGCAAATAGGTCAATTATATCTACAATATTATTTCATAAATATTTAAAATAATGGGCAAGTCAGATCAAAATATGATAGAAGATATGGCACAGCCATTAATATATAGATATACGAGCTATGTAGATCTGCTTTAACAATTGTTTGGAACTTAAATAACAACTGAGTCATAATTGAATTTGTTTATGTTATTATAATTTTTAGTTGGCGCATGCCCCCATCGGTTTGTTTAGCTGTGTTTATCATTATCCTAGCTATAGATAATTTTACATTGCAATACATAAATAAAGATATATTTTACTAAATTTAATAGGTACGTGTAAAGTTGAAAATCCTATTTGAAATTGCAGTCTATCTAAAATGGTAACCTGTCTAGTGCCTACCGTGTGCGCGATTTTAAAAGGAAGTCGTCACTTGGACATTTGAATCATCGCCAACAGAAAACAGGCGCATCACTACATAAATTGTCCGACCATGAAGTTTACATTATAGAGAATTGTAGAAGTCCTGTAATGTTTATTAATTGTTTTACCTTACATGAATCTATATGTTTCGTTAGTATTATATTTATATAGTTCTATATTTTCTAAATATATGTAAATATTACTTTAAATTTCGCGTTTTACCTTAACTATGAGTTAACGTGCAACTACAATGAAAATGGAATTGTAATATGATATATCTTTATATTTGTTAAATTATAGATATCTATAATATATCGAATGTCATATCTTAAATTTTATTACACTACTAAAGTAAACTTGTTCAATACATATTTCAAGGTCCTTTTCTAAGGATTTATTTTTTGTACCCGATTCTCTCGTCATCTAAGCCGATCAACAAGAGTTAGTAAAGCGTTTTTTGTGATGGCATTGAATAATAAATAATCCAGAGCTTATGGTGACAATATTATATTGACTTCATATAGTATTGTCACAGGTTGTGGGTTCGATACCGAGGATATCAAATATTGAATATTTTCATTTCCTCGCTCTGCCACAGAGCGGCGTTGAGACCCGCCACACGCCGCCTCCAGAATTCGGTGGGAGTTGAAAACGGAATTGTCTTAATGGATAGTGGAGTGTCTTAACACTAGATTTAAAGGTTCCCGCTGCCCACCTAGCTACGTGCGGGATACAGAATCAAGCTGAAAATATATATCAGTAACTTAGCAAACTTTAAACTTGTCTTTTATAGAAATCTAAAAGCACGCATACTTAAATTTAACGAGATCTTGTTCACGAACCATACATCTTTTTGTCCACCCATGCTTATAGGATTGTGAGAGTTGTAAAATTAGAGAATTGGTCATACAGCTTGCTTCAAAAGTACTATTTATATGGTAATAGTCTTCCATTTTGTGTCCTCCTTGGCTTTGCGGCAAAATTAACTGGCGCCCTGCCACTCTTCTTTTACTGTCACTGCCATGGTTTAACAGTTCCTTTTTCTTATGACTCATTCTCATTCGCAATGTTGAAAATATCGGCATTGGATGCTTGAAGTTCACAGCTTTCTATTTGGTTATTTAATTTTTATTTCGTGTTAAGCAAATATACCAAGTAATAATTATAAAAAAATATTACTTTAACATAGTGTGAAAGTTGGTACCTGTATTAAACGGATTTCCTTTAGGCATTCATTTACAAATAAGCCCACCTGGGTTATAAAAAATGTTTACTCGGTAAGTAAATGTTATTCCAACGTTATATACCTACCCATATATAGGCAGTCGGTATATCTTACCTATATCTTATAATCCTATTAAGGTTCCAATTAATGTCGTTCTAAGGACATATAAGTCTTATTAAATTATTTTTTTGAACTGTGCAAAGGGAACCTGTATTAATATGTGTTAAGACACTCCGTTCCCCTTGTTCCACCGAATTTTTCGAGGCATTTCGTGTAGAGTGACGGGGTTCAAAGCCGCGCTTTGGCCTTGTTACCAGAGCGAAAAAATGAAAATATTAAAAAATAATAATTCTTTCCTCAGAATAGGAATCGAACGCACTACCGTTGCGTTTACCCACTGCGCCACAACACCCACAATTAATATAACATAATTAATTCTTATTATAAAAACAATTGTACACGAGTGAATAAGTTTATTATAACTTGTGCATTCATATCACACATCTATGATTCTATCGGGCAATGGCATTAAGTTAGCACAAATCAAATGAGTCATCAGCATTCATATAATCCCATTACAAGTACCTATCGGCGCCTATGTTTTCTCGGTAGTCTCTATATTAATATAATAAAAGAGTAAAAAATTTTGTCTGTTCTTTTACTATTTTTGACTGAAATGGATAGATGGGTCTGTCTGTATGTATGGTCACGCTAATCTACTAAACCGATGTACGTAAAACTTCACCAATTTCTTTGTTACCCAGCTTAACATCTAAAGTTTGTTGTTGTTTACACAAATAAATAATTTAACATTTATAGCTGTTTCTGAACGAGTAAATTAAATTATGCATTGACATCAACACATATGACTGTCAGTCAATTCTGTTTATTAAATGAATAATCATGTAGTTAAAGCGGGCGAAGCCACGGCGGTCCGCTAGTATACATATAATCTTATTGCTTCAAATATTATATATATATACTTTGTTTCTCAGAATGCTGTGAATGCATTTAATACGTTTTCTCTCGAGCAGTATTGGAGAGACCTCGCATAAGGAATAAGGTTAAAGGCCACCAAGACAGTTTTAAACTTGTTTTAATACTCGCGGTTTAGTACGGCTTTTAAAGTATTAAACTATTTTTAATCAACTTCCACATATGCTGGTGCGCTTCGAAGTTAATCCCATATGGCATGTGACTAGTTTACTATGTCATTAATGAGGACAGACGGATAGACAATTATTTTGTGTGAAAATAGACTGCATTAGTGTAGAAGCATTTTTTTACTAAGTGAGTAAAATATTTATTTGTTTATGTTATCTTTAGTGCTGTCTTCGGTTTTATCATATTGTGAAAACGAAATACGCTTAAGTATATGATTTTAACTTCGACCCTTATAAACAATTATATTCAGCTTTACTCTGGATTCCGCGTATAAAAGGGGATAGGTAGAGAGTAGAGACGCTATTCTCGCTGCTTCTACTCTCCGTCAATTGAGATAGCTATAGCGTATGTGTGATATTACGTACCTACGAAAACAAAATGAAAATATGTAAAGATTTCTTCATAAATATTTTGTACGTTCACAATTCTAAAACTTTATATTTTAACAAGTAGTTTTTATCTTGCAAAAAAACCAGGCGGTTACTATGTAATCTAGGTAACAACATGGTTCAATACCTGACCTTCTTTTTTGTACCATTTATAATACAGTTGTATCCATAAAATAAACGTTTAGGTCACGATTCCTCCACTAGCTTGTAATAGCACAGAGTATGAATGTAAAGACGGCTGTGGGTTCGATTCCCATTCGAGGAAGTGAAATATTTATTTACATTTATATTTCCATTTCTTCGCTCTGGTGTCGAGGCAAAGCGCGGCGTTGAGCTCTGCCACTCAACCAATGCCTCCAGAATTCGGCAAAAAATGGGGTGGCCTACCCTGGAGTGTGCAAGATACAGCGTGAAGCTGAAAAAAATCTTTCGTAAAATGCAAAATGCAATGGGAGAATTTAAAAATTTTAAATTGAAGGTGAAATATTATTTAATCTAACATTGATGAAAATTATTACGAATTTTGGTCTATGCGGCAATATAGTTTCAAAAGTTCAAACCTGTTCAAGAATACCACGCTATGTCTTAAGACCGTTGCAATATCTTAATTGCTTAATGGGCGCAATTGACTGTCTGGTAAGATTTTTTTATTGTTCTTATTTCTGTTAGAACGTACTTCAGTTTGATCATTAATTCAACATAAAATAAACTTTAACAGAGAGTCGCCGACCTTCGTTTCCGGAACCCATGGTCAAATTAATGACAGTGATTGCACCACTGGACAAAAATAACAGTAGTGCACACTCAACCGTAAAAACAATTAAGTTAAAATTACTAAAAACACTTTGTAATTCTTGAATTTTACTTGAATTTTAATTTCCTGCTTGAAACTTGTTGAATATTAATGAGAGCATCTTTAGAATTGTTAAAATTCTTATTACATATTAAACTCGTAGTTTAAATTTAGTATGTAAAAAGAAATAAAATTACAATACATAACCAATGGTATTATAGCTTGAAGTAGTATTTGTTTAGTATTCTTTTCCTCGTTGTTATATGAATACAGCAATTAGACTAAGGAAAATTACAGTAAAAACATATAAATTTAGTATATACAAAAAACATACGACTTTATAAAGATAGTAAAGTAAAACAAATATGAGCTGCTAATTAGTCTTATAAAAGATATCAATGATTTCTTTGATATATCAGTTCGTTTCGGATAACAAAATACAACAGCTGGCACTCAAAATATCTTGGCCCGAATAATGTTATGGATAAAAAAATATAAACACGGTTAAGCGTACAAAATGTTTTTTATACATTTGTATAAAATAAAATTAGGTTAGTTATTTAATTTTAATGTATTTTTAAAAACCATATCTTTTTGTAGGAATTTGTGAGAGACCTCTCCTCCAGACGTTTGTGACAAATAAAAACAAAGAATATAATTTATCTATTTTATTTAGTTGATTTACAATTATAAAGTGCAGAAAAGGTGAATGAAATCATGAAATTGTATAAAAAAAGTCTATTCGGATATACCATAATTGTGGTTTACTTGAATTAATATAATCTTCATTTAATATATCTGTTATTATGTGTTCTATATTATACTTCACTTATTGAATGTTGGTCAAGTGCCAACGCAATCCAGAAATATATTTTTTCTTATATTACTTTGGACTGCATTGTCAAAATACAAAATATTTATAATTTCATAGGGTCTAGCATTCTACAAGAATCAGGGTATCTATCAGCCTTAGGATCAAAGAACCAAAGAACATGAAGCATTTATTCCTTTATAGCTTCTTCTATTCGAGGACATAATATAGCTGCTGCAAACTCGCGACGCGCACGCCTTGTCTCTCGGGTGCATAAATTGAAGAAATGGACTAATGCAGTGCGTCCGCCCACTGGCCGGCGTCTGCCGTTCTCAGCGGAATGCAGGGCTGGAACTGTTCGTCATTGTCGTTTATAAGATTTAGTGGTTCAGCTATTCGGGCTGAACAGAGGATTATTGATAATATATGTCCTAATAATTGTTTTATATAACAACATAGAACAGAACCTACAGGCTTCAGTTCAAATTTTAGTATAAGTTATTAAATAACAAAAATTAGACATTTAAAATGAGACATTTTTATTTTTATAAATTATTATCAATAGTATTAAACATACGTATTGTATTTAGTACATTTAAACGACGCGTCTTAACATTAGGTTCCCTCTGCCTACCCTATTATAACCTAGATTCAGCGTGATGCTAATAAAAATGTATATGTCAATTTTGCTTTTGAAATTCTACTATAAACGATTTTTCGTCTTATAAAGAAAGCCTAATATATTTTCAATAGAAACTTTTACTAATAAATAACCCCATTTGTATAATTAACAAGACAGAAACGACCTTAACTAACCTAACAATAATAGGATAATCTGCATACTATAAAGGTCATCTATTTGCTTACAACGTTAAATATTCTAATGAACAATGTAATTATAGATTAGTTGCATAAAAACTAGGAAATGTAAGCTGTATTGGATAATAGTAGAAAAAGTAAATTTTGGTATAATGCATTGGCCTTGCACTAGTTGTTTAAGGTTTTTGCGTAGGTTTTTTATATCTAAGCACTTAAACTGGTAACATAAAAAATATTTTGATGACAGTGTGTAGTTGACTATATAAGCAATTCAATTTCGTACTTTAATATACTTGTTGCAATTAAGGAAAATTATATTTAGTATAGATATAGCATTTAATTCAGAACAACGGCTTAAACAATGGTGGAACGGCTACCAGCATTTGCGAAGTACTGTGTACGAGTATAATTATTTATAACTGAGTCACACTTACGTCAGAAAGTTTCCTAACTGGCCTCCGTCAGGGAGTTCAGTGTCTGTTCACCTTACATTGTGTGACGAATATTGACCCCGAACTAAAAGTAATTGTATATTATGCTTTTGGTATCAAATTATATTATTAATATCAACTTAGCATAGGTGTAAAGTTTCATCATTCCAAAAATTATTTGTCTGACTTGCAGAATGGTTTACTGTTATTCTCCAGGTCTCTTGATAGTCTATATGAAATTCAAAAGTATTCAGCTAGTGCCTAGTGTTAAAACACTCCGTTAGTTGAGCGAAGTTCAACGCCACAAGGATAGTCTAAATATAGACATCAATATAAGTAGGTACTAAAGAATTTGATAAGTCATACAAAACTACAGTGTTTTCCTTGTCGGGATGAACATCAACATTCCCTAAAAGGCATGTCGTCCAGCTCGCTCACCCACGCCCAGCCCATACAGAATGGGACGAGACTCCTACGTTTTACTTACCCTACCTATTTTAACATATTTAGGTATATTATAAGAAACTTCATAATTATATCTCTAAAATAAAATTAGGTTTTTTACTTTTACAAGTGACCGTTCACCGTTCGCTATTCAGGAAAAAAACAATTTTAATATATCAGGTTTTAGTCTGTACAGAATAATATAATTACCGTATGAATAATTGTGACTAGTAAATTGAATCATATTTCTTGTTTTATCTGTAACTGTAGGTAGACTATTCATTGATACTTTTATAGTATAAAATTATATTTATTTAGACTATATAGTCTCAATTAAATTACTAAAAAAACCATATATATTTACCATTTTAAGATCAATTCAAATATTTGTACACCGTTCGTTTTAATTATATAAAATAATATTTTAGTTCATAACAATCTTAAGAGGCCACTCTTGGCGCAGGGGCACCTAATGTGACTGAAAACGCGACTGGTTGTGAGTTCGATCCCAACTCGTGGAAATAAAATATATTTTTATTTAAATTCTTTCAATTCATTTCTTCGCTCTGGTGTCGAGAAGTATCCTCCAGAATTCGGCGGAAAATGGGGGACAGAATGTCTTAACACTACTTTTCTTCCCTCTGCCTATCCTGCTACGTGCGGAATACAGTGTAAAGCTGATTTCTGTTTTTATAAAAATTTTTAATAAAGAATTATGTTCACACTGACATCATATTGAATATTTTGAATGTTTAACATTCTCCCCTCCGTTTATACTACACTGAACGGAACCATCTGTCACACTCACAACACATACCAATCCCTATAATCATACTATGTCTATGTATCATAATATGTCGTACAAATCTTATTAGACTTTTGTTATAATAACCCTAGAAAAAAATATTTTGAATATATATTAGCGGTCAATATTTCATAGATAAAATAAAATACAACCTAAAGTATCATGTATTTTTGATAGAAATACTAGAATTTATAATAATAAGATTAAAATAATTAACATCATACATAGTTGTTATTTTTATTTAATGTTTTAAACACCGTCTCTCAACATGCAATGGCTTGAAATAGCGCCAGACGGTGAAACCTAGAAAGTGACTTAACTCTAGGTTCTCTCTTCCGTTCCTGTTGTGCAGAAAAATACGTGGCCTAAGTATTAATGTAATGAAATAAATAATACTATGAACAAACAGATAAACAAACAAATTGTTTTCCACATTCATATCTATTCGCTTTAACTGATTACCATATTTGAATGTTCCAGGGCCACCGCCACGGCTGGGGCTGAAGGCGGCCAGCCCCGGCGTCGACGAGGACTGCAACAGCAATACCAGCCTCGCCGGCAGCCAACACTCTACGCACGATGATCTCGACGCGCACTGCGACAACTCTGGTTACTTGTGGCTTCTCGACTATAAGTGAGTTTTGCAATCTGTTATTAAAAAGAGATAATTTGGATCTTTTAGTTTATTTATATTAGATTTTATAAGAAAATTATCGTATTTCTTATCTTCTATATATATAAAATCGAAAGGTCACTCACTCATCACGAAATCTCAGAAACTACATGTGCTAGGAATCTCAAATGTTGGATAGGAGTTACTTATAGGACGTAGGTGCTCGCTAAGACGGGAATTTGCAATATTCGACTTCTAAGGGTTTGTTTTTGGGGTCGAAAGTTTGTATGAAACTTCGTTACTACAAATGCTAGAAGTCTCAAATTTTGCATAGACGTCACTAGGACGTAGTCATGGAGACAGAAATTAATAATAACATAGTTTACGCGGGTGTAACCGCGAGCGGGCCGCTAGTACTGTTATAAACAGTAAATTATTAATAGCCTTAATAGAAATATTTTCTGTTATAAATTATGTAATACTAAACATTTAGCTACTAGCTACTAAATCATAGCATAATTTGTACAGTTTTCACCTTAACATCTACCTTGAAGGTCAAGTACAAAATATACCCCTAAACTAGGTATTGTTGACTAATTATGAGGCGTACTTGGCCTTTATTTTATATTAAGGTAAAATTCTAATAAATGGAAAGGTCAATAAAGTATTTGTCGAGCTTTTTATAGGGCTTCTGGAGCCTTTATAACTAAATCTATATAGATAAAATCGAAAGGTCACTCACTCACTCATCACGAAATCTCAAAAACTACCAGAACTAGGAATTTCAAATTTTGCACGGAGATTATTTATAGGATGTAGATGCTCGCTAAGACGGAAATTTGCAAAATTCGACTTCTAAGGGCTTGTTTTTGGGGTTGAAAGTTTGTATGAAACTTCGTTACTACAAAATGCTAGGAGTCTCAAATTTTGCATGGACGTCACTTATAGGACGTAGGTACTCATGGAGACAGAAATTAATAATAACGTAGTTCACGCAGGCAAAGCCGCGGGCGGGCCGCTAGTATTGAATAAAAGACGTGTTTGTGTTTTAACCAGTTCGCTAAAAACCTTAGAAACCTACATTTATTAATAAGGTACATAGGGCACCTTCAGTATGTTACAATTGCCCATAGTTTTAATATACATAAATTATAAAGAGTTTTAATATACATAGATTATAGAAGTAATAATTAACACAAAATAACATTGATATATCGTCTTTTCCAGTCCGATGTTTCGGGACAGCTCGTGCCACCACATATCAGTGCTGTCGTCCGTATCCGCCTCATATAAGGGCATAAGCGACCTCACATCTCGTTTCGAATTCACGTCCCGCTACAAAGACATCGCTCGAGATCTCGATGCAAACCTCGCCGAAGCCGATATGGAGAGCTTCAAGACGGAAGACATTCACGCTCTCTTGCTGACCGCCGACTTGCCCCACGACGCCATCATTGATGATATAACCCATGACGTGAGTGCATTTCAATATAAATTAATAACTATTTGTGAGATGCGACTATTATTATAGCATTTCGACTAATTCATTTTTTTTTTAAATTTGCTTCACGCTGTATCCCGCACTTTGCAGGGTAGGCAGAGAGAACCTAGTGTTAAGACAATCCGTTCCCACTTTCCGCTGAATTTTAGAGGCATTGCGTGTTGAGTGGCGGAACTCAACCAGAGCGAAGAAATGGAAATATAAATTTAAATAAATATTACATTTCGTCGAATGGGGATCGAACCCACAACCAGATGCTTTCACAGTCACACATTCAATAATTCCTAATAAAACTTAATGTAGTATAAAATTGAGTAATAAAATTTCATCATTTTGGATCCTGTTTTCTAAGTATTTCTTAAAATCCAATGAGCTAAGAAGCGTTGCGTGATAATTTGTAAGGACGTATAAGGTATGCTGAGGAAACTCGCATGCCATAACTATAGGGCTCGCAGGTGCGATACGACATACCAATGTTTTCACATTTTCACTTCGCTCCGCCATATGCAATCTTTACGTAACGATACATTAACTATATAAGCATTTCAAAATGTTTACATTTGGTTAGTTAACATGTGGCGTTAGTTTATTTCAAAACTAAATATATTTTAAACGAAGTACAAATTTAACTTTTTATCAAGGTCTCGGTTACTTGTTTAAAGAACTCCAAAGTTGTTAAATAAATTCAATTGAAGGAAATTGATTCTAATCTATGTTTGGACGTTAAGTAGGTACTATTAAAATGTAATAAATACGTGTTTTGTTTCGTTAACAGAGTATTTTGACGCCATTATGGTGTTTGCAGTATTATTTGAATTTAAAATAGATAAAATCTACAGCACATAGATAGAATAATTCATTTTTAATACACAAGTATTTCCGCCTTTTCAATACAAAAGTCATTATCTAGGGTTTTTTTTATATAACACGTATAGAAACCTCGTTACGCATATAAAAATAAAAGAATCATTTATTCCTACAAAAAATACGTAGTGTTGAATTATACCTACGTTATTATAATGCTTAAGACAAAAAACAAATTAACATAAAGATTCAACGGTTAAGAAAATAATTTATTTCTTGAAATATAATAGGTACTAACAACTGGTTTATTTGCAATGTTCAAGAGACAAACTGGTATAAAAATTTTTACCGTTGGACTAATTACAAGTAAATTATAATCCTTCAAGTGCTATAAAATACTAGCATAGTGTAATATTTACTAGAGGTCGTATTTTTATACACATATATTAATATAAATGTATTTATTAAAATGAATTCATAACATTTCCTTTTTATTTTAGAATTCTGTGTTTGAGAATCTGTTGTATTTGAATTCATAAATTGAAATATCGAAAGAAACATTATAATTGTCTGTTAAATAATTTTTATGGTGAATCTCATCAGTTTCATCTCTGGAAGAGATAGTTCCAAACCAGGCTGTGGAAGTTTATAAGTGCAAAACAGCAGAAAAAAACAACGATTCTGAGTAAATAATAGTATCTAGTAATAAAATTAAAAATGTAGCATGTATGACATGGCATACATATTTCATATAATATCAGAATGTATAATTTTGAAACAGCTTAAATACCTGTAGATATATTTTTTCCTAAAAACTATTAGTTAATACAAAACCAATACCGTGTCAATCTCATATATTTTACAAGATAAAAAGTTTCTTTGTCACTTAGCGCCTAAATTATGTCTTTGACAAAAACTGACAAAAAATCAGGTCAATACGGTGCTTTGTTTTCGCGTACAAGAGACGCTTACTGACGAGAAATACGTCGTTCGGACTAAAAGCAATCTGTCAAATCTGGGCTATTGTCTAGATGTGGAGAAAATTATGTGAGATCAGCAGTTTCTACTCGAATCACAAATAATAATGAAAATATACAAATAATAATAAAAAATTAAAACAATTAACAATTTGAACATTTAACGTAACGTAGGTACTATATTTGACTACTTATTTGATTTTGATTATATATACATTTTTATTCCAAAATAAACAAATATGCCAGTCAAACTTTATCTATACTTCGAGTTAGTTATATTATATTAGGTAAAAAAAACTTAAAACATTTTTATTCCAGTTTCACACAGTATTTCGCATGGCAGCAGGGTAGGCAGAGGGAGCCTAGTATTAACACACCACGCTCCCATTTTCCCCCGAATTCTGGAGACATTGCGTGTTGAATGGCGGAACTCAATCCTGCATTTTCTTAGACACCAGAACAAAGAAATGAAATTATTGAGTATTTCATTTCCTCGAGTGGGAATCGAACCTACTACCTGTATTGCTTACATTCACATGCTTGTGCCCTTGCCCACAAATGACTTCAACAATATGTTACATTCTAGAATTATAGGTATATTACTCATTTATTATAAAACGAAATGATACCATTGTGACTAAAGGTTGTTTAAAAGAAAATCACGTAACCTGCTTACAGAACATTTGATAAGTACAAAAGCATATTTTTTTTACTGTAAGTACATTCAATAATATAAGAAAAAGGCTTAAATTTACTCTAATGAATGCTGAGAACTTTTCTCCACATTTATAATTTAAGAAATACAAACTTTCTTATTATAGTCATAATTTTTTTGCTTTATTATATTTTATTACTCTTAAAGCCATTGTTTATTTATGTACACAGTCAATTTTTAGACAATACAATAAAAAAATTATAATTTCTAGTTGTAAATTCATATATTTCAACATATCACTATCGTTTTACATATATATTTTATAAGTAACAGTTAAGTGCAAAATATACAAAATTATAATCTATATTTATAAAATCGAAAGGTCACTCACTCATCACGAAATCTTAGAAACTACATGTGCTAGGAATCTCAAATTTTGCGAAAAAAGACGGGAATTTGCAATATTCGACTTCTAAGGGGTTGTTTTTGGGGTCGAAAGTTTGTATAAAACTTCGTTACTACAAATGCTAGGAGTCTCAAATTTTGCATGGACGTCACTTAGGTATAGGACGTAGGTACGAGAATAATAACGTAGTTCACGCAGGCGAAGCCGCGGGCGGGCCGCTAGTATTAATAATTAAATACGGCTCTGGCCCCGTTATAAGGGATATAAGAATATGTTAACTCAACTTGAATGGTTAAACCATGTATGAATTACATTGCTCACATCTGGTTTTTATTTATTTAGGACGACCGTAAATACTTGCAATAACTTTTGATTTAATATAATTCCAATTAATATAAATATAATATTAATAATATTTGAAACTTTTCTTTGTATAAAACTTATACAAACTTTTTGAAATATAAATTTAATGGGTAAAAAACAAAAAAACGGCGATATTATATGGACATGCGTACATGGTTATTAAAGTAATATTTTTATGTAAAGCAATCAATGTGCTTCTATTTTTCAGATCCGAGTCAAGTTTTTTTATCTTGTGACTGTAAATGTTAAGGAAAGTTTGCCTAGATAACTATAAAAAAAAATAATTCCATGGAGAAATGCCCCCAATAATTTTTTTTTTCATAAATCTTCCATATACAGACAGCGACCAGTTACGATTTTATTATATGTATAGATAAAATGTTATCAATTCAAATTAAAATTTACATTAAAGGTTGCCTAAGATCGTCATAAATAAATAAATATACATAATTATTACTACACAGATAGGCAGAAGGTACGAGTGTTTTGTAAGGACGAAAGATCGTATCAAATGTCGACTGCAAAACTTAAAATAAATTAACTTTAATATTGTACCAAGTAAAGCCGTATAAGGTAACATTTATATACGAAGGTAACCGTGCCAGGCCACGTTATTAAATAAATAATAAATTCATATAAAATGACTTGGTATACTTATGGATCGTGTATTTAAAATTATATAATTGATTTCGAAAGCGTATTTTTGAATTGTTTAGTATTGTATCTTTGCGACCCTCAAGTACTCTTTAAAATTTTAGACTACTTAATTCCATATGCATATTATACTTAAACATTGAGCATGGGAAACGGAGTGTCTTAACACTAGGTTTTCTTTGCCTACTCCCTACATAGCAGTGTGTGGGATACAGCGTGAAGCTTAAAAAAAACCTGTAATAACTTATACATATATAAGGCAAAGTCCAAACAAAAAAGTTACAAGTTCACACTTGGTTTAAATTTTATTACCTCATTCTGAAAACCAAGTTTTACGGACATTGCTCACGGTCACGTCTCGTGTAAGGAATTAAAAACAACTCGAGTAAGTAATTACAAGAGCTAAGTTATGCAATTATTCAAGAATTGTTGTAATAAAAAAAATGAATCTAGAGTTATCTTTTTTGAGACATATTTAGGAATACTATGACACTTTCTATATAGGAAAGAATTTACATTTGTGTATTTATTTAAATTGCTTCTTTGCCTTATAGTAGGCATCAAATAAAAAAATATGTTAAGAAAGAGGTACAATTTAAGTAAGATTTTAATGGAAATGCTACTCTAACTCTAGGATCTTAAATAAAGCATTACGGCAAACATAATTTTTCGACTCACAAAATGAAGTAAAAAGATTATTTCTTCTAAAATTTTAATCTTTTGAATAAAATTTTATTAAACTCTAACAAAAACCTCTCGTATAATTGATGTTTTTTTCTGTCAAAAATAAAAAAATAGTTTTAATGTTGATTAATACGCATACTTATTGTATATTTTTGAATTTAAAACAATATTAAAATTGTCTATTAATTCTAGGTCTATTATTTGTCTATTACTCTTACATTTTTCTATTTGAACAGTAGGGCGAAGCCACAAGTAAAAGCAGCAAGTAGTACTCGTATACGAGTACATCGGTAAATTGAAAACTATTAAAATCTAAATGAAAGTTTATTAATATTAACTGTATTATATCAATGTATTTTTTTTTGGTATTTTATTAGACTATCAACACATATATTGGCGAAAAAAATGAATTGACTATTTTAAATATCCTTAAATTTATTTGCTCGTAATACTGTAGTTGATTGGCGTCAAGTTACTATCATTATTTCAAGCTGCATAAGTTAGCGGTTAACCGTCGCATCGTGCCTAACACACATTCTTGTAAATCAAATACCTTCGGTTGATAAGTTATACCTTCTTTTATTTTATGAAATCTTAACTTTTTTATTTTTAACTGGTGATGGGATTAATCACTTGCGACTAATAAAATGTTTTACTTTATTTTATTCTACTAAGTTTTTATTTTATAATTTGTGTATCCTGTAAACCTTTCCTTTAACATTATTTATTTTTCAGTTCTATACTAATTTCTTGGTGAATATGGTATCATATAACGGTGTATTGCAGAGTAACCCTCAAGGAGAGATGTTCGCGAGCATCTCAAGTTCTCTATTGGAAAGATTTCAGTTCGACAGTTCAATCAGTGCTGGCAGTAGTTTGCAGGTTCGCGCCGCTTTGCACTTGAATGTCTCATTTTTGTCACTTTACGCTTCATCAAAAAAGCTATCATAGTCATATTCGCACTGAGCGTAATTACTTCATTGCTATTAATTACAATAATTTTATTGTTCCATTAAAACATTTCCGTACAATAGTCACGCCATCTGTTGACAGCTTTTGGTAAATTTTAAGTACACTTTGTTTATACACGATAGGTGTCGCTACAACGCTAGAATAGTGTTTTCTGGGGTTTAATTCAATTACATAATAATAGTTTACATTTTACTTGTAAAGAAAATGACCTTTGGTTATTTTTTAACAAAATTATATTAAAATTAGCTTATATAATGGTTAGAATAATACATTTTTGACATTTTATTAAAGTGTTGTTGCACACTTAGGAAAGAAAAATACTTATTTCGCGGGTTCAAATCGCGTTACGTTGCGTCAACGTTTTCTAAATATGTAGAACTAGCGGACGCGCGCAGCTTCGCTAGCTTATTTAGGGGTGAATTCTAATAAACCATGAAACACGTGTTCAATGAAATATTTTTAAGAGTCTCAATTTCAAAATTTATAAAGATCAGTGGCGACTTAAAGATTTTTCCACATAAACTTTCAACCCCTTATTTACACCCCTAGAGGATGAATTAAAATAAACCACGAAACATGTGTTCAATGATATATTTTTAAGAGTCTAAGTTTCAAATTTTATAAAAATCGGTGGCGATTTAAAGATTTTTCCATACGAACTTTCAACCCCTTATTGTCACCCCTAAGAGATGAATTAAAATAAACCACGAAACATGTATTCAATGAAATATTTTTAAGAGTATAAGTTTCGATTATTATAAAAATCGGTGGCGATTTAAAGATTTTTCCATACAAATTTTCAACCCCTTATTTGCATCCCTAGGGGGAGAATTCTAGAAAATGATGAAACACGTGTTCAATTAAATACTTTTATAAATCTAAATTTCAAATTTTATAAAAATCGGTGCCGATTTAAAAAAAATTCCATACAAACTTTCAGCCCCTATTTCACCCCTTTAGGGTTAAAATTTTTCAAAATCCCTTCTTAGTGGATGTCCAGATTACGAAAGTAAACTTCTGTCTAAATTTCACGTTTCTACGCACAGCGGTTACGGCTGTGCGTGCGTCTTACCTCAGTCAGTGAGGACAAGTCCTTTTATATATATAGATAATACATATTTTCATATTTTAGATAGTTATCAAAAGACTTTAATGAAGCTATTAATTTTAAAAAGACTACATTAAATTTAAAAAGACTAAATATAACTACATTATTTTAGTAATAAATTAAAACAAAAGAATAACAATATTCCATATTAAAATAAAAGAATTTAAAATTCTAAAAAATATGATATGATTAACTCAGTTCTTACGATTGTAAATATAACTGAAACTCTTGTCTAATACCCCACGAGATATAGTAAAGTCGTTTCTATTCTAGAAATATACACAGAAAGTCCAGAGTACTTGCTGGCATTCACTAGACTTCCTACAGTGCCATAGTACGTCGATCCCACGGGATGTACCAATAGTAAAGACAAAATAAGACCACTCGTTATGTGTGCGTGAACCGTTCACACCGAATTGCGTCAATCATTTTAACTACATACTTTATTCCCTAGCTCATACAGTCATCTCTCCTTGTTGTCCACAATGTTTGTGTGTGCTATATTTATATCCCCTTGTATATCGTTGTAGGGGACGGGGACCATGTGTGGGTTGCCAATGAAGTCAATCTGCTCCACATATTGTCAAAGTTTCGTTTACATAATACCCATAGTATTTTTTTTTAACAAAAACAATGTAGCCTTGAACACGTTAAAATTTTAGCGAATTAATTAGATTTTCATAAGCTAATTGCTATTGCAATGCTAATTTTTGGTAACGTTCAGCAACCCGTAATATCTTTTTGGTGTAACCGACTGAACATTAATACTGTCAGTTGTCAGTCTTTGTTTAAAACTCGTGCGCGTTAGAAGCGTTGATTGCTTAAATAATTGTGACACATGTGTAGTTTGAGAAGCGCATGCTGTGGCTAATATTAAAATTAATATCCCCGCTGCTCCAGTAGCGCCCTGTGCTTTCGGGAGTGCTGAGCTCTTACGTATATGCAATGAAGTCCATCACATGTTATATTATTTATACGGTCAAATCGAGTATATTACAAGACTTAATAAATAATTGTGTATGTGTGAGATAGTGATAAAGTGCAGTATTGACTATTTGTGTGTAGTGCGTAGAAAAAGTCAAAGTTTCTTTAAATATATTGGACCCACTTGGATGCGTGTGATTTAGTGTTTCGTTAAGAGAAGACGTTTATTAGTGACTAGACAATTATATTTTGAAATTAAGTATGGGTGTTACCGAGTACGACTGGGATTCCCGGAAAGGGTATTATTCAGTGAGTAAAGTGACTGAACAATATAATTACTTTGCGTTTTTCATAGTAGCCTACGCATATTTATATTTTTAACATCCACCTGTTTTCTACAACGCGGCCAATTCTACCTACCGCCTTGATCAGATATTAAAGGTTGAGAAGTACAAAAATAACTCTGCAATTACACTTCCCGTGTTTCAAGCATTCATATATTTGGCGTCCCAAATGCACGAAGCTTTGTTGCAAAATCATTGTCTAAATGTCTAACACTTCAAATTGTTATTCTTAATTAACTTGTTTATTTAAAATAAATGCAAATATTTAATGTAGATATTTAACAAATGACGAAGTTTTCTCTAATTACCTTCATATAATTTGTTTTTTGATAAGGGGTTGTTTTAAGAAAGAACATTATTCATTTAATTGTTATGGATAGTTGTTTGAGTTATGACCTCATTTGTAGCAGGAAAAGGCATTAAATTGATAACGCCCCGCCGCAACGAGTGCCTGTTGATTTGTCAGCTAGCTCTGTTAACAGTGAATGTACTAACCAGTAATTTCATTTCATATTTCTTTCAACACTACTAACAAAATGCTAAAGAACTCGTCAGGATGTTTTTTTTGTATTATAGATATAAAGAAACTGGTTATTTAAAATTAAAGTATACATAATTACATACTATCAGTAAATTTAATATTAAAGCAACATAAAATATCACTTATTCAATTCTATTGATAAGAACTACCATCGCCAAAAATACACTCGTATGTTTAATATTTATGTTACAACGTTCTCGTTTACATTTCGAAACCTTCCCGGAACTTTACGCCCGAGCATTACTCGTAAAATGTATTACAAAGTTATACACTAGGGATTAGAATATTGATGAAATATTTTCAGACTTACAATAAATAATTTATGATTAAGAAAAATATGTACTTATGTATATTCTTCAAATACAGGGAGAAGAATCCGTCGGTTCCATCAACACAATGTCGATATGCAAATCGGAGTTATTATTTTCTCCGGTAAAAGAAGGCGCACATGGTGTACACTTCAGCGTAGACAGTCTCGACTGTGAACTACCAACTGAACAAGAGCTCATTCTAACGTGTCAAGCAAATAAAGACAATTACACCATTGCCTTTGAGGGAAGTCTCACCATATACTCCGAGGATAGTGAGTGTGCTGAATCCACCGTCAATCAAAAACATGGTAATATATATTTTTTTCGTTATGTAGTGTGGCTTCGATGCGGTGACACAATGTTTGCGTAGCTGAAATTGGTGATTCATTTAGCCTAGGTAATTCGCGATAAGCTCCTACTTCACTTTGTTAATCGTTTTTCAGACAAACAAGTTAAAGAAGACGTATATTTAACATTAGATAGTGATGAACGAACGCGCAGGAATTTAGAATTATTAGAGAGATGTAAGAAATTAACAAATAAGTTAACAACGTCAATGGCTAGAAGCGATTTAGGATTAACTACGTGGAGTAAACTTAAGAAGCAAACCAATCAATCACCTTTAAAGAGGTAATATAATTTATTTAAACCTATCAGTAAAATATTTTTTATATAAATCTGTTTTATCATTCTTTTGCATCTCAATATATTATATATTTTAGACATCCGTCTGGTAATAATAATGAAAATTCTACTGAACAAACCGATACAACTGATATGAGCAACTCAGTGATCAAAAGTCAAAGCCTACCAAATTTATACAGGCGAAAATTGTTAAGCAGTTCCATTAACTCTGCAGCCTTAAGTAATTCAACTGTAAGTATGTTCTAACATGCTAATGAATATCTAATTACACGAATCGTTATACGTTCTGTTTACCTTATTTATTTTCTTTCTTTTATAGGTCGATTCTTTCTCAGCTAACCAAAGGTTAATTGGAACATCTACTTGTATGAAGGTATATGATGTTTCACAAAATCGTTCTTCCCATTCTGAACCAATGAGTACATCTTCAACAGATAATCAAACATCATCAGACAAAAGTCAAGCTAAGCAACAATCATTTAATTTAGTTAAATTGTTTATGAAACAAAAAAGTATTAGTAATGATGGTATAGTAGGTATGGATCAGCTAGACAGGTCAGAGTGCTGGCCATCCAGCTCAGGCGGGGACAGTGGTGAATCCATGGGAGAGCAGAAGCTTGGAAACTCTAAAATTGCTGAAAGGCCACAAGTTGAACTACCACTTGAAGCTTTTGAAGACACATCCTCCGTTGTTTACGAAGAAATTCGGTCATCCAATCCTTACAATAGAGTTTATGATGAAGTATTGATTGAAGAAGAAGAAGCAGAAGGGTCTAGAAGTGATAATGAAACTCAACTCTATGCCGTAGTCAACAAGCCACATATAAAACGAACAACCCTGAATGTTACCAACAGTCCCTCAAAACACAGAAGCAACAGAAAATCTTGTTCGTCACAGTCATCTGCAACAAGTGTTAGTATTTCCAGTTGCTCAGAATCAGATGGTACTCAAATAACTAAAATGAATAGATTGCTACATAGGGATTCGTATGATACTAAAGCTACATCTACTCATCTTGAGGCCCATACCCTGGACAAAAGTATGCAAACATCTAATATGCAAATTTCTGGGATGTCACGTGATCGAGAAATATTTAAAGTTATAGAACCTTCTTTTCTCGAAAAATTAAAAGAAGGCGATTGTGAAAAACCAGTTTTTGTATTATATCCTAATTACACTTTACCAGATATAAGCTTTTTAAATGGCAGGCCCAATATCTATTTAAATCCTGTAAAAGTAAATATATCACCTAAATCAAGTGAAAGTAAAAGAGCTAGAATGCAGCCAAAAGG
Organism: Heliconius numata; assembly: GCA_016802625.1. Classification (NCBI taxonomy): domain Eukaryota; kingdom Metazoa; phylum Arthropoda; class Insecta; order Lepidoptera; family Nymphalidae; genus Heliconius; species Heliconius numata. The sequence continues at coordinate 269,696 of JAEBDU010013486.1, read as the reverse complement.
AAAACGGCCGTTTTCATGTAATGACGTGGAAATGCTCAAGAAAAAAGGTCTGGGACATATAAAAGATTGGGATTCATTGAATTTCTTATTGCCGTTAGAATGCAGACAATTATTATCAGAAGTGCCTGAATTAATGCAACATATGAAAGAGAAAGACGTCACATGTAAGTGTGACAAGTACTGCATCACACCTTCAAAAGCAAAGAATCGCCCAACCAGCTGTGATTGTAATAACATAACCGGGCATCCTACAGCCGTCTCATCTAGTTCTAGCACTGCAACACAACCTTCTTCTGGCTATCGTGGCTCTTCCACAATGCTCACTGATTCTTCTGCACAAAATAGCCCTGCACCGACTGGAACTTTTAATCCTCTATTTGTATACCGCTATGATAGCGCCACTAGCTCTGAAGCAAGCTGTGTAAACAATGAAGGCCATAGAATAAATCCTACGGTACCAAGAAGAACATTATCAATAGCAGAACAAAATAGAATTGTGAAAGGAGAGTTAGCACCTCCTAGACCACCCTTGCCAAAGAGTATTTTACGTAAATCTGTCGATAAAACACGAAAATCTACTGCAAACACAAAAAGATACAGCATGTTTGAGTTGGATGACTTCATGCAAGATCCTCTAGTGTGTGCCACAGCGGCAATGGAAAATAAAAGTAAGCGCAGATCACTACAAGAACCTTACTACCTTCAAAATCAGACTAATATGGATTATAGAAAGAATAACGATTTAGCGGCCAAAAGACTATCTCAACAATTTCTAGACGCTGCTGAAAAGGACGCAGATTATAATGAATTTTACCAGGATGAAGGTGTTGGTACGGAAAGCAGCTTAGAATCTGGAAAGTCCAACGAAATTAAATACAGACCTCACACCCCACCGCTTCCTAAGCCAAGAACAAAGAAAATAGAATATATAGAATTTCCGCCTCCCGGAGCATTAATCAGCAGTGCTGATTTACAACAACTAGAAGAGTTCCTCAAACAAAGTGGTATCAACTGTCAAAACATGGACGATTGGGATCAAAATCAAGTTCAAAAGGTAAGAAGTCAAGTTACAAAATTCCTTCAAATGAAACGTTCTCAAGAAGAAAACCAAAGATCAACAGATTCCAGTACAAGCAGTTGTAACAGTAAAAAATCTGTAAGCTTCGCACAAAAAGGTGACTCGAAAACTGATAACCAAACTCAGACGAAAGTGGAAGAACTTAAAGTAACTAATCTTTCAACGCCACCTAACTCTCCTAACATATCCGCTATGGTAGCGCAGAGACATTATCAGGTAAAGTATGTTTTTTATTCAATCTGCATCATAGAGCCATTTAGCGCCTGTAAGTATTATTTTACTTTTATTTTGTTTCACATTTCGCCTTCATATTATTTTCAGCTGTATTTTTGACCCTCATCGTATTTCTGAGCATATTTTATTTATATGTGAATGTCTCATTTTAATCCTTAGCTTACTTCATTAGCTATTCATTAATACTTAAATAGCTAACGAATAACGTCTATAATTTGCTATAATAAATTTTATTATATTTAAGGGGAAAAATTTGGCTGAAATTCCAATATGTGAAGAAGGAGAAGTGAGTCCGGATGAATTTTTGAGTCCTTCAAGCGAGCAAGGCAGACAAAAATATGATGTAATTGATGTGTCCCAAAAGAGAGGTAATTAATAATAATGTGATGTTTTAAATATTTTAACCTAGGCTATAACACGTAGTATTGCCGTTTTGTTCTATCAATTTAATTTCAGTCTCAATTCATATTGAATGACATTATACTTTATTATATTTATTTTCGCAGCGTTAGTATCAAACGTAACGGATGCTGTAGAAATGTTAATACAGCACTTCTCGCCCGCAATGGACCAGACAGAATTAGCTTTTCTAGGAGATTCAAAGCAATCACCAGCGTGTGCTAAAATCGCTCTTAACGCTTTATGCCCCGCACTCTATGCCGTATTCAGAGACGGTTTGAAGGAAAACATCGAAACTTCATTTGGAGCGGTCAATAATTCTGTATGGCAAATGGTTGAAGCTACTGCTCGACAAGGTAAGGTTAAATTTGTAAATGTTTATCAAATCATAATGTTTACCACAGAAGTTATTTGACCTATGTTTACCTGTATTTTAGATATATAAAAAGAATCTTCTTTTGTAGGTCCCATAACAAAATCTTTGAATGAGTTGGTTTTAAGAATAAACAGTGAGGATGCCGTTACTGAAGGATTGGTTAAATTTAATGCATTCATTTTGGGATTACTCAAGTAAGTACTTATGTAAAGTTTTATGACATTAGCAATGTTATTACATCATTTTAATTTAAATCTGATATCTAACTTGGATTTAGTTATTTTGTAATACAATTAAAACTTACAATTTTTAGTGCGCAGTCAGTAGATGCATGGGTATCGTATGTTCGTACCAGAGAGTCGATATTGGCGAAACACTACGACCAGGACTCTCTCATATTGGCCGGATGTGTGGGTGAATCGCGTTGTAGAGCCCTCCTAGATACTTTACTAGCAAGTCTAGAGCCGCTCAAACTATTACCATTCTCGTTGGACCTCATGTTCGAAATGCGTGAATTGCATCGAAGCTTCAAAAAAATAGAAAGCGACATGCGAGCCGCGAGCCGGGTGAGTTAATGCACTTTTTCAATAACTTTAAGTATGGAATGTGTCGTTCGTGCATCAATATCACAATAACTGCGCAATCAGACATCGCTTTATTTGCATTTTATCGTTCATGGCATGTGCTTCCACCGCGAACAGAAACATATCGTGCACAGCTTCCATAAAATGCAAATAAGGCTTTGCCAATCGATACATTTGAAGGACGTTCATTCTGACGGACGGTCGCATGTTTTAAAACATTTGATGTATTTAACAGCCCACCTCGATTAACACCCCGCCATTAACACTGAACCAGAGGAACCTGCTGAAGTTGGTTCGCTCGATGCAATCGAGCGCGGTGTCGAGCGATGACTACCAAACTAGCGTTATAATGAGGCACAAGGAACCCAAAAACAAGGAGCCGTCGACCCCCGACTTACTAAACGACTCCGCAAACGTTAGGACCACTGTCGACAAAAATAGACCCAGGTCTTGCGTGAACCCAGCTCCCGTAGGCTACGACATATGTCCGAACAACAGTAGAATCGAACTAGAGACCAGAAGGTGGTCGGGAGTTCATTTGGGATCAAAATTAATGCAAGCATTTGACAGATTAGTTTTTGACGACAGTGACGATTACACAGATAGCTTAGAAAATAATAAGCCTATTAAAACGGCCGGCAACGAACTGAAGGTAACTGGAGGGTTTCCATGTGCTTGTCTGGTAGCCTGTATGTTCACTCTTAAGGATATGCTTCCACGCTTGCCACCGTTGTGTTTGTTTTAACTATTCTGTGTGCATTTATTATTTGTTTTGATTGTCAACTGGTTTTCCATTGTGTTTAACGTTTTCAGTGTGCATTGTATTTAGTTTCAGTACTTATTGTTTTCCTGTTCGAGGGTATTTATCATATTTCATAACTCGAGCTTATATAAGTCACAAGTGTACAGGAAACTCTATCGGTGTCACGCTATAGGGTTTGCCATATAACTTGCGGTTTATGTATAGTTTACTCGTCAATAACGTGCATGACTACGTCTAAACGACTATAATAATTTCTATATTTATATTTTATAGCATAATTGTAATGAGATATGTTTAATAAACCTATTATATAAATGTGGGGAACTGAGTATCTTAATATTAGGTTCCCTCTGCCTGCTATAGGCGGGATTCAGCGTGAAGCTGATTTTTATATAAATGTAATTTCAAGGTTAGTCCAAATTGTACTAGACTGTTAGTACTTAATAGGTTAGAAAAAACTATTGATAATAATCAAAACTGTAAAATAGAGGTTGCAATTACTTTACTTATAAATTACAGCTATTTTGATATTATTTCGAAACATATAAGTAGGCAGAGAAATACTATAGAGGGTTGTAGCTTTCCGATTATTGATATTATTTATATACCTAGAAAATTATATATACCTATGTAGATTATTGTATAAGTTTGGTTGAATTGTTTGGTATTATGTATGTAGAATATCCTTTAGAAAAATCGTAGAAACAAAATCAGTGTTATGTACGTTATGTATTTCGATTGTAAATGTAGCTTTTTCTTATAAAATAATTTGTCTTAATAGAGATAGATACCTATTAAGTTTAATATTTTAGAATAGTCAATCTAATTACGTTAATATGTAAACAGTTGGATACGAGTGGCGAGGAACAATGGCGTCCAGGTTCCGCCAACAGTAGTGCGAGCGGACAAACTGGTAACAGTAATAATTCTGGAGGAAAATTCCGCCGATTGCAACTGAAATGGGAGATGTTGAGCAATGCTGAGAGCCCCGTTACACCTTCTGGTATGTATTTATACGTGAATAAATATTTCGTTCTTGTCTTTCAGCTTCACACTGTAACCCATATACAGATGGATAGGCGGCGGAAACTTAGTGTTAAGACACTCTGTTTCCCACTTTCCGCTGGGTTTTTCGAGGCGTGTTGTGTGGCGGAACTCAGTGTCGAGCTGGAGCCTTGGTGGCAGCGAAGAAACGAAAATATTAATAAATAAAATTTCATTCCTCTAATAAAATGTAATATTACCATAATTTTATTTTTCAAATAAATTTTTAAGGGTGTAATAAAAAGAAAGTTCTTGTTCATAAAGCCAAATAATAAAAACGCAAAGTTATAAAAATCTTAATACCAATAAATAAAAATTATGAATTTCATTGTAAAATCCAAGAGATTTGTTTAAGTTTTGCTACAATAAAATTTGCGGTTTCAACTACAACTATCGATAACATCCAGAATGCAGTAGTAAAGCGATACGAAAATAAATGATAAAGATAGTATGCACGACATATGGAACATTCCGCTGTGCATTGTACTATACATATTCTATTGGAATATTTCTTTACCATATGAGTTCGTTTATCCGAAGATAATCTCCTATACAAATATTCTATAGAGTTTTACGACCCTCGTATATCCGAACATGTCGAACTCTTCACGCATACTGATAAACTTCAATATAAAACAATGAAATACAATACAAATATGGCAACACGCAAAATGGTAACTTCCTTGCGGATCTATTACCGTTAGTTTACACCTATAAAAATTTTATCACCTTTAATTTTTTTATAGACCAGCTATTATATGGGTACGTAGTAAAATGTGACAACCATAAAATACTAAATTACTCGAGGAACTCACTGTTTAATAGCATCGTTATTGCTAAAATATTGTTCCCTATTTGTTTAATAATCTAAATTCTTTTATTCTTTAATTTTTGCGCTGTTAGCATTATGCAAATGTAAAAACTGCTTTGTACAGAAACTTTTGAATTTTAAACATATACTTAGAATAGTTTTGCAGATGAAATTGTAATTATCTCGTAAATGTGCCGGATGCGTTCGTTGTAGAATAAATAATGTTTGTCCTTTATAAAAACTGTTCATCCTCCAAAAAACGTGATAAGCGTCGTAGCAGATGGGCTCATATACAGTGTTCTATTTTAAATAGCGTTGACTAGCTATTTGATCCACTTAATGTTCGGCCATATTAATTAACTGAATGTTTTTTAAGCGTACATGTCATCGCGTTTGTAAAATTATTTTAAAGTAGACTGACTATAGAAATAAGGATGGTTTTGTATGTTATAATAAATTTAAAATTAATTGTGCCTTTCTGATTTCATGTTATAAGTTACTCTTCTACTTCTTCTTCTCTTCTATAATTCTATCCATTTTGAAAACATTGATTGTTGAGTAGAAACACTGTATTTTGCCTCACGAGAACTAAAAAGAAACAGTTAAATTATATTCTTCTCACAAATTACAATCGCATTTACTTTTCTATGTATGTCTTCTATATGGTGTTAAGTTTTGCAATTATACATAATTGTTTATGTATCTATATACTTAACAACAATTTTAGCTATCATAAAGTTATCTAAATTATTAAATATTTTAATTTTTAATTTTACATGTATTTTCAACTTTTAGGTGAGACATCGCCAGCAACAGCACGAGGCTCCAAGATTCCAAGGCCGGTGTCATCTCCTGTGCGACCACAGGCACCTGCTATACAGTCGCCAGCTAAAAATACGCACAGGTAAACAGAAGTTTTGAAATAAACTTCTATGTAACGACAATATTACTTTATTGAATTCATTTGTTTAAATGAGGAATTACTTAAAGAAAAAAAATGTTTAAAGAATCACATAGCAACTAATATCTAAGGTATGTTCGTGCAAATACATGCATAATATATACTATTTTAATAGGTCACTAAACGCCAACCCAACAAAACTTACATATTGGTTCGCTTTAAAAATATGCCTTGATAAAGGGACGAGATTTATTGTGAAATATAAACGCTGGTGTTTTGTAAAGCACGAATGAATAATGGATATAATACGTGACCTCATTTAAACTTTTTTATAGTGGGACTCTCTTTGTGGAACTTAAATTCTGAATGGAAAAGGGTGCTATGAAATGCTGTATTTGTTCTATTTAAGAATAAATTCTATTAAATAGGGAGTTTTATAATTGAGAATAGCATTATTATTCCTATTTACATACATTATGTATGTATTACCTACTACGTACGTGGAAAATCACAATAAGAATAAACACAAACAGTAAACTATAATATCGAAATTAATTAATAAATTAATTATTTTATTTGAAATATTAACATACTGTATGAGCATTCTGATCTAGTTAATCGCAGTTTCCCCATATAAATCTTTATGTTCCATTTCACCATCCTAACGCATAATTGTAGGTACATAGACGTTTATTTTTTCTTCTTTTTCTGTCAGTTTTTGATTTTCATAATATATAGTTAACTACACTAGTTTACTTTAATGAAAGTTTACTTTAAATAAATTGAAATTTATTTTTAGATTGTGTGTACTTTTGAACTTCCTATCGTATTTACTTTAAAGACTATGTAAATATAGACGAAGTTTACTTTGAAGTTAAACATTTATCGGTACCATTAATATAAGATGTAATAATTATAAGAATACAGATTACCACATCTTATCACCGTTTCAATATCAATATCAACAATGCTCTCGTTAAATTACATATATTTTTTCTTTTGAATACATTATTAATAGCGTCTTAAGTTATTATACATAACTAGCGGCCCGCTCGCGGTTTCACCCGCGTGAACTATGTTATTATTAATTTCTGTCTCCATGACTACGTCCTAGTGACGTCTATGCAAAATTTGAGACTCCTAGCATTTGTAGTAACGAAGTTTCATAAAAACTTTCGACCCCAAAAACAACCCCTTAAAAGTCGAATATTGCAAATTCCCGTCTTAGCGAGCACCTACGTCCTATAAGTAACTCCTATGCAAAATTTGAAATTCCTAGCACTTGTAGTTTCTGAGATTTCGTGATGAGTGAGTGACTTTTCGATTTTATATATATAGATGTAATATTCTATCACAGAGGCATTCCCGTGCCAGTCCGCAAAAGCACTTCGCCTACAACGTCGACCCCCCGAAATACCGCTACAGGCAGAACTAACACAGCTAATAAGAAACCACCGCAGCCTGCCAACAGGTGAGTTACTTATATATAGTATTTATATGTATTTTCTTGTTCCCTTATACGCTATTTTTTCATACTGTAAGTCAAGTAGATAATATAGGTGGCGGAACTATTATTTTAAAAATTACATTATTTTCTTTTTATATAAAAGATAAACAAATTTATTACTGATTAATTTATTGCTTATTACTTCTGGTTTACTCTAAGCATAGTATTTATTAATTTCCTTTTTTCCATAATCTACACAATACATGTTTAAATCGGTTCTGAGCAATTATCTGGTAGCACAATAAGCTTTATGTTATATGTATGCACACTACAGAATATTACCTGAGAAGGCAACAAGGAAAGTGAAGGAGAAACGAATCCCAAATGTAGCAGTTAAAAACAATACCGTTACTAAGAAATCTACGTATGTATTTCTTTTCAAATGGGGAAATAACAATATCTTTAGCTTGTGTCAACTGTATCTGCTAAGTTGTTAATTTATCTGCCAGATATATTTAATGTTGTCCTTTTCATCTTTATATAATAAAGAAAAGGACAATATCTTAGATATCTGATGAATAATTTAACAGAAACTTATCAGATGATAATGATGCAAGGCCCTAATGTACTAATGTTTTGTTACGGAAACTAACTAACGTCTAACTGCATGATTGCACCTCTCTTTGTTATGATGTCTTAATGGGTGTTTCTTCACACTACCTTAACTTTTCAAATTGTAATTCCATGTAATATTGCCATTCTAAAATGTATCTTATAAATCTTTTATAAGAACATTTTAAAGTTAATTAAATATCTTGATGGGTGATATCTATGTAAGGTCGTAATATTTTAATATTATAAAGGTTCTAATCATTGGAACAGAATTACAGTATATTTATTAACTTAAACACATATTAAATATTCCTTTCCATAACTATTACTTTTAATTAATGGTATTTTTACTCATGTTAATGTTGTTTTTAAGTAACTCCTGTGTTTTTATTACACTATCGTATAATTATAACACGTATTAACTGACTTTGAAAAAAAAACTGCCTTTGTCTTTTTATGCAAAAATATTATCAATACGAACAAATCATTGATGATTTTGATCTTAACTAGTGTTTGTCTAAAATCGAACATTCTTTTGTTGCGAGGGTCATTTATATTAGTAGAATGTGTAACTACCCTGGAAGCCGTTTTGGGTGAATGCTGTACATATTTTATAATTTACCACCAAAAATTCATTAACAATAATAATTATTTGCCTAAAGCAAAACAGATATAACAATTTACGAGGGACATTCAAGTTCAAATTTTACAATTTAAAATATTTTTTTATACGGTGTAATGGGAATAGATATTCAGTGTACGTCTTTCTTAGAATCTTATTGACATACTGTGTACCCAGGGCGTCTCGCGTGGACGGTGCGTGCGGGGGCGCAGCGCCGCGGCCGTCGTCGCTGCCGTACGGGCGCGCACCGCCGCCGCCCGCGCCGCGCCGTGCCGCCTCCACCTCCGCCGCGCGCGCGCACCACACGCAGCAGAAGAACAAGTACGTATGCTGCACATAGCTATGAAAATAGTCCATCGGACTCAACTCCATAACAATTGCGTTTACAATCAGGCGCTTTACCACTGTGCCAATACGGCCCCATAACAATTTATTTGCAATAATTCAAATCAAATCAAATCAGCTTCATGCTGTTCTCGCACAGCAGGGTAGGAATAGGGGTGGAAAGGTTAAGACACTCCGTTCCCCACTTTCCTGTGAATTCTGAAGGAATTGCGTGTTGAGTGGCAGAACACAACCCTACCCTTTGCCTCGACACCGGAGCAAAGAAATGGAAATATTTAATTATTTATTCCCATTTCCAGATACGTCAGAACGCTTTGGCACAGATTACCATCAGACTCGGGTCACCTGGCGTTCAACGAAGGAGAGAGGTTGCGGCTCATACTGGAAGTCGACGACCAATACTTATTGTGCTGTAGAGGAGAACAGAAGGGTTTAGTTCCGCGGGATGCGGTCCTCTTGGAGGATTTCTGATATTTGCAGGCATAGCCGGACTGGCAGCCGCGCTGGCGACCCCTCCGCGTGGCTGCCAACGTCGGCAAACGTTAGTGCAGAACACTCAAAATGTATGTCGGTATGGATTTACTCAGAAACAAAAGATACTCTTGGTGATTAAGTGAAAGTGAGAATTCAACGTGTCGGTTAGTGAAAAGGGATATTGTATTGTAAATAGAAACTGGATCGTGGATATTATAGTAAATATTTTATGTTACCCAAATATCATCTAATAGATAGGTCCTCGGCCAGGGATTTTCGTGACTGTGATTTTTTTATTTATTTATTCATTTACCCTTTCATAAGTTTTACCTTTATGACATACATTTTATAAGTATTAAGTATTTTTTTTTTATATAAAAAAAAAATCTTTGACTAATCAAGTACCTGTCATGGCAATCTCTGCCCAACGGCCGCATTTGACATCACTAATTCGCACATTTCTAACTCAGTAGTAAAATCTAGTCTTACGTTTAAGGCACGACTCGGAACTGTATATATGATACCTTGTTATAAGAACACTACTTTCGGGAGTATTTGCTACGAACGTACAAACATACACTTAAACCAACGTTCGTTGGAGATACTCTCGCAATGGCATGTGATATGTTTTACTTGTGTTAAGAAATCTCGTTAATGAACAAGCTCTGTTTAATGAAACGCTCGCGATGGCGGACAGAAAGGCGCACAGTAAATTCTAAGTAAATCTATTGGAATTGATGTCTAAATATATCTAATCGAATATAATTAGTGTTACGATATAAATCGTGTATATAATTATCATACCAAATAGTCGTTTAATCATCTAGGGCATATATTGTACAATTGTGTCTGAATAACTACTTAAGAACTAATTAATGGGAAACTAGGGGCAATTACGAGTTTGGGGCTACAAACATAACATTCACTGTAACTAATAGCATGCGGCCTCTCCCATATACCTTCCTTCGTGGCTTATGGTTTACAAACATAATAAAATCTTTTCTTTTTCGAACACATTTCTAGTGAACGTGGGGCTCTAATATGGTATCGGTAATAACAGCACCTTCGCCAATCTCCCAACCCTTGCTTCACTTTACGTACATTACTACATTCTATAAAAATCGAAACGGTATACTTACTTAGATATAGGATGTAAATAAAATCTTGAGGTGATGGAGTATAACAATTTCAACGAACTAACCGCATGCGACCTTCCACGCTCTCTCCTCTAACTCCACCGAAACAGAACTTTAATCTTTCAAGCCCTAGAATATTCTATACCTGTCGCGAAGGCTCTCGATGTACTTACTTGCTTCTCGCTAAGTTACATAACAATTATTGTGATAAAAAACCATATCACCGCTTAACGCCGGGAAGAAAAATGATATTTTGGTATGTTGTATTGCTCAAGGAGACGATTTGTCGGATGTTATTTTAAATACTCTAATGTAATCGTATCGTATCGTACTCGTAACGACAGTATTCGTCTAATGTAAACTATTGTGTAAATAATATTATATGAGAATAAAAAAAAATGTAGAAAAATTAAAGATCAAAATTGTAACGAACAATTGAATGCACGATACAGTTCCTCTAATAGTCCGTCGTGCTCGTCACAACATCGGTGTTAGAAAAATTTATTGTAGAAAATTACGTATTTATATTTACGGCGCCTTTCTCGAAGCCGCGACACTTGCCCGTTGGGGGCCGTCCACTGATTACGTCACGCGTTATTTCCACTAATGATTTAGGGGTTCCACAAATGGTGGGGAGGGGTCCTGAATTTCGCATCAACATCACATTTCAAAATATTATATACAAACGGAACAGCAGCAAATAAAATAATAAGCAAGAAATTCGTGTGACATAATTTCCAGATGGCCCTCCAAGAAAAATTGAGGCTCGTGACCACGACTCGTCTAGTAGCGGATAGTTAAACAATAATTAGATCTAAAGTGTTATAGTAGTCTCATACGATCATTATACGTTTGTAATATATCATAACCGTAATCGCTTTGTGACTGAACGATGTGATGTGGCCTTTGTATGTAAGTGTTTCGCGTGTTTGCTTGCATCATACTTCAACGCTTCCGCGTAAATTATTGTATCTGAAAAGTCTAATGGCAGTATCCGAAAACTGTTATATATGCCTTAAATATCGTAGAATGAAGTCGTGCTTGAAAATTATATTATAGCAACTTTAAAAATACATTATTATAGTCCATTTTAATAGTATTGAATATAAACAAAGGCTTATTTATTTTCCGTAGGGTTCACTTACGACTTTGTTCTGCGTAGTGTCATAGTGTCCGCGCTTGTGGCTTGACTCTCGTAAGTCGCTTTCGTTAAAGTTAGGGAGTTTGTTAGGCGTAAGTTTTTATCGACGGTTTGTATGTAATGTTGAAAGTTAATTTTTATAAACGATATTATAATAGATATTCCTGCGCGCTCGAGCCAGTACGGTGGTGAGGCGCCCTCGTCGGTACAAACAGTTAAGTTATTGTATACTTCGTGCGTTAATTTTATTTATAATTTTTAGTTATTAATTGGGGATCAATGAGTTAAATTGATTTAGATTTTATTTTCTTATAAAAAAAAGTAATTATTAGAAAATGAGACTCGTTAGAATACGACTCGACGAACGACTGAGAAATTATTCCGAATATTTGTAAGGTATTTCGAACTTCATACGTTTCGATTAGACATTCATCATCCATTATATGTATTGTTTAAATATATTTGTGTTAAGTGCCATAATTTAATGAATTAACAATTGAAAAAAATATTATAATGCATAACCATGTACACCAATAAAACGATATTAAAAACAATGTTGTTTTAATCTACATACCCGCTTAGTGTCTCCCTATTTCGTTATAATTGTGCTTACTTCATAGATAGACATGAGTTATTCTCTCTCTTGTATTACGAACTCTTTCTCGTCTTTCTTATATTCCGAACCACAAACGTTATTTTTAACAGACTTCTGTAAAAAAGGAGGTTCTCGATTCGGCAGTATTTTTTTATGTTTGTTACCTTAAGCTAATGCTACAACCTTAACTCAATAACAAATTACTAAGCTTGTGTGTTTTACTTGGCACCGACTTCAAAATTATAAAATCTTTGTAAAATTATTTTTAATTCGGTATTAGAAGTAGATGTTTCTTTTTGTTAAAAATGTATTTATTATAGTTAGTTGAATATTATTTTCAAAAGGGATCAAGGGAAGGGCAATTTCAGTTCTTAATCATTGAAAATTTAGGCTTTACTAGCAAAATGCGAATTCGATCGTTTTTCTGGAAAAAAGTGATATTTTATTTATTTTTATTTCCCTATGAACTGTGAATGTTTAATAACAAATATTTGTTTTTAATTTTTTAATTAACATTTTCAGTTTACAATTTCACTTAGAAAGAGCGGTCATCATTCGCACAACACAGACAGATATTTTAAAAATCGTTGTTTTTATTTATTGTAAGTATAGATATATAAAGATAATCATTTAAAGCAATAAGGGAATACTTGAATATATATTATGTGACTTGAGTAAAAATAAAACAATTATTTAACATACATAATATATATTAATATATTTTAAAAGATAAGTTCACAAACACGTTTTGCATATGTTTATAAATATACGTGGCTATGTTGCTGTGTCTAATTTCTTGATAATTTCTACGTATTATGGTTTTAATTTATCATAATATTTTTATTTAATTACATAATAATTATTACTCTAATTATAATATATTTGCGATAAATGTTAAACTACAATATTTGATGTAATTGTCGTGTAGAGTGTAGTGTCGTTCCTATTTACCTACTATTTTGAAAAGCAACTAGTGATGTCTTATTTTAGTTTTGTAAATAAGTTTATTTAAATTGAAATATATTCATAATGGAAAGTCACTCAAGTAATAATCAATTATAACTGTCAAGTAAAATATATGAAGGGGAGTACTAGATAATGACACTGGTTTCAAACCTGTTAAACTTTACAAAATTGTATTTTCAAATACTCATCTTTCTTAATATTATTTTTCTATTGTGGTATTTCTAAAGCTCTGTAAAAAACAAGTTAGCTCCATAAAATTTATTGTTTCTCTCTTAAAGTAATAATTTTTTTGTAAATGTATAATTCTTGTAAATGAAATAATTACCTACTCTGATAGAATAATACCATGAGTCATGTTTAAAAAAATAAGACAAAAAATTGTAATATCATCATCTAAAATATTTATAGCATAAATAATATATATTTTTAATAAACTCAGTAATTAAATTTAAGCAACCGATGACGTTAAAATAGCACACTCTACGTGTAATTGTGAGACACATACAGAAACCTACATAATTATGCCATTAAACATAGCTTTGCATTTCACGGCCGTATAGCGGAACTAAACGCCGCAAGCTTTCAATACACAGAGAAAGCTGGTCGTGGTGTCAGCGAGGTCCGACGGGAGCAGGCGGAGCGCGGGCCGCGGACCTTGCGCGGAGACAGCGCGCGAGGGGTGCGCGGCGTGGGAGGAGCGCGGGAGAACCGAGCTGACCTGCTCCTTGTCAAGGGACGGTCCTCTTCGGACCAATCTTGGATAGAGGGGTAGTAGTTGTCCTAGATAGAAACGTATATATTAATTAATATGTAGGTATAATTAATTAAACAAATATTTTAAATAATTTAAAGTTTGTTGTTGAGATGTGCGTATTCATTTTTTTACACCTGTAAAAACATTCTTCATTAAAAAACCACATTACGCAAGCAAGTTTTACACAGATAAATAATATTTACTGTATTATAAAATAAATATACTTAGAAGCCAATATTGACGTAGGGACTTACAATCTTGCAACTGTAATCGCGACAGGATGTGAGTTCAATTCTCATTCGGAGAAATTAAATATTAAATATTTTTATTTACTAGCTCTGATAACGTAGCACAGCGTATCGTTGAGTTCTGCCACTTAATAGAAAAGTATCTAGAATTCGGCGGATAGTGATGAACGGAAGTGTCTGAATGGGAACGGAGGGTTTTAACACTAGGTTTCCAGGTTTCCTCTGCATACTTGTACGCTGTATATGCTAAAATATATTTTATTATTACTCACCTAAAAGCTTCAATACTAATTCAATACTCCATAAAGTACAGTGCTAGTGCATTGTGTGTGGGACTAAGATGAAGAGTGGCTGCTCTAAATGATTTCTGCTCCACTTAAACACAACTACAATATAAATAAAACAATAATGACAGCGTTAACTTGTATTAAAATTATGTTTATCAATTTTCCACAATATTATGCATCTAGATGTTAAAATTGAATATTACCCACTACTTTAATCGTATGTAACGCCCACAAATAAATTGAAATGTTGAAAATCTTATCAATAAAAAAGTGAAAAAACAACTGGATGATTAAACTTAAATTGGATAATAGAATAAGTTACACACAAACAAATGTTATATTTCCATTTCTTAAAATAATCAAATGCATGTCTACCTTAAGAGTTACATTATCATTGCGAAAATAACGTGGCTAAAGCGTTCGAATACATACATCTATCTAAATCTAATTAGTCCTCATAATCATAACAGTAATCACATGTAAAACATTGGATATCCTAATAATTCTGTAATT
The DNA here is from genome assembly GCA_016802625.1 of Heliconius numata. Lineage (NCBI taxonomy): Eukaryota > Metazoa > Arthropoda > Insecta > Lepidoptera > Nymphalidae > Heliconius > Heliconius numata. The sequence goes on along the minus strand of JAEBDU010013486.1, from coordinate 254,366 downwards.
TCAGTCATTCGCGTACACGCTGAGTTCTCGCTTCAGTATATATTGTAAAATTACTCGAAAACGTGAAACAATGAGTGTAAAAACAAGGTCGCTGTATAATTACGTATGAATTTAAAAGCTCAAGTCACTACTGAGCCGAGAACTTAGCACAATTTCAAAGCACTCCAAGTATACTCCGCCGTCCACACTCCACACCAGTCTACGTTATGAATGACACCAATACTTTTGTCTCATATCCATGAAATATATATTTTTAATAATAATTCTAGAAAAAGAACTCACGAGTGCTACTACTGTTCGATATTGTACAGTGTTGTGCATTTCTAACTGATACAAAGTTGAATTATCTATTAAAAAAACAAATATTGCCACACTTTTTAATCTGTGGGTAAATTTTCTAATAAAAATTAATTAATATTTCAAAATATTATAATAGTATACATTGATTTATTATTAAATAGACAAAATTGGAATTTTGGTGTATGATGCGTATTAAATTCACATATAGGTAGGTATTATTATTTAGATGTTGGCACTCTTGCGTTTGCATCAAAAATGTAATGTCATTTATGGATCTTAACATCTAAAGTATTAAATGTAAATTAATAATCACAATAAAGCGAATAAATCAAATATTAAAATAATTTGTTAGATTTTATCAACATATTGTCCACAAGATATGCTAAGATTTTGATGATATTATAAAGATATAACCAAAGGAGCAAAGGATCACACATTAATCACTCAACTGAGTAGAACATTAACTTCAAAAGTTAAATCTATTAACAAGTTAAATAAAAATATAAATTTTTGGACATTTCAGTTAGTATCGATTATAGAAATAGTAATCGCAAAGCGTTTAACACGGCTGTTGATTTAAATTCTCATCCGCTTTCGTTGGCTGCGCCGATGGCGGGACTGGACTCTACGACAAAATATTTATGTGTAAATAAATAATAAACAACAGTGATATTATTTATATGACGGTTCCGTAGAAATAAAGCGCAATTGAAAATTAAATTTTCTTAGATATTTTTGGATAGAAATCATTTAAGAGTAAAAACTAAAAATTAAACATATTATTATTTTCCAATTGCGACATAATTCTAGAAGGACAATGGAATAATACACAATAACATAAATTAGTAAAATTAATACAAAAAAAAAACAACAAAAACAAAATAATACGTGTTAGAAATGTTCGAGTATGCAGTTAAAAGGATAGCAAAGCACACACTAGTGTCTATTATACCTTGCGCCTCAAACATTCAATTCAATAAAATGAGTATATGTACTCAGGCTGAAACAAAAATGAAAGATATAATGAATCAGAGATACGATAGTGATTGAGATGAGGATGACTATACTCGTATATACCATCCCAGAAACATCAACCGACAATTCTTATAAATGCTTAGTGTTGCTCATGAAAAATGTAAGGCTATTTATGAAAAACATTTTTTTTTGTATAAGATGATTTTCTAAATGGAACTAATATCGATGATTTAAAACCTTCACCAAAAAAAAAAAAACGTAATAAAAATACAAAATAAAGCGAAAAAAAAAGGAGTCCTATAATCCCATCAGAGCTGTCCCCCGTCCCTCACCTCCTGCCTGGACTGTCCGTGGCTGCTGGGCAGCGGCGAGTGTCCGCCGACCTGCTTGATGTAGTCCTTGTCGTCAAATATTTTAATATCACCGCCTCCGGGCTTGTGCTTTACGTTGTCGAGGGAGCCCACTTTACTTTGTGCTTTGAAATCCAACTTTTGGTTTTCAATCTGTGTAAAAAGTTAATGTGCAATAAAAATACTTATATAATATAATATAAATATAGTGCATTATAATATAATATAATAGCTAAAAAGTTCTATTAAATGTTTCTGTTTTCTTTATATTTAATAACTATTTTATTTTATAATAAATAATTTTAACAGCAATTTTGAATTGTTACGTACATATTAGAACTTTTTAGACGATATTAATAATAAAAAATATAATATTAATAATATAATTAAATATAATATACATATAGAAGCGCTTATTATGAATATTTATGTATGAGTCATAAATAACTTTAAATCATAATTATATTGTTGAGACTGCGTGCGAGTGTGTGATTCATATTTAAATTCATATTAATTATAATTATGTTACTGTAATTTAAATAAACAATTAAAATATATTTTTGCTTGTTAACAGCCATTAAATAAATTTAATATTTATATAATACACATGTATAATTTCAGTTTGGTGAGATGCATAATTTTACAGTGTGTACATTCTCAGTCGTATTTTGTTATTCACCTGTGTCAATTTAAAAGTATACTTTATTATTATTTTATCGAATCAGAAACATTCATGGAATTTATTGTTTTGTTTATAATGTCTCGCATATGGGTAAAATAAATCTTATTACAAAGTAAAAAAAGAACGCTTAATGCTGTGACACTTTTTTTACTGGCAAGGGCTGTCACACAAAAAAAAATACTGATATTTATTAGCTTTATTATTTTTTCGTTGAAACTAATTCTGAAAAAAAAAAACTGATATTTTTACTTTCAACTTTACGATTTTTACTATAAATAATTCCTTTTTTACTATAAGAAATTTTGTTTTTGAAATAAATTGTCATGTGATGAATTATGTAAAAATATCGTTCATTTTCTTTCATAATTAATTTAAAAAAATAACTGATGAATCTACCTACATGAGATTAACCTGAGAAAATTTTATTTAATTTTTTTTATTATTTTATTCAACTTGAATTGTTCAATGATTTAGTTAAATTATTAGTAAATTAATTAAATTTTACAAACTGTAGTAGAGACATTTCGCTAGTATTTTTTTTATTGTCACTTTTATATATTAGTCATTAGGTTGTGCATTAGAATTAGCTTATTCTTGAGACTCTTTAAGAGACATTTAATTATTCTTATATGAAAAAAGTAAGAAAATCAAGTATTTACCTGAATTCAGATACTAAGTATGATAATAATTGTTTCTGGTTCGATTTAGATGTTATATTTTATAATATCTTATTTATATAATTATAATACTTAATAAGTCAGCGTGAAAAACAGCCACAACACCTGTCCTACAGACGATGAATAAAATCGACAATTCTAATTGTCAACTTTTGACATTCTTGAGAAATATTACCACACTGACCTTCCTATAACATCAAGATTTATTTGACGATCGCCACCTGGGTAAGGCCCATTTTACAAACTAGAAATAGGATTTACTTTTAAACCACATTTATCAAAACCTGTATATATTTCCGATTTATTATTACTAATTAATATTATAATAATTAAGGTTAATTAAGTGCCAATCTGTACAAACATATTCTTTTTAAAATATACAGTGCTTTGCTTCGTACGAATCAGCGTCATAATTCGTGTAGGTTTAAGCAGATTAACGAAAATTACTTACCGATCTCGTCTCGACTCTTGCTAAGTTCTACGGATACCAAGAATGATACAAATTACAGCATTTATATGATACACAAATATTGCCAACTATTGCTTGACAGTGCCAATTATGTGTCTACATAATTGCGACCAAACCTACAAACCTACTAATTGACTTACAAGTTAAACGACATGTTAGTGAAACTGACAAATAATTTAAAATTTCTATACTCACTGTGGGCTTGTCTTTTCCGTAAATGATTATATTTTTTTTATAATAAATTTGTTTATATGTCAATCTGTTCAGGTCATAAAAATAGTGATGTTACCTTTACCCCCCCGCCCCCTGGTTTGTGAGTGATGTTGATGGTGGAAGCCACTTTTGGTTTCGCTTTTTCTTTAAAGTCCAACTTGACAGTCTCAATTTTCTTGTCTCCACCTCCTGGCTTGTATGCCGCATTTTGAAGAGATCCAATTTTTGATTTGGCGTTCCATTCCAATTTCGTAGTTGTGATCTGCAATTTCATTTAAAAAATAAGTAAAAGTTGGTAAAGTGTTGGGAATATTATAAAAGAGAGTACAAAGTGGTATTTATTATATTAGTTTTAATGCAATAACAAGTAATATGTCACTATGTCAGATATTTAATAATTACTACCAATTTTAAGCTTGTACCTTCTTAGCTCCTCCACTTGGTGTATAAGCTTCATTTTTAGCGGCAATTTTCGGTGCAGCATTATTGAAATCAAGCTTCCTATTCTCAATTTTAACTTTGCCACCACCTGGTTTGTATGTGGTGTTTTCCAGAGATCCGATCTTAGATTTTATTGCTTTGATATTTGGTGATGGAGCACTTCCAACTTGCACTTTATTCATAGGTATTTCTAGAAAAAATAATAAAAAATGAAAAATTATATGGCCATTTATGTAGTAAGTAGGCCTTATATTTTTTATAGTGAAGATAATAATAAAAAAATGTGGAGTCGAGGTGCAGGGGCATAAATGTGCAACTGTAAACGCGACGGTTATTGGTTCGATTTCTACTTGGGGAAATAAAATATTTTATATTTTAATTTTTTCAGTCTTGATAACAGGTGCGATGTTAAATTCCGCCACTCTGCAGAACCTCCTGTCTCTTAACTTTAGGTTCCCAAGTTCCCTCTGACTACCCTGCTATGTACAGGATAAAAAAAATGATAATTTCAAGTGCAGTTATTATGTGTAGCTGAAGAACAAATGATCTTCAGTACATTGACCCTTGATACACAGAAATATATTCTTTTATAGAAATTATAGAACTTAAAAATATTTTTAACACTAAAAGAAATTGAAACATACTCTTCTTTTCATTTGGCTGTAGAGTGTCAGGAGTTTTAGCTGTAGCGCTTTTGCTGGATGACCGAGACAGGCTTTGTTTTATGCTGCTGCTGGATTTCTCTTTTGTTGGCAATTTACTTGGTAGCTTTTTATTTGGGGATCCAGGAGATCCATTAAGATCCTGTTAATTTTAAAGCAATTATAAATATATCAACTAAATATATTATTATTTTTCTTAATTCAACTTGATCTTACATTTCCTTGTGTTGATTCATCAACGCCACTGTCATTGTCACCATCTGAAAAATATAAAAATAAATGTGAAAAATTACATATTTCTAGCTATTTTTTGATTTACCATTATTAATTTATAGTTTGGTCCATCTCAAAAAAATACGTATTAAAATTAGTCAAACTATATGAATTACCTTTTGGCTTGGAGCTGGGAGCAGAAGCAATTTTACGCGGTGTTGATTTTTTAGAATCGGAAGGTGTTACTGAAGTTTTTAAATCTGTTGGTTTTTTGTTATTGAAAACAGGAGATTTTGCATCATTACATGACTTAGATTCTAATGTTGGAGATTTTGAGTTCATTTTGTTAGTAGGAGTGGTCGGTTTCACGTCTCTGTTAATATCAGATTTGATTTCTTGCTTTGTTTCAGACTTAGGTGTTTTAGGGCGCTGCGGTTCTGGTGTCACACTTTGTGATTTGTTAGATGCTACAGAGTTCTGAGATGCATTTTTAGGCTCTGGCGAATCATCACTACGAGTCAAAGATGGTGAGCGATCTGACAGATCAGTTTTATTTAAACTAGTGTCAGGTTTTATCGATAAATTATTATGTGATACCACGTCGTCATCATCATCTGATTTCTTTTTAGATGATAAATTTGAAAAAGATCCCATGAAAGATTCTGTCATTTTGGAACCAGCCAAACGTGATTCGGGGCGATCTGGAATATCTTTACCTTCAACTGATGCCTCGGATTTAATACTCTCTTTAGAACCAAGAACATCTTTACTGCCACGCAATTCTTGAATCAATCCAAGTCCAGGACTACGACTAGATAGGTCTTCATATCGACCACCTACAGCACTTACAGATTTTCGTCGATCGTCATCCATTTTTAGTGGACTAGGTGCACCAGGTGCAGCCGCAATACTGAAACTTCTGCCTTTAGTCGCTCCCGGCACTTCATTACCACTGTCAGGTTTTGTATTGTTAATCTGTTCATTAGAACCAATTTGGTTCTCCAGGTTGACTGGTTTATTTTGACCTGATGTAGGTGAATCAAGGCCCTTTAGCGAGCCTTGTGATGGTTGTCTTGGCAACTGGGTATTATTAGGAGCACTTAATGTTGTTTTTGAAGTTCCGTTAGGCGTAGTTACAAATTGAGGAGGCTGACGTGGTCCAAATTGGAGAGTATTGGGCACTGGGCCCCGCTGTGGCGGTTGTGTTGATGTAGGCGATTGAGCTGGCCTTGCTCCTTGCTGAGTGAGAACTGGTGGTTGATTTAATGGGCGTATTGCAGGAGATTGATTACGAATTTGTGGTGATCCAGGAGGGCCTGCAGGGGATGGTCCTCTCTGGACTTGATTAACTGAACGCGGGCCAAATTGCGGGGGACTGGAAACAGATCCTCCCGGTTGAAATTGTGGTCTTTGCTGTATTTGTGGACCACCTGGTCGCAGTGACTGGGGCGAAAACGCTGATCTTGAATCTGCTCTCGTAAAAGGTGGGCGTGTAGGCAAGCTTTGACCAGAAGATTCTAATCCGTTGGAGCCACTTGAATTCCGAGGCTCAACCGGGGCCTTATAATAAAGTGAAAAATTAAATATAGCGAATATACGATTAAGCAATATATAAGACAATTTTTATATAAAAAATGTATCAAAATAAGATAAATTTCCAACTGTTTAACATAAATAATACGATAGTTAAGTACGAATGAAGCGAGCAATGCCCTGAGACACCAGTTGTCACGAACTCGGCTAGTAGGTCAACGATGTATTGATAAAAAAAATGCAAGCACCGCCGGTACATTCCACATTATAACTTCAACTTATATGTATATTTATATATAACAAAATCCAATATTACGATTCGATTGTTCTATTGAATTATATTTAAAAAACTCTTGTTTAGTATGTATGTATGTAAATGCATTTACTTTTTTATCTAGTAGGTATTCTTCGGCCACGTTATCAACTGCTGTTTGAGTTCGGCCATTTTTACACTTTACATATCTGTTTTAGCAGTTTATAAAAGAACACCTTTTTCCCATAACATTATTTATGATAAATAATTTTAAAGTAAAGTAAGCACATTAATAGAATGGCGTTAGTTATATGATATGCATTAATATATCTACCGCACTACTGCGGTGCAGCCGCTATATTTATGACTAAAATAGATGCTAGATTGTATAATAATGTAATCTCAATAATTTAATGTATATCTGTTTATTTTCTAAGAAAATTCTTCGAGGGATTTTGTATGGATTTGAATAATTGAACATTAGAAAGACCTAGAGAATATAAGATTATATACACTCAATTTTAGCATGAAGTCTACTAAAATCATGAATATTCGATTTACTGTAAATTAAAAACTTATTTATCATTAATGTTAGAATTTCATTTTAAGATCAATAAATTTGGGCCTTTTGAATTTTATTATATCAGCTACTCTTTTATACTAAAACGTTGCTAGTTGAAAGTCTACTTTACTATCTTTGCTTGTCATTTCTCAACATATATTCGTCTGTTTGAGGCTCACACGACAGTAAATCGATAGAATTGTGGTACAATTCCACCACACGTTACGAAAAGGTCAACACAGATCGCGTGAGAGCCTTATGTAACGCGATCCTCCAATAAAACTGATCAATTTACATGAGAAAGTAGTAAAATTCATTTTGTTGCTCATCTTTGTTTTATTGTATTGGCTGCAACTGCAGTCATGAAATATTAGATTTCTATGTTCACTATATATTCGCCTAAACTTTTATTTATTTTTTAGCGTAGTGTCGTATTATTCTTATTTTATACAAGTTAGAAAAGTACGTTTTTAATCTTTAATACGATGACACGTATATCGCTCACGTGAAATAATAAAAAAGAACAATTTTCAAGACAATAGGTTGTTTCTGTAAAATGACACCGACGACGGCCGACATTGTTGTATTTAATTTTATTTCTATTGAACAATTCTATTCATATTTAGCAGTAAGCAACGTATCTGTCTCATCAAATGTCTAAATCAAAACTGTAAAACCCATGTAGGAAATGTAACGTACCTGGGTGTAATTACATAAACTTTTAATAGTACAAGACACAAGTCTCACAAATTTTATAAATAAAATAAAAAAAACAAATCAAATCAGCTTCACGCCGTATCCCGCACACAGCAGGGTAGGCAGAAGGAACCTAGTGTTAAGACACTCCGTTCCCCACTTTCTGCCGAATTTTGGAGGCATTGCGTGTTAAGTGGCAGAATTCAACGCCGCGCTTTACCTCGACACCAGAGCGAAGAAATGACAATATAAACATAAATAAATATACTTCCTTGAGTGGGGATTGAACCCACAACCGTCGCGTTACACCCCCTTGGGCCGCTGCGCCACGACAGCCTCTATAAATAAAATATTTAATAAGAAATCAAAATAGTTACCAAAACCCGGGAGTACTATATAAAATAGTGACATACCTATGTGTCATCATCGTACATTTGCTCTGCAGTATATATTATTAATAATAGCTGCATATTCCATTAGCTAATAATTATAATTATATGAGTGTAAACAATTCGCTTTAAATAAGACTGATTTATAATTAGTAAGCGCCTAAATTAATCGGGCTCCGTAACTATAAAAAACTTTAAATATTAAAAACAAACTTTGTACGATTATTGATTTCTACTCAAATGTTCCTGCGTATTACTATGTCATCGTCAGTTTAGTGCTTTGAACTGCCTTCAGTGATTATGTTAGAATGTGGACAATAAAGTGCGGTTCTAAACTCCGTGATATCGTGCTTTACTCGCCACAAGGCTTACCCGATTCACATGGTTACTTGGCATTTGCTCCATAATATTTACAATCGCAAATTCTGGAGCAGTAAAACCTTTATATCATAATCTTCGTACGGCGACGAGTTGTCTATTTGCGATATCTCCTTGAAACTATAAAAACAATGTTTTTTTATTATTCAGGTTTACGTAAAAGCTACCATAAAGCGTGACCCTTTGCGTGAGTTTCACAACACCTTTATTACATATTACATATTTAATAAGGTGATTTAACTGATCTACTGCTTACTCTTGTGCTTTAGTCGACATCGAATTGATTAAGAAATTATATACGAGTGCATATAATTGATGAATGATATAACAATTTAAATGACAGGTTAGTATCTAAGTAGCTGATAAATATTAAAATAAAGAAGAGAAATATTTCACAATATTTCAAATACTATGCAGATGTCACAAGTCACTTGTCGTTTGAATCAGTTGTTTTAACGAGTTGACTAACCATTTGGTAGTTAGTGCCGACGTAAATGGACAAACGTAGGTATCATTAACCTACGTCACGTGTATCTTGAATTTTTTATAATTTAAAATTAGTCACTATGTCAAGATTACAAAGAACACGTATTGTAACGTTGTAATCGACTATGACGAATCAAAAAAAGATATACAAGTTTGACCCAATTATACAAAAAATACATATGACTTTAAATTTGTAAATATAATATAAATAAAAATTTACTCTGGATCTATCAAATTATAAAAGAAGAGAAATGGTGTAAAGTGAGTATTATAATGACTAATATCTAGGAAGCTCTTTGTCTCCTTCGTGTAAATATAAATTCTGTAACATATGGGTAAAATTAATAAATTAATAACTAATTAACTATTTTCCAAGGGTTGGGGGGCATTGGGGCTTCCTCTTTCAGTTGCGTAATTTGTACCATAAAGAATAGACGACGTCTCGTCTCTGCGCTTCTAGTAAAGACTTTTATGAAAACAGACACTCCTATAGAAGCGTCCTTTTACTCATACAACGTACCCTTGAATACGCTATCTTGTCTAAATCGTTTTCTTTAACCTCCGTCTTTATACCTGTATTTCTATTTACACAAGAGTTATAAGAGCAACTTTAGTCATACTTTATAGAATAATAAAATTGAATGTGTTATAAAACTTATCTAGCACTTCACAAAGGTTCTCAAACAGAATTATCCAGAAACTCGAATATCAAGAATGTCTTTAGATAACAGAATTATAAAATCGTATTATGTTGACATCATTTATATCCTTGACTTATATAGTAATCCTTAAAATTTTCCATTAATTACTCCTATACATACATTTATCATCGGTGCGAAGTATTATATCCAATCATCGAATATGATAATGTTTAATACCTGGAAGTATGAGGAAGTTTTCCCGTTTTAGTTCTAGAATATCACCGAAAAACCTAAGCGAATACAGGCTTAGTCTTTAGATTGATATCAAAAATTACAAATCTTAAAATATATCACTGAACCTAATGATCTAATTGTACATTAATTACTAAAAAAATATATGTATTTCATCTAAATCTATGTTAATTTAAAATAACATTGTTCTATTTAAATAAACACAACAATTAATAAATGTAGTACACGCTTAAAATACGGAAGCCATTATTGTTTTTACTATAAATAAGAAATCTTAGATACCTTGCCGACGTCAGACAGATGACGAATAAAATATTTTAATATCACATTAGTGTGATGACGAAGTTGCGTAAGTTAATATGATGAGTATGTTTTCTTTGTAGAAATCATTTCATTCAAAATATTATTACTATAAAAAAAAACTCCTACACCCTGTATTTCGGATATAGCAGGGTAGGCAGAGGGAACATAGTGTTAAGACACTCCGTTCCCCACTTTCCCATGAATTTCTAACTCCAATTCTTACGCTCAGGAATAATGAGTTGTGAGCTTGGGAACTGGCTCGGCAAGAGGCTCGAGCGCGACAAATTCACTAGCGTCATACGATCTGGCGTCAGCACATTACTGTGACGTGGTAGTGGTAGTCAGTAGTTTCTCTGCCAAATGACTCAAGTCACATATAAAGCGGCCGCGTCAACTATACAAGCCGCATTTCTCAACAAGCCTTCGTTCAATCGGGTGCTAGTTAGTGTCTCTTATCAGTGTCGATTGTCCAATGTTTGTAAACGGTGTCGAAGTTATCAACTCGCGCTTGGAGCACGTTCATTTGGATTCGTTAAATATTAAATGTAAGTCTAATGTTTGTTTTTATTGTTGACAATATATTCTAAATAGCAATGCGAGATCTTTTTTGATTATTTGTTTTTTATTGTTTACTTATATTTCAAGAAAATATTTATTTAACTATTAATTATCTTTTACACTCATTTTTCCATGCATAATTTAATTTTACATTTTATCTATTATCAAAAAAAACACAAAACACATTTTAGAAAACAAAACGATGTAATTCTGCCATAAATATAAATATTATATTTGCCATAATTATCTTTACAGCAAACATGCATTCAAATACAGTAAAGGACGACGCTTGCGAAAAGGGTAAAACACTACCCACACTACACCTCACGCCGTCCGCTGCCAATCAAAGGAAGAGTGAGAGTAGTCCACAGCAGAGGATTGACAACCCCTGGCTACTGAAACCACAGCATGAAATCCCCCCAACGCCCCCGCCCCAGGCCGACGCAAAACCCATTAAATTTTTCCAACAAAGAATTGGATAAATCATCACCAGGACAGTCTAGAGCAATCGAAATAACATTGGAATGGCAAGCTGCCATCTTGCCGGAATACAGACTTACGAATAAGTCATATAAAAATACTCCATTACGTTAATGAAAAATCAACGCGTAAAAATCGGAAGAGATAGGAAAACATCTTGTTATAAATATGTACGAACGTACGTACGAAGTATGTATTTGCGTCATGTTAAAAACTAAAGAAATAATATTTCAAGTAATAATATATTAAACAATATAATTGATGTATATTTTTTTGTATTGGTGAGAACAAAATATTTTTCTTATTCTTATGTTAATTAAGTATAGGTAGCTTCGAATTTTGCTTGTGGGTTTTCTGTGACGAGATTGTTATAACATAAAAGTTATGTATATTTACAAACTATTTCCATACTTAGATTATCACAGTTGATTTTGTTATTTATCGCTTCCTTTGTAAAAAGTGGTATAAAGTGTACATGAAACTAATTAGTCACATAAATATGAAAATTTAGCTAATATAGGTTAAGGGAATGTAGGTATGAAACAAAAAACTATTTAAGTAGAGAATAAGGGTTAAACAAGAGAATCTCAAGATTCATCTAAATGTATGTTCCTAATGTATGATTCATGAATTAAAGACAGACATTATATTTTGTTTTGTTATTGCCACCATAACCAGGAACTCTGCCAACAACTGACATTCTATTTCTTTGTTATCTATATAATAAATAATATCAAAATGTTTTTGTGTCATTTGATAAATGATAATGACGTACATATGTTTTATATAATATATAAATACGTAAAAATATAAAATTGCTTATCTAGATTAATCCGTTTAATGCGAATCCTACTAAGTTACTTTATATTAATATTATCGTTAACATTTTTATGTCATGGCACGTTTTACTTTTTAAATAGATACCATATTAGCCGATATCTTGTAATTTCAACTTGTTAGCATATATGTACATAAATAACAGAATAATGTGATAATATTAATTATGATAGCCTAACAATAACTGTAGCTTATAGTGTTAATTCTTACTCTACTATATTCTTTAATGTCAATATAACAATTTTGTTAGTAAAACCTGACTTATTTAAAATATACCAGCATTTTTAACTTAATTAAATAATCTTTATCTGGGAATCTGATTTTTTTACCAGAGATTAAATACTTTACTCCCCTGACTGGGCATCGAACCCCACAACAGCCACATGCTTAGGTCAAGGCGTCATAACGATGGCTTCAATTCATTTTTCTTCCATTTCTTTTCAATAATTTAGTTTTCCTTATGACTGAGTTATAATATACGTAAGAGAGACAAACTACAAATAACAACAGGAAAAAAAAACAGAGATTGATAAATATAGATATTATAAATGATAAATCATTTTGCTTGTTCATGGATCAGTACATTAGCATATTCATTAAAATTCAACTAGAATTTGCCTTCGATTGACTCGTGTACGTCAATTGAAATGTACTTCAATTAGAACATATGGTTGGGGACTAAAGTACCTACTTATATTTTCCACATTTAATGTACCTATAATATACAAAAGTTTTATCTTTATTATAATCTTTCACTCATACAATTATCAGCTTCACGCTGTATACCGCACACAGCAGGGCAGGCAGAGGGAACCTAGTGTTAAGATACTTCGTCGCTTTTCCGCCGGATTCTGGATACATTACGTGTTGAGTGGTTGAACTCAACGCCGCGATTTGCCTCGACACCGGAGCGAAGAAATTAAAATATAAATGTAAATAAATATTTCATTTCCTCGAGTGGGATCGAACCCACAACCAGTCGCGTCTACAGTCAAAACCTACTGCGCCACGACAGGCCTCACAAAAAAAGAAGATAAAACTTTTAATCACTGTTATAATCTTTTCCTCATACAATTATAAATGGCTATAAAACTTTACATTTTGAATTAAAATACTTACAAACTTATATTTTTTCGCGTATGAGTCACGATGACTCAGATTCGGTGAAACTCATAAAAAAGAAAATTACTTGTAGAAATTTGTAGAAAAAGGTAAAATGGTTACTTCTCAAATACAAAGTAGCTATTAACTTTGAAGTTTTCTTTTTGTGATAGATTAGGCCCCTATATAGTAAGTTTACTATAGCTAAACTGTTTTCAAAAATAAATTTAAATTATTATTTTCGAATTAAATTTATATTTTTGTTTTGTTTGCGAATATTTTCTTAATATATTGTTTTAGCTTTTAATTGTAAGTAGTTTAAAATAATATGAATAAAGAGAGTAATGGTTTTCAATTAATAAACTAACTTAATGACCCTATTTTAGTGCAAAACTGCACTACTACATTGTGAATAACCAAATGGTAAATGTATTTTTACTCATAGAAAATAAGGAACTTATTTTACACAATGATACTATTGAGCCAATTAAATAATTTTAGTCCTGACACTAAAAAATAAAAATTATATAACTTTGGAAAATAAGTTTTCTATGTAAATAAACAATATGACCTAATAGTCATAATAAATGTGCTGAAAACGCATAGTATTTGGTTGTTTTTCAAAGATTTTCACAATAAAACATGTTTACAAATTTAAATTGTTTACATAAATAAAATTAAAGTATATGTATATTTATTAGTTTCGGAGAAGTAATGAAATGAACAAAAGCACGATTCTACGACCTGATACAGAAATGCGTAGGCGCTCTCAGTGACGAAGACATTCAAAATATTCAAATGAAGCAATTGAGCTTATTGACCGTACGACTCGCTCCCAAAATAAACTTCCTAATCACTTTTACCTACATATGTATCTTTATTTTTGATCTTGCTAACATCATTACCTAAATAAAAATTATATTCTGCTTCCATGTTTCAGAAGAAATGTGGAAGAAAATTATTAATTGAATATTTCAACTATTAAGGAAGAGAGACGCTATTAAATATAAAAGCATCAAATATAAAAATCCAAAAGCACACAAACCAACTGGCAAGGGACCTGGTAAATAACAATGATATTTATTACAATTTTAAAGTGTTATACTTAGAACTTAGAACAAAAATACTTTTTAGAAAACATATAAAAATCGCCTCTACGTTCAAATTTTTGTTTTCTAAAAAGTAAATAAGAATTATGCCATCACAAGACATGAAAGTATGGCAAATACCGCAAATAGACCAGGAACTACACACTAAATTGAATTGGACTATTCTGAAGATAGTCTGTTGAATGTGGACTATTCTGAAGAAAAGGAGGATAGTAGTTACTGAAATGCTTCCTGCAACAAGAACAAAGACAAAACAAGGAGAAATCTGATTATGGCTAGATAACCGATGGCAGATATGAACAGAAAATATTCTGCTACCAGCCTAATCATTATGATATTCCAAAATCATAATAACTTTGCCAACTACTATCTATGTATTTATAAGTTTTGTTTAAAAAACAATTAAAAAGTTATCTTTTTACTACTATTACAGTTTAAAATGTAATATAAACCTTGTAAAAAAATAACTCATTTGTTTAATTTTTAAAGACTATTAAATGTATTTTATTACCTAATAAAATTTTATAAGTAAAAATCATTACTCTGCTTGTGAAGAAGCCGTGGTTTTTAAAAATATAACAATATTTTAATATAACTATGTCAATAGGTATCTCACGACAACTCGATACAACTGTTTTGTTCTTTTTTATGATATTAAGTAGACACTTGTTTAAAACAAAATAAATGGAATTGCGTGCGTTTTAGAAATTTATTATTTGCGTACATACGAATTTTAGGAGTCTCGTTAATCCTTCAAAAGGAAAGATATATCTTCCTACTCTCATATTTTATGACTGTATTGCTTAATAACATGTAAGTGCTCACAAAATATTACTAATGGAAATATTAATAGTAAATTATCGAGGAAAGTCATGCCTAACTCAATTTCAGACCACCAATAGGTCGGTCGATATCTAGGCTGCAACGGTGAAACCCCAGGAGTATTCACGAAAGTACTTAGGTAAAGTGACAATATAATAAACGCCAAGTATATTTTTATATCTAATGATTTCTTTAGATAATATTAATATTAATTAGGACGTTAGATAGTTTGATATTCCTTAAGTGCGTAATTTTTTATGGATAACAATACTAGTGTTCTTAAAATCTACAATTTGCTGCTTCTACTATGAAAGTGATCGATACCCAAATTAACCAGTAATTATACACTACATACCTATCTATATAGTAGTAAATTGCGAATATACGACATGAATTCTAGAATATTCTTTAGGCTTAAGCTGTGATAGTGCTTATATGTATTATATTATAATACTAAAACTCACCTGAGATGCCACAATAGACAGACACAAATGTATTGAATGCGGTTAAGGTATTATTAAATCGTTTGAACTGGCTAAGGACGCCTTCCGATGAGGTCGCCGGCAAAGCCTGATATGCCGCGATATGTTGCTGCTTCTATTGGCGACTAGAGTACGCGAAGACATCAGTAGTAAACAGACTGGACCTCACTTATTTCCATCAATTGTATGCAATATAAAAAAAATCCAAAATATCTTGCGATTACGAAAATATCGAAAAACCAATATATATATTTTTCATCGTTATTAGTTTTATTTTTTCAATATAATTATTTATTGTTTTAAAAGTCACATGTCTAAATCATTCATAGTACTTCACAAGGGTGCGTCCTGCGCCCTGAAAGCGATGCGCGCGCATTCCATTTGCTCGTGTTCCAGCTCGAGGTGTATTAGTAACCGTATGTATCGACGGTAGGTAATTTATCGATGGTATATATGCCTGTTCTTTTAATAATATTTTTATATATAGAGACAGGACTATAAAATTACTATGGTCCACAGTATAAATGATAACAGAAAGAATAAACTTCTGTCCAACATTAATAATAATTAACTAAATATTGTTAAATCAACTTCACGCTGTATCCCGCACAAAGCAGGTTAGGCAGAAGCACCGTAGTGTTAATACAATTCGTTCCCCATTTTCCGCCGCACTCTGGAGAGGCATTGCGTGTTGAGTGGTGGTTCTCAACACCGCGCTTTCTCTCATCAGCAACAATCAGTCAGGTTTACGTTATGCCCGTGCGCCATAAGGGGCCTCACTTTATATTGTTCTCGATTTTAAAAGTATAAGAAATTATCTATATCGCTTTAGAGGATTTACAAAGATAATATTTGTTAAAACAAGAAGCTCTATTTCTTAGTATGTATTATAAAATAAGATTAAATATTACAACATACATGATATGTCATACGATTGTCGAAATATACTACCTAGTAATGATGATACATTTGTTTTAATAATAAAAAAAAAAACATTTTAATGCCAATTGTGAGATGGACCAAAACTTCAAATACTTACTTAATATACAAATTAATACATATTAAGCAAACTGTGTGTATCTTCAATATGTTTACCTGAAACAAAAAATAAGATTTTAAATTTAAAATGCATATAAGTAAAATCTGAGGCCGTCGTGGCACAGCGGCGTGTGGCTGTAACGCGACGGTTGTGAGTTTTATCCCCACTCGAGGAAGTGAAATATTTATTTACGTTTATATTTCTATTTCTTCGCTCTGGGGTCGAGGCAAAGCGCGGCGTTGAATTCTCCCACTCAACACGCAATGCCCCCATAATTCGGCAGAAAGTGGGCCCCAGAGGTAGTAAACTGTTCATTATTAAACAATGTGGGTAATTCATAATTTACCTACTAAGTAGGTATACTCGGAATTTCTAACGTAGGCAAAAGTCTTCACCCATTTCATTTTCAGAAAAATTTCACGAAATAAAATTAGACCATAATAACGCCTGTAAAAGAGTCGTTTACTCGAAAGTACTGAAACTGTTTATATTTTCTTTATTTTATATTTGTTTATTTATAGCTTAAGAGGCGGTTTAAATTTATTATTAGAACAGTGTTTTCCTATTATTTAATAAAATTTTGAAATAAAAGAAAGGAAAAAAAGGATATTTTTATTTAAGTATACCATTTTGTAAATGTAATACCAATATAATATTTATTTCGGAATTAAGCAATTTTGAAGCGTCAACACAGGGGCTACCTGTGTATTAATATCATAAGAACGAATATAACAAAAAAATCAAATGTGCCTTAATAATGAAATTGAAAAAGTTGGAAATTTGCTTCACGCAAACTAGCATAACCTACTTTTTGTAGGAAATTCAATATCTTACATAAATTATAGCAGTAAATTTACAAAATAAATGGTCGTCATAATATTTTGAAACATGCCAGAATCCATATAGAACGTTAGTATAGAATCTATTACATTGCAATCTAAATATAATAGCGAAATGAAAATGTCTAGAACTATTGTTTAATTCATTCAATCTATTTAATATCCATCTAATACTAAAAATATTTGTATGTCGCGTGGTCTATCACTATATTGAGGATTCCTTCTATGCAAAACTGGTAAATCCTTGAGCATTACGACTTGC